>OX335683.1:14527500-14935000 GCA_946894065.1 Acleris literana | reverse complement strand
AAGGTGTCATCGTATATTAAGTGTCACCGTTTATTTTATTTAGTTCTTGTAGTAGAAGTTGAAATATTGCTTGTTACTTTTCTGTATCTGGGAAGCGAGCCGAGACACTAACTACTAATTATTAACCCGTATGTAGGGACAGTTTCGCTTTTCTACGGAGTAATTATTACCCCCGATGCAAAAAGAGGGGTGTCATCATTTAATGTGTGTATCTGTGTGTCCGTCTGTGACATCTTGGCTCCCAATTGGTTTGGCCATTTCGAGAAAACTAGTTAAATCGAGATGGTATTTACCTAGATTTTATGAGATCAGCTTTGTAGTAGGGGATTGCCAGTATATGGGGTTATTACTTATTACCTATTTTAAATATGTAAGTAGTTCTTTATTCTTTTAGCATTCACATGCAAGTATTAGTTTGTAACAGTTCCAATTGCTCTTCATATTGTCTGTCAAACGGTGAAGGGTCTGACCTCCTCGATCCACTTCAGTTCATCAGTATTTATTTATTCATTATTCGTTCAGCGACTGCACGGCAGTCATCGTTTGGTGCTAGGATTGTCGCTGACCTCCTTGAGTACGTGTAGTTTACTTAAAATGGTTGTAGGGCACGAGGAATGTAGTTCTGTGATTGTTTTCCTTGTGTTGGTAGTATGATTTGAATAATTTCTGAAGCGACGGCAACGACAGTAATGGCAGTTGGTTCTATAGATTTCTTACGCAACCATACGGTATTATTCTACAAGCTACTGCATACTACAACTACTACAAGTGCTACAATTACCTTTTTTTATTAAGTTGTTGATGAATGATGTATCTTCATGATGACTAAAAGTCAAATTTGTGGTAATCGGTTCAACTTCAAACTGAATGCATGATGTTTTATTATAATTCTAAACAAAATAGAATTCCACACGTTCTTTCAAATCCAGCGCAATTTTTTCAACTATCTTTGAAGCGTTGTGTTGGTTTAGCATTTAGTTACCGATTTGCTTACTTTTTCCGAGAGTTCATGCAAATCATGCATCTGCATCACCATAAGCTTTGAACAAACGATCAGCACATTTTAAGTTCTATAAAAGTACTTATAAATATAATGTTTTTATATCTTAAACTGCTCTAGTAATGCAGAATTCCAAAGCGGACTTCGCAAAAATGGGTGTGTGCATGATTCCGTTCAACGCGGAACGCAGGCTAGGCCGCGAGCAAAAAGTTCGTTTTTACTTTTTATACAATTAGACGTTGAAAAAGATAATGTATTCTCACCTTTAATTCGACAAAACGCCTTTGTTGTATATGTTAATGACTTACTCGTGCGGAAACGCTTTTGGCACTATATTCTGTTTGGATTTCCTTCATTAGTAATTTATAGTTTAATTATAGGACTGATATACATGTCTGTTGTTTGTTGTCATATCTGAGATTGCGAATATAGCGATATTATTTTATATTATGTCAATTAAACAATTTTGTATCGGATCGAGTCTCCTTAAACAAGGACACATATTATTGAAATACTAAGTTCTATATTCAATTTTTTTTCGGTTGTCTAGAGCGTATCAAAACAGTTATTTCGGTTGTTTCGGAAGTAACATAGACTATTCAACGATGGAAAGAGTGACGTTGCAGTATTCTCTATGAAATCTTAATACACAGATTTTAATCGACGAGTACAGAAAATATCTTAAGATCTGCCCCCCGCACATTGCGGAGCTAGTTCGATTTTGTATATTAATTTGTTAGCGTACTCACGTCTGTTAATTCTGGATTTCCTACAAAAAATCCCGAATAATCTTGTTAAATTGATAATTATTGACATATTTTCACTCGGTATCTCCAATTCATTTCCAACAATAACGCCGAGTGGGTTTATAATTTCACAAGCCCAAACCGCTGCAATAAAATTTACATTAATTGATGTTAAACAGCGAGGGTTTGCATTGCTAAGCAAATTCCCGACTAGTAGTTTGCCAATCTGACTGAATTAGCGAACGACACAAGCTTAGATAATGTGGTTATGCAAGGGCCACGCCTCGCCTCCTACGATGATCAGACCTCCCTTAGAGGTTTTATTTTATTGGTATTTACTATTATTTCTGTGTGGTTGCCGGCTTAGAATAGTACCACTCCGTGTCTTCCCGTGGATGTCGTAAGAGTCGACTAAGGGAATAAAGGCTTGTAGTACTGTTAGGCGATGGGCTTGCAACCTGTCACTAATACACTGGTAAACATCTTAGCCTGATTATGCAAAATGTCGTTACAGAATTATCAACAAGCTTTTAGAGTTGTTGGCAATTTCTGTAGCTCTGCCTACCCCAAACTGGGAATAAAGGCGTGAGTTTATGTATGTACTATTATTTATATTGAGACTCTCAATAAACGTTTGGTTAGTCTCTCGCGTCTCTTTGTTCCTGAGTTTTGGGTGTTTTCTATGTAGGTATTTTTGAATAATGTTTATCGTTGGCTAGTCTCCATACTACAAGCCTAGAGCTTAGTTTGGGACTATGGTCAATTTGTGGGAGATTTTCCCCTGTCTTTAAAAAATATATCAAAGGTGTACTTATTGTATTGCTGGGCACGTGTCTTTTCCCCTATCATGCAGTCCTGTTTTCCTAGACGATCCACAGCTTCTCCGAGATTTGCCGAATGTCGTCCACCTATATACACTCGTTTATAGCTTGCCAAAGTTGCCAATAAAGAGTTCAACGTGGTTTCAAATGAAACAACAACAAGTATCGGTATATTATAAGCAGCAGATTTAGTGCTAAAATTGAACAGCACTTATTAATTTAATTCTCTTTTACCACAGAATAAGTAATAGTGCTTTTACCTTGCTATACTTATCATTACTTATCGTTTCGTTACATATCTCTCTTTTCCATTGACTCTCCACAGTAGTCCTGTGTTTCCCGACGGCGTTTTTGCTCGTGATTATTTGTGTGTTTTGTGATGTGTGAAGTAACGGGGTATTTAAGATAGTTTTTGCCAACTTAAATGATTGATGATTCCAGATTCAAGATTCAAGCATTTATTGATAAAATGGTACATTTTACACGTCATAATATTCGTAATATAATTAATTATTGAAATATAAATTATTGCTAATTTGATATACAATATTAAGTTTAGTTGATAGGGTTCATTATAATTATAATTAAAATAATCTACATAATTTGTAATTGTAGGTCTATGTTTATGTCGGGGTCAGCAATTTGACGTTTTCAAAAAAATCATCAATTGAGTAACACGCCATTTTTTTGCAAGATGTTTTTCAATATGATGATGATATGATTTATGTTATGATCCTTTGTACTGAATTCATTAAATAAATAGTAGGAACTAGAGCTACTCTATATTTTACTGACAACTAATAATAGTAAATAAAATAGAATTGTTTCTAGCCAATTCATTGTTTGCTTGTTTGTTTATTCCATGAACGAAAGCAAATTAAATTTAAAACTGTTTCTACTATAGTTGCCATGCACATTTCTTTATACGGATTTCCTTTATTTATCCTAGAACTGCTTTACTCATAGCCTGCTAATAAAAATATACGCATTCTTCTTTAATCTTAAATATCTATTTTTAAACTTAAGCCGAGCTTTATTCAATTAATACCAATTAATATGTAACCTAATTACTAATCGATTTAATTATTTAAGTTAATATTAAGCGACAAATTCACATGCCACGAGTGTCGCCACTTATCTGGCGTTAACATCTTGGTATAATTAATGATTAAACTATTAGATTATCGTTTAAATTACTTCAAGGCTAGCTACACATTAGCATATTAATCTTGTTTAATTTCGTTACTGTTTTACATAAGCAGACATAGTTCTAGACAACAATGCATGGTTCACATTGCTTCTTTACCAACCTCTTATTTGTGCTATGGGTATTCATCAATGAATATAAAGGGAACTTGGGACTTTTACTGTCTCTTCCGTGTGCATTTATAATCCCGGATTAGATCAGCAATTGAAACTGGAGAATTTGACAGCTGTCTTACTATAACCTTAGCGCTAGAGTAACATGTCCAATTTTACTGAGCATAGCCTAATTTACAAGTTAGGGTAAGACAGCAGACATTTTGCATTTCATCACGCTATAATACGAGAGACTTTAGCAGTTTTGGCGCAGCCTAGTCGCAAGAAACCGGCACAAATTTCCGCGCGAACTCCGTAGCTGAATTGTGTGCATTTTTTTCATTCCTAGACCGTAAGACGTATTCAATTGTATTTAATGCAGTAAAAGTTGCATTACGCCATGCTCCAGGCTTCCGTTTAATTGTGATTACAACTTTCCCCTTGATGCCTATGACTTTGGCACAGACGCACGCCTAACCACGGGAAAACACAAAGCAGACATTTCCGCGCGATCTCAGTGCGTGTAGGGGTCAATTGCTGAATTTTTTGCAATGGTTTCTTTCCTGAAGCAGTCTTTAAGAAGTATTAATAGATGTATTGAATGTAGTAAAAGTTGAATTACGTCATGTTCCAGGCATCCGTTAATTGTGATTGGAACTTTCCACTTGATTGGGTCTATGGAGGATGTGAGTAAATCATTACGTTAGGAAAATTGACAAGATCCTGAAAAGAAAATTGTTGCGGAATACAGTGACAGGAAAATTCTCTTGCTTAAGTATTTGCATTTCTTCATTTACACATTGCTGCCATTATATAATATGTAATGCTACGTTGATGATTTGAATCTTTCATGAGCTATCGCATTCCGGTAATTCTGTCACACGGTGGTGATTACAATTAGTATACATAAATTTAGTTAAAAAATATGTACCTACTCTAATAAAAACTAAACTTATGTTTAGGTACGTAAATTATTAAATTGGCCCCGTTAATTTTAAAACCAACAAAGATGACTAGCAAAAAGTGAAGCGTAGGAAAAGGAACTTAATTTTTGGACCCATTACAATGGTTGGTTAGTACCAAAACTCTTCAACTATGAATGCTCTTCAAGACGAAGGAACGAGTGCTTTCCTACTAAGACTCCAAGGAAATAGAAATAGAAACAGATCACCATACTATCTAATGCTTATTAATTATCGCAAAACGTGTCTTCTATCAGCTCAGCTATCGACATATAATAAACAGCTTGATAATTACAAGGCAGTAACAGTCTCGCACGAAGATGGACTCAACTGCTTATTACCACTTTCCCCGGTGACATTCGTGACACTTGGCTGTTAACATCGGTGCTCGCTCGCTAAGGAAGCGATATTTACACCTCGTTAATTGATATGCATTTTTTGGAGATGTCATATTTTGAAACTGTGTTTCTGTCACATGTATTAAATGTTAATAATTTGCGCCCGCCTGCCGCTCGGTTTGAAATTCGCAGTTGCTCAACGGAAGCGGAGATAAGATTAAATTAATGCAAAAATGTTTAAATGAGAATATTTATCTAAAGATTAACCCACACACATAAATTTCACACAAAATATTAACTTTAATTTGAAGTCCGTTTTGACGAATTATTGGAATAATCAGTCCTACATAGGTCCACACTAAAGTGGCTAGCATAGCTCAATACCACGATTTCAAAACAAACACGAGTAATTAATTTGGCAGCATTTGCAAGCTCGCTCATTTCCCTTTCGAAATGCCGAGTTTAATATTCATTCGGAAATGATCACGAGTCAAGCAACAACTGTTAAGTGCACTCTCGTGTTGCAGCCATAGCGAAAGTACAAAATAAATTGAAACCTACTGAGCTGTGAAAACGAGAATTTTCGCCTATTGTGCCTAAGTGCATAATAACATGCCCATGCGAGGAGAAAATTAGAAGTTACCCAGCAAGGAGCGGCTAGACATGGGAACTCACTCAAGTGGATGTTTTGATTATTATTACGCTGTCGTTAAATTCTAACCACAATATTACCGGCTTTAACAACGCATATTTTACGGAAGTAATGCAAAACAGATGGACGACCTTATTCTTCAAATTATGACAATACAACAAGTTGCCTATTCTGTTCATCATAGGACAAGTAGATTAGTCCATTGTCGTCTGTAACGTGGGCATAATTCACAATTCAAATGAGATACTAATCTACAACTAGTTAGAACTTAGAACATGACACTGTTTGATTCTTTGGTAGTCTAATGTTCTTTAACACTGCCCCGCCGAGGTCTGATCTTTTCTTTAATCTGTTAATCTTTATCTTTGAACTCTGATTTGATGATAGCTACTTTATTAAATCCGTTTAAGTACTTGAATTTGTCCTTATTTCACGAATCGTTTGTCTTCGACAAAATAAGTCTCTTTTCACTAGAAAATTAGATCATTCATAAACTAAATCTATTCGTACCTACATAGTCGTGGGTAAAACCAAGTTAACAATAAAGCCCGGTATTGAAGCCAAGTGATCGCAGCCAAGAATTCCTCCGTAGGCGCCGTCTGTTGCAAAATGACCGCGCATTGCCAATTAACGTCGCCGCGGATAAAGGGATAATATTGCGGTTCTACTTAAAAAGCTGAATTTTAACAGTGATAACGATTTAATGAACACCCGATGGCTAGATAATATCCAGTTTGGTATCGGAAACGAACAGGTTCGCAAGGTTGATGAATGTTGCCGGCAACAGGTGCAAGGTAAAGTAACGCAATCTGTTGTGTTTGCATTATTCTGGCATTCCAACGATTAGTATGCAGATCCAGCTTTTAATTTTGAATTCTGTTTTGGTCCAGTTGCACTTCGCGGCTATACTCGTTTTTTTTTTTGTTTTTAACCGACTTCAAAAAAAGGAGGAGGTTCTCAATTTGTCGGGTTTTTTTTTTTATGTATGTACCCCGATTACTCGAAGACCACTGGACCGATTTGAAAAATTTTTTCGTTGTTTGAATGGGTATACTTTCTAGTTGGTCCCATTGTCAACACGTCAGGATCTTATGATGGGATCTTGGAGAAATCAAGAGAACTCCTCAAATATTATAGGGACACCTATAGCGATTTTGGTATTTTTCACTGTAACTCGTGCATTTGCTTTTGGAAAGTACTATATGGTGAAGTGGAACTGATGATGAAGACCACAGATGGCCACCGGAACTCCTCAACGGTGCCTATTTCAAGGGTGGCGATAAGATATTTCGATTACGGTAGTTGAGCGACTATGACGAAGCACATTTAGGTTTAAATATGACTATGACATTCCCGCGGCGTTGTCTGCGGCGAGCTTGAAATGTTCTATAGTTTCTCATTAATATTTAGAAGTGGAGCTACGTAACAGCATAAATAGGACCACTAAAAAGTATAAAATAAAATAAATGTTTAAAAAAGCAAAAACCCGCCTTCAAAAATGCAAGAAATAATTTCTTTTAAAATGGTAGGTCAGTCCAATTGAAGTCGGCGCCCCACAATATTTTAAACCAAAAGCCGAATGCAGTTGGACTGACCTACCATTTTAAAAGAAATTATTTCTTGCATTTTTGGTGAAACATGTTGTTGGCTTTTTAAATGTCTCTTCTAAGCGCTGTTACAATATTTTTTACCTTCACAATACTGGAAAAAAGATATTGAAGGGTTGAAAAAAGATATAATGAAGTCCCTATTGTTTCTACGTAGCGTTGGCGACTTTTAACTTTGTGATGCAACAAGAAAACTATACTGATGCTAAATTGAAATAGTTTACATTGTAACCACAGAAGCACTTTATGAGTAATGTTAACAGGGAAAATGCGGTGTATTGTGGCTGTTCGATAAGGATGTAATAACTAATATTCTGAACATGGTTTCCTAAGCAACAAAGTTGAAGAGCATAGTCATAACAGTCAGACCAGAACGGGCAGAACAGCCGCATAATGTACATGATATTTCGGTTCATCTAAATTTTTGTACGCTTTACCTAATTAGTTGATACTGTTTCTTTCTTGAATTATGCTGTATTAATTTTGCTTTGGTATTTACAATAAAGTTAATTTAAACGCCTGCGACACGTTTATAATTGGCCGCATCCAATTTTCGGATTAGAATTTCAAATACGTGAAGACAGAAAGAGGTTTCTTCTTGGGGTTGTGTAAGATTAGAGCGAGACTGACAGCGCAAATGGAAATATGTTCCTAAGAGTATTTAATTGCCCTGAGAGGGCATTTTCGCCTCGCTCTTTCCATTCCACAAAATATAATCTTCCCAGAGATTATCTTAAATGATCCAGCCAAACATGGGCCGGATAGCGATGCCATCCAATTAATTTAAAGTGGGATTATTTGAACTCAAAACATTTGGAGTATTTATATGAAAGTTTGTCTGTTAACATAAGCAACTTGTTCTTCTTGCTGTCCCTGGTTACGCTATCTTTGCGGTTAAGCTACATAATAATATCACCACCTACGCGTTATACATAATGTGGTTAGGTTATGATATGACCAATAAGTAAGGAAATATTAAATGGTACTCTCCTACGATTTTATGTCGATCGTCACTCTGATATATTGCTTTTATATAACTCGTTTTATTTAAACCCGCTCATTCAGAAGTGGAATGGAATGTAAAAAGCAACGAGTTATAGTTTATCATCTTGGTTTTGTGTGAATAACTATGAATAAACCATATCCCATGCATTGTTTTCCTCATTGCTTTAAATGTTATGTTGACTTTTCTAAAGATTTATATTCAAAAATTTTGCTAGATTGAAGGAGGATGGGCAAAACAGCCTATGTGACCAATTGACTAATAACGCATAGCAATATGTGACTGGATAAATGATTTTAAATTCTAAAACTTTTACTATTGCGGGTATGTAGACCCAGATCTTTGAGGTAATAAAAGTCGCCGCATAAAGACAGTGGGTGTCAACCATAACTTACATGTTTTTGTCGCATTCTAGACTAGAACTAGAATTAAAATTAGAATAAAAATTTCTAGCTCGGCCATAAACATTCTCACAGAGATTTGACATTTACCGCCATAAAAAAAATAGAATGTACAAATAAATACCTTTCGGATAAAATATCGCTTATTGCTATTGGTTCCTAGTCTGGGCTCCATACATTTCTGCCCATCCTATTTTAATGTTGTATATTCAATTTCATACAATTTAAATACTTATATGTCAATTCAATCTGTAAGTGTTATATTCAAGCCATTGAATGCTTAAGTATAACACGTGTATATTTCCCGACGTTGTTAATGTCAAGTTAACGGTTAGTTACACACGGCCTTAGACATTGTGTGTAAAGTTTTGTTTAATGAAGCTGAAATTATTGCGATGAATATTCTGTTGGTTAATGTGGCATTGCGCCCTTTCTAAAATCGTATGGTATTTAATGCCATATGTAGGCACCTGTATCATATTTATTTTGATACACGTAATTGTTTTTGGATATTTTATACTTCTTAAAATTGTCGCTTTCGCAAGTGTCGTTGTGTCTCTATATTACATTAGTTATTGCTTTTTTTGCTGGTAATTGCTTTCACAACTCACGAGATGTTCTCGATCATCCGCTTCCGTTTCCTTCGATTCTGGATCTTCCTTGAAGAGTTATCTTTCTTTACTTTGCCTGAATATTATCGTGTTGTTAAAGTTTTCCGTCAATGATCAGGTATTTAAATTCCAAACCTCATCTATTATCATATATACACTTCCAAATTTCCACCCACTTCCTTCAACTTTCAAATCCTTCACGCCATCCATACAACCAGCTTTCTATCCATCAGCTCATTTCCGCACCATTGTCCGGGTGTTCAGAAATCAATAACTTCATCCATGTACAGGTTATGGTGGTCATTATCATTAACTCGAGTTACTGGATCGCTGCGAGGTCGTAACGATATGGACTGGGCGTTTTATGGTCTCTTAAATGGCTGCGGAAGATAATGTTCTGCACATTTGCAATTGACGATGGCACTTAAAATATAATCGTTGTATTTATTGAGAGTAGTTTTGGTTTCGTAAGCATGTTTTGTTGTTCTTTAACTACCGCTTCGATAGCTATTTAGTTCAATATTAAATAATGCATATCCCTTTAAGCATTTGGTTGTGTCTCCATTTGTTCTAGCTTGTCTTAGTTTTTACCTTAACTTGAAAATATTTCTTATCTTGATATCTACTGCCTGTAGGGTCCAGACCTTTATAATAACACTAGCTAATGCCAGCGACTTCGTCGCGTAGTACTCCTTTTTTATAATTTTTCTGCTGGGTTAAATAAAATCTTGCCATATGATAAGGAAGATTACTCTCCAAATTATTTCTACCTTCTGCGGTTTCCGCTGGGCTTAAATTTGATACCTAAGTTAGTTTCTTCGTTTTGTATGTGTATGATATTAGAGGATGCGCGCGCGTGGATTGTATTGTTCTGGTTTTTCTTTTGTACAATAAAGTGTTTACATATATAAATCCATACAAACTACGTAAGAGAAGAACCCGCTACTCCCCCTATTTATTGCCAACGGTGGTCGACTTTCGAAAAATCATTTCTTAGTGCAATATTCCCTTCAAATTTCAAGTTCCTAGGTTCAGCGGTTTAGGCTGTGCGTTGTCTCTCTTATACGATTAGATGATAGGTGAGTAATAATATAGATTAAGCCAGTTGTATGCACATAACTATTCAAACGAAGTGGTTCGCAACCAAATTATCATCGTAAACATAATTAATTATAAATTCGATAGTCATCCAAATGAAGTTGTTGCTACTGTGTATCGTTCCACTTTCGCCGAACGTTCCGAATCCGGTCGTACTTTGAAGGTTTTTCCGCTGCCGGCACTATTGCGCACTGTGTCACACTGTGACAAGAATTTATAATTTTTACGCATCTTAATGTGTTGGTTTGAATTATCTTTTGAAAAACCTCTTTCTGGTTTGCTGGTATGATTCTACTTGAATATTTCAAATAGTCTTCTTACATAATTATGTTGCTTGTTAGTCATTTTGCTCTGTTGATTATTGACTAATTGGGACTGTTACGATTTGGTCATCTTAACGAAATTAATGTTTAATTTATACATATATTTTACAACATAGACCAGCTTATTCATTGGACTACTTGCTACATAGACGCTTTGGCAGTATCCCATGAATTCAAGTTTACGCAACTAACTAACCCATTGTTTTTGTTTTTATTATGTCTTGAAAATGTAAACTAAATTTCTTAAATTCTATGTCATTGTTTCTTTTCTTAGTTTAATGTATAAAATTTATAAGTAATATCAACTATTAAGCATAAGGCAGATATGTTTTTAACTCACGAAGAGCGGTGCCTCTTAGCACAGGTAACTTGATTACTTAAAAATAGGCATCAACCACAGTTATTGTAATATTTATTGTGCTAAAGAATAAACGTTTTTTCATTTTCATTTTTCAACTATACGACGCAAACAATAAACGAGATGCAATAACCCAATAATAAGATATATTTATTCATGAATCGCATTCTAAATCGAAAATATCGAAATCGATCGCGGTTTACAACGCTGATTTTATGTCGTTTTGGATGTACTTCATCGCAACATCGCGTTGAATCGATTTAAAGACGTGATTTTATTATCTTTTGATTCGCGTTTAACGACTAAAACAATCTGCTGGCCAATGACGTTAATCATTAAAATGTGCCATAACCATGGCTTCGTGAGCATTTATTATCTGATGAGAATATTATTTGTATTTGAAGAAAGTTATTACTAATTCCGTGGTATCATTTGAAAATACGCCTGTATCTCGTACTATCCCGAACACCTAAGGAAGTAGGAGTTTTTAAGCAGCAGCAGTCCTGTTTAAGACATGATTGTACTAACTTTCATAAATAAAAATAAAAATGATGCATTATGACATTAATGGCGTAGAAATATGTTGATGTGGTTCTAATGAGGGTGAAATAGATAGATCTCAGTGATACTTGGTCGAGTTTGCCCTTGTGAATATTGAACTTAAAGCGAATATGTGCTCCAAAATGTTTAATGACGGACTTAATATTTAAATCCTCTTTTGGCTTTTTAGGTTTATGTAACTTTCCCCGCTTTGAGCACGCTTTGGTCACAATGGTACGTGAAAGTTTCATTCTCATTTTACAGCAGAAGACACTTAAAGTATATGTATTTTAGAAACTTAACACACCTAAGGCTGCTTCCTGGCTTGTTAGTATACTTGCAGTAAAATGTCTGGAAAATTTTTGCACACCTGCATGCAGGTTGAATACGCATGAACTGTATTACATTTAAGATCTGTGTAACCGTGTTCAGCAAATAAATAAATTTGATTTTTGATTTGATTTGATTTGATTCCAGCAAGGGTTGCTAAGCAACTACCAATCAACGCGCAGCTTTTATGCCTCACGCGTGTGTTTTTCTGCATGCATACTGCCAAGTCAGGAACAGTGGCTTAAGTAATAATTCCTTTAAGATTACCTTACAGAGGCAATCCTTAGAAGTTATACTCCATTCCGATTCATCCGAAAAACAAATGTATGTCCTCGATTATCATTCATTTAACTTATTTTTTTCTCGGCAGCTGTCTCCATACTGGAGACCTCGTTCCTTATTTATCCCGATCTTTATTTAGGATGCGGAAGCAACCGGCTGTTAAAACTGGTGGCTCCAAAAGGAGGGCGCTTCCTAAAGATATCTTAATATTGTGGCAGTCTCATTAATGTCGTTCCGTATCATGTTGGCCATTACAGCTTTCTGTTTAACTTAAATATTGTTATCACAAATTTTTAACAGATGTCAGAAAAGAGGGGATTCACAATACGTCTGTTTTTTTCTGTGTATTACTCGATTTCTTCGCAAATTGTCAACAGGTTTTAATGATTCTTTTTTCATGAGTAAGTGTGGTCCCATTTAAATTTCTTCAAATCTGGTCATAGCAAAAATGGAACTTCTTTACTAATTTTGAGCGCATTTATTTCATTGTTTTTTAAACATTTAATTATTTTAGTCTGTTATATTGTATAATTTAAGTTTGCAGCAAATTAAACCTTTGTGTTCCGAGAAGCATCCATCAAAAAACTCCCGATTGCTGCATAATCAATCTTGTCCTATGACTTGTCAATAAATATTTGTAGCGGCATTCGCATTAATGTTTCGCGAAAACAATAATTACAGGAAATCTTTACAAACTAGGGAAGTTATCGTCTGTGCATGTGCGTGGAAGTGAAAAATAAATGGAGCCTAATGAAGTATTCAAAGCGGCTTGCAACTCGTCTCTACGTGCAGTGGCAGCAACGGCGAGACAAAGCGTCTACCGCACCATAATACTGCAATCAGGTTAACAGGCACCCATGGGTTTCACGCCATAATGCACAAAGTAAGTGCACCGTGTCGTTAGTTGCTGCAATGTGCGATGGATATGGCGCTGGCATCCTTTCGTGCTCTGAAAAGGTGTTGCTTTGATCAATGTTTAGCCTTATAGATCCGAGTACCTTACCTTACCTTAACTTTGGTATCGGTGGCTTTAATCCTAACCCAACATTCGGGTTTTTGAGAATTTATGTACGCAATTGAATTTGCCATTATTATGTCTGTAAAGTCTGCAAATCAATAGATTCGAGCTCGTGACCTAAGTGTTAATTAAGTTAGATATACAAATGAAACAATTTAGCAAATGAATGGTGAAAGTCTGAATTGTTCTGTGAGAATCAAACGATTCGATTATTAAACGCATTTACTTAGTAATTCTTAGGTTGTAACACTTGTGACTAAAAGGTACGATAATTGTTAAAAATGTGATATAATCAGACATCTTTATTGATACTGCAGTAGACTTAATGAAGGCCGTATTTCGGACGGTTTCTGTAAAATGTGCATCATGAGAGCAGGCCAAGCAGGGTGTTTATAACCTAACTAGAAGACGCCGGCGAATTCGTACGCATAGAATTAGTTACCCGCTACTCCCTCTATTTAACCCCTTAGGGGATGAATTTCCAAAAATCCCTTCTTAGTGCTTCCCTATTCTCCAAATTTCAAGTCCCTTGGTCCGGCGGCTTCGGCTGTGCGTTGATCGATCAGTCAGTTAGTTTCTTGTTGTAGTTGTGTTTTTTTCTGGTGGTTGTTAATGTGCCTAATTTGAAACCATACTAGTTTCTAAAAAGCTTAATTGAATTATTTGACTGATATTTTTTTCTCCACTCACGACTTCTATTTAAGTATATGGCCGTAATGCCCTCGTTTGCAGAGTTCGTTGCCTCTTATATTTACATCGGCATGTTAAGAACTAATGCGCCATAATTTAAACCCTGTTTCATATTCATTATGTTACCAAACATTTTGGTGTGATCTATCATTGCTCGACCGCGTAATGGTGTTTCGAAATAACCGTCATGCTTTTTGGCATCTGAATTAGTCATGACATGAAGTTTCTGTAATGAGTGTTAATTTTATCTTTGGAACTAAATGGCGGTCCTTGTGCGATAACGGTTTATTCCCCTCAATTTCCTTCCTAATAAGTTTAGGTGTGACTTTTAGTCACAGGATACATACTCTGTATAATAAATTTAAATTGCGTGAATCCCCTGATTTCAAATTGAGGCCTAATATGAACTTGCTGCAAAGCCGATAACTTTTAATTGGCTAAATCTCAATATCATTAAACTTATCCAAAAACCACCTCCAAAATACAAGCGTTTTTAAAACACAAGCCCAATTGCAATTGGCCTACCCATTTAGACACTGATGACAGAAATTCAGGAGAAGACAGTTTCTTAAAATATAGAACACCCCTCTTTTTTATATGACAGGGTTTAAAAATTCGAACAGACCATTAATAGGCGTTAATTCAAAAACACGTGATTGAAAGGCTTACGCAAACAATCAATCATCACTCAGAGCTGGTTTCCAATCAAGAGTCACGACATTTTCAACATGGCTTTAGTTGTCGAATCAATAGGAGTTTCGATTTTAAACGCATCAGAGCATTACAAATGCATCTAAATAATTTATAATTTCTTTATCAATCTTGTTCCTATCCTATACAAAAATACCAAGGAATGTTTCGATTACAGCTCACAGATTTAATTCGTAGATCCATGCCTGTTAGATTAATTAGATAGATTTACTGCGTGTTTGTGTGCTACTTATCAATTATGTAACTTAGATGAGTTTCTCGTTTTGTTTTAGTGCGGTATAATTATTGGAGGCGTTCAATACTTTATCGCGATTGCGATTTGATTGAAAGGCTCGATTATTCGATCGGTCGATAATTGTAGAGAAAGTGAATCGATGGGTAATCGCTAACACATCATGAATATCGAATTTAGATCGGAACCAGCGCGAAGTTTCCGTTTAGATGCAGAACGAAGATAGCATTCGTTCAGATTGAGATTTTGTGTCACGTAAAATTCGGTTTATTTCTTTTTCGTTTTGGGTAAAAAAGTCACTTACGTTTATGTAAAGTGCCTCCACGATTTCTATCTTAACTGCCGAAAAGCTTCAAACATTCTTTATAATAAGATTATCTTTCTTCACAACGATGAACCTTTATTACAGTTTAGTTATTTACGTTGTTAGCGGGCTTTCATGTTATCTAAATGTTTTTTTCTTTGAAGCACTTCCAGACGATTTGCTGAGGTTTTTTGTTGTTGCAGCTTCCTTTCGCCATGAGCCTTGTCGGATATGCAGATTTTGTACGCTGCATGTCGGTTTGTCCATTGTTTGCATCTAGCCAACTGTGAGGTTTGTCGGTAACAACTCTGTTACTTTGTGTTAATGATGATACATGATCCGGAGGTTCAAAAGGTATTTGTGAATTTCCTTTCCTTTTCTTATATGGATTTGGTAGTGTTATTACTCAGGTGGAACATTAAGTAGCTGGTCTCGCAATTGAAGGTCCAAAGCATTAGGCCACTTAAGTAGTCAATAATAGAAATTCGGTGACACATTCGCCATTAGCAGTCATAAACATAAATAACAGGTTAGCCAACTGTTAACTCATGTT
Organism: Acleris literana; assembly: GCA_946894065.1. Classification (NCBI taxonomy): domain Eukaryota; kingdom Metazoa; phylum Arthropoda; class Insecta; order Lepidoptera; family Tortricidae; genus Acleris; species Acleris literana. The sequence continues at coordinate 14,919,121 of OX335683.1, read as the reverse complement.
ACTCTTAATGGATAAGCCTTGGAGCAGTAGGAAATACCTGCAAGACATATAATTATAGTCATTGATTTATGTGGAACGGTGCACGGTGTAAGGTCTATGCATTATTCCCTGTGCGGAGTAATGAGGTCTCGAGGCGTAGCAGGTTGTAAGCACAGGTGACCTAAAAGCGTGCCTTGCGGCATTGAACATCTGGTTAAGGTATTTAATGTTTATACACGTAGTCTGTGCAGTAATGGGCGAATGTGTAAGATTTTTTCCTAAATCAGAAATATACTAGGCATCTGTTGTTTATAGAGGTGAAAGAGAACAACTTATAACGAGATTGCGTAGTACCTTCAAGTTTATTGAATCTGAATATTGAATTATCGTGTTAACCTCAATCGCCTCACAGGAAAATCGTCCAAATACACTTCACGTCACTTACCTTTACTTTATTGGATAGATCAGCCTGTCAGTATCAGCGCTGCTTCCAATCAATCAGTTAACCAAGCGGCAGTTTGCATCCGGCAATTTGCGAAGCGAGAACAGCTGATTGTTTCCTATCGCGATCTTATTTTAAACTGATTGTGAATTGAATAAACATCTCGTTCACACCCTCGCAGTTAGTAAAGGACAGATGTATTACAAGAGGAAGATTAGACGAGTCAAGAATTATTTGATTGAGCCGGTTGAGGTAATAGTAGGGTTTGGGTTCATGCAATTTTGATGATTATGGTATTTTGAAACTGTTTGAGAGATTTTAAACCGTATCTTCAAGATCTTCTTCGATATTGTTACTGGTAATTGAGCGGAGATAGTTATAAGTGAAATGGAGAGATCGCTATGATGCAAGACAAGATAACGAAGTTAATTTCTAGTTTGTAAGCGAAGATGTAAAATAGTATATGGTTGAACCCAGCGCTTCTCAAGATCATAATTATGAACATTTTCCTCACAGACACGTAATGAACAAACTCTGTTTACTTTCTTAGCGGGTGATTGATGTACACATTCAACACATTTCACTCGACGCTAACCAAAGTCAGATTTCATCGAGTCTAAATTTAAAGATCCCCAAATTAGGTGACGACGGAAATGGTTTGAAATTGCTTCCTGAAATATCTATTACTGTTAGGGTGCTTTCGTTTTAGTTTTTGATTCGTTATGCAACAGATTGTTTAATACATATATATTTTTAATCGCTATTGTCTTAATTTTGACCATTCGGATATTTATATACTTTTTAAATATGGGTAGTAAGTGTAAGCATGCGTGGTCTACTGCATTGCATCCGTTTTAAAGGACTTGAGTATTTTTTGCTCTTGTTTGTACTCCTTTTAAACTTGTCGGCAAAACTTTTGCATCAATATTTTATAGGTCCATAGACTGCAAGTATTATACGAGTATATGTATGTAAATAAGCACGTGTCTCTTTGTTATTAAATCACGGAGGAATATTTGCAGCATCTCTACCGTGATCGTTATCTTACGCGAGGACACTGATATTGTTATCATGATTGAAAGGCTCTTCTCTTATCTTTCGTTTAAAATAATATGATGCTGCATAATAAGATGTAATTTTCGTTGGTTTTTTTTTAAGGTTAGATTGTGTTAAATTGAGAACCATCCAGCTTATTAAGTAAATCTACCGTTCAATATAAACCTTTTGGACGCTACCAACAGTTGTCGTAAAGACAAAATATATTATAAGTTTTAACCCGCGACTTGATTTGAACTTAACTATCGCTATTCCTTTAGACAAAGCATACTATCTTCTTCCCGAGATTTTAGCCTAAATATCTCCATATCGAATAGCATCAAATTCGGTGAGGCATTTTAACTATAAAGCTGGTACAAGCTGGAGTTAAGGAGTACAAGCTGGAGGAAACCTGATTCCTGGTTTATTATGTTAAAATATTATCTTTAGAGAATTGTTAAAAAAAGCGTTTGTATTAATAAACTAGGGCTCTTTTTCGATTTGGTTTAGTCCGTCCGCACCTATATCCTAAATATCATAATCATTATTGACGTTATGGTAGCTCTTACTGTCTAATGATTCGGATCTACCATGCGGAATTATGGAATTCACCTTGTGGACATTGTCTATGTTTACAAGGTACCTAACTTCATTTGCGGTCATCATAAAATTATAAGTGATCGTGTGTCGAATGAGAACCATCTGATAACTATATTTTCTTTGTTACCAGGTTGGTATACGGCACTTTGCATTCACACGGGCATGCACCATAAAAATATACGATCATCGAACACAAGTACGGCACGGTAAGTAATGATGGTTGTTTTCTACGACTATTTTCTCTGACATACCGTGACATCGCTACCTACTTCTCGGTTCAGCGCAGGCGCAGCGGGCCCGGCGTGCCGCCAGGTTGCCGTCGCGCGCGCAGTCACCTGCCGACTGCCGTTGATCTCACTCACGCGCACACAAGCGAGATGCCGTGCCGCGCGCGCGCCTAATCGATCGATTCGATTTTTGAATTCTCGTTTTAGGCGCGAATTTCTTTTTTGAAAGTGGAACGTTGTGCCAGTGTTACAAGTGCATGGAATGTTTTTTGTTGATGCGTTTATTGAACAGTGCTCGTTTATGGTAAAACTTGAAATTTCACGTGTTATTGTTTTAATTTATACTTATATTTATGATATAATTGATACTGATACAAAAGCCAAAACAGATTTCAGTGCATAGGCTAACATATCTATACTATCAGTATCTATACTAAAATTAAATAGGAGGTAGGTGGGTACTCACTACTCTGGATTTACTGAACCGATATTAAATAATCTTTTACTAATGGGAGGCAATATTATTCCTGACTAATATGGTTTACCTATTTAATTCCATTAAACTAGAGCGAAGCGACGGCTGCACCCTAGTTGTAGATATTTTTTCTTTGGTAGCAAGATTATGCCAACACTTCTAATCATTTTTTTCTTAATCTTATTTTATTTTATAAAAAACTAAAGTAAACACTAGCAAGTACATATGCAAGTAAACAAAATATGTGTATGTGTGTATATAAGTAGGTGTCAAGTAGTTCAGATAACATGTAATTAACCTATTCAATCTAGTTAATAGCTTGCGAACAGCGACTACCCTCATTTTGTGCTAAATGAGGTAATAATAACAGTTGTAGACATCTATTCACACGGTCCCATAATTAATAACTCTGCAAGTATCAATTTGTCTTCATTCGTTTCGATATTGTTTCCCTGACTATATGGCATATGTAATTTATGCGTAAAAACAACGTTAATAACTACGTTATTAAAGCTGACTGAAATGAAGGTAGTCTATACTATCTATATTAATCTATATCTATACTAATATTATAGAGGTAAAGTTTGTGACGTTGTAGAGGGTTTTCTCTGGATCTACTGAACCGATTTTGAAAATTCTTTTACCAATAGAAAGCCACGTTATTTGTGAGTGTCATAGGCTATATTGCCCAACGAAGTTGGTTCGGGAACAGCTCCTTTTTTATAAATACAATGTGAACATTATCATTATTAAGTGCATGTTTTACTTGTTTAAAATAAATATCAAGGGACAACCTAACACAAATAAACCTAGTCCTAATCTAAACTCAGGCTAGAGGCTTGTACTGTGATGGGTAGGTACTAGGGAACCATAAAATTACTAATAAAGACTGTATCGTCACTACATAGTATAAAACAAAGCCGCTTCCCGCTGTCTCTCTGTCCCTATGTATGCTTAGATCTTTAAAACAAGCGAACGGATTATGATGCGGTTTTTTTTTATAGATAAAGTGATTCAAAAGGAAGGTTTTTATGTATTATTACATTCTGGTTTATGTACGGGAGTTGCAGAAAACTCACATAAACCCAAGCGAAGCGAGGGCGGGTCGCTAGTTAAGTATAAATACAAGTGAAATAGCATATTAAATAGTGTTTTGATATATTTATTAATTAAAAAAGACCTCATTTACTATCCTTCGTACTATGCCTTACATATCATTTCAACGTGTAATAAAAATATCAAACGCTCTTGGCCATTTTTCTGACTTTCCAGTCTCGACGAAATTGCCCTTGAGAATCGGCAGAACGGCCATTTTTTCCGAAGTTTTGCTTTCAGTTTAGCCCAAAAATTTCGATTGGCCGAAGATTTTGTCAATTTGGTGGACTCATTGCGTTTGGTACTAAGTTCACTTTTTTCTGCTCATACCACTGCAACGCTTTGGACCCATAGTTGCAAGATGCCAAATCGGGCCAAAATTCATTCGGACCACTGCGTTTTTAATCATGGGCAGAATTCGTTTGTTGAGGTATTCCTTTACATAGAGATCAGACGTCATTGTAGAGGTAGTAAAAAATTGACTCTATTTTAGGCCAAATTTACAGATCGCCTTTTGAGATTCACTAATGTCTGACCCATAATCGTAAAATACTGAGGTCCTGGCAGCGATTTATTATACAACTTCACGTATGTTTCGTCTTCATTTTACACAAAGATTTTTCTTTGAGAAAATATCGTCATATGCCTTTCGTACTCTTATCTAGACCGAAATTTGCTGTTTATCGCTTGTTTTGGCTGCCTTTGCTTTTTATATGTCTTCAAGTTATTTCTTCGCTTATCACGTTGGACCACTCCCGCAGATATACCAAATTTTTCGGCAATATCCCGGACAGACGTCTCTATATTTTTCTTGTATGCCTTTACTATCACAAACAAATACTCGCGATCATCGCACACATTTGGCCATACCGGGAATAGAACCCTGGACTGCTAGCTTCGTAGGCAGAAACACTACCAACTAGGCTAACAACATCTTAGCCGCGGTTGCATTGGCGTCGTTTTTTAGCCAAAAATGTCATGATAATCATCTTCTTCTATCACTTATCATTATTTATCATGAATCTCGCGTCAGATATGTTATCAAAAATGTTGAAATTGGTATTTGCTTGACGGATGGAATTGTTACTATATTTTTTACCTGTAAAGTTGTTTACCAAAAATCTGATGGAATGTAGCTGTAAACAAACAACAAAATTTTGATACTAGCAATGCTATTGTCGGTGGATTTGAAAACATAGTGTAGTGTCAACAGATTCCAGCGAGTTAGCTATTTAAGTCAACTCTTCAAGAATTATTCGCATTTATGCAAATCATTTTTAAAGGCTAAAGTTCATTACCAATGTTATTCAGGTCGAAACTAGACAACAAGAACTTTGTATGTTTAATTTTTAGTTCGGGTTTGTTTTTTTATAACTTACAGAAATATTACTTTATTTGGTTCCGTTTCCGTAATACAAATACTTCTAATTAGCTAAAAACTTGTATCTTTCAGACATCTACCTGTCGCTATTGAATAAAAAAATTGCTGCAATCAAGGATACTTAGATCATTATCTGCCTTCAGTTTTTCCCGTCTTCGATATACGTTTCGATTTGTACCAAGATTGCAGAAATTACAGGAGGTTCGGTTGTTGGAGACGTGCGACGACGCCGATAGCCATCAGCTCCATATTTCGCAAACTTGATGGCATCAGTTGGCAAGTTCCTAGCTTCCTAGGTCACTGGGCTTCATTATGTGCACTGAATTGTCACCAGTCACTTGTCATTGTCAGGTTGATGAAATAGGGCATAAGCTTAATAAACCATTAGGGATGTGTACACGAACTACGAAATCGGACTCCGCGTTCTACGTTTTGTTTTACGAAATCTACAAAAGTTTTTGACGTCATACTAATTCAGTATGTCTTTCTCTCTTTGTATTAGCTACTGTTTTGAAACTTCTATTGCATCACAGGCTTATAGTGTTCATACAACCATGGTGTGTAACTGAATGTGTTACAGTTAGTCCTCCATCTAAATCTAAATAAAACAAGCTACGTGTACAATATAATAGGGATTAAATATTTTGTAAGACACCGCTCACCCCAACCTTTTCGCACAGGAATTCCGTTGCGCCACAGTAATGGTGCTCCGACGCATGCAAGCTACACGACTCCTCACTTACCAGTACATCTGTCATAATTTTACGATGCCCTATTGTTGCAAATTGCAACCACCTTACTGTGCATGTGAAGCAATTTGCATTGCACTTGTCTTACACTCTATACAGATTTAAATTAGCTATTAGCTAAGGTAAATATTTCCTTTGATAATCATATGGTGTAAGGTAAATTATTTACCTGCATTGGAAACAGAACCCGTAATTTAAGTACGTCATAGACCATAGATAAGAGAATCAACTGCAAATTCAATATAGAAAATTAAAGAAAGTATACCTAATCATCATCCTTCTCATCATCATCATCTCCTTCCTTTTATCCCAATCATCTGGGATCGGCGCAGCATGTTTTTTCCTTCCACACATCCCTATTAGCCGTCATCTCGGCGTTCACTTCCTTCTTTCTCATATCACTCTTCACACAATCCATCCATCTCTTTTTAGGTCTTCCTCTTGCTTTATAACCCTCCACATTCATACTCAAAACTCTTCTCGTAACATGACTTTCATCACTCATGACATGGCCATACCATGACAACCTATTTACCTTCAATTTTTTCTATCACTGGCGCTACGTTCAAACTTCTTCTTATAGTTTCTTATCCTATCCATTCTTGTTACACCACACATCCATCTCAACCACACTTCCACAATTCTCAAAAGAAAGTATGCCTAATATGCGATAAAAATCTTACTGGAAATCTTAAATCATTGTACTTATTATGTACGTAACGAGCAAACATGTCGGCTTATTTAAACAAATAAAATCCGCTTAGCATTTCCAATTGGAACTTGATTGGATCTTAATCAAAATCTCGACGAGAGTTATAATTTATAATGCACTCGGGTTACACAAGAAACATTACCACACCAAAGGGCTCAACACAATTTAACTGCCCATCCTCTCACGCCGCCATATTGCGTAATAGACAACACTTTTTTTCTTTTCCTCCGACGGGTCGGCACGCGCTGCGAGTTTTCAGCCGAAATTAGCGGGAACGACGAACCCGGAACGTTTCTGAACGCATCGAACATTAATTGTGTTGGTTGTTTGTATGCATTTGTGTCAGTTCAGAATTATTTCTGCTCCAGATTACTACTTTGTCTTTGTAGTTTACAGCTTTTCTAAAAGGGTATTTAAAGAGGTAATTTAATGGGGATTCTAGCGAAAGTGAATCTAACATGACACGGAGATATTCTAGAAATATTAAATTGCAATTACTTACTGAAGTTTATTAATATTGAAATCACTGGTAGTCTGTAATTGGCCGTAAATATAAGTTTCTAGTTTAACAAGAACAAGAATTTAATTTCTACGGTTATATTATATGCCTGGGTTATAATTGCATAACAGAATATAAAAACTAACCTTAAGTGAAAGCTATGATTTAATACTGATATTTGCTTTAAAATAGTCTTACGATAATATCCTGGGCGTTCCGTTCCTGGGCGGGCGTTACGTTCACTGTTCAGCCTCAACGAGGAAAAACAATTATATATATCTATATACACCCACGTACATACAAACAACTTCACTGTTAACTGACCACTAGTGAGCCTTATTGTATGGTGATAAGATTCACGAATGTTCACTTATCTGTGTTTCTGATGGTACATAAATACAGATCTAAAGTATTACCCTCCTCTGAAATTCGGGTCAAAAAAACATCATTATTGAACTTGTACAAAATATAGATTTCAGCCTAAAATATTTTCAATTCATTGGTATGAAATTTAAGGATTAATATCGAATCGATTCTACCTCAATCAGGTTAAAGAAATGATATTCACCAAGATTGTGATACAAATAGAAACTACTAAAAACCATAAAAATACTCGTACCTACCAAGAAGAAAATTATAGTAAAACGCGTACTAATTTAATCGTAAAAAAGATTATGAAAGAGAAAAAAGGGCTTATAGGGCAAAATCTAATATATAAAATTCTCGTGTCACAGTTTTCGTTGCCATACTCCTCCGAAACGGCTTGACCGATTTTGATGGAATTTTTTGTGCTTATCCGGTATCTATGAGAATCGGCCAACATCTATTTTTCATCCCATTATTTATATGGCAAAACAACGTTTGCCGGGTCAGCTAGTTTCAATATAATATTTCCGTTAAGAATTTAATGTAACATGAGCAAAGTACCACAAAAGGTAAAATATTCTTTCAATTCATTAAAGGCAAACGTATCGGAACGCTCCAGTTTGTCGACCATCTCACAAACAAAAGATCGTCCGATAAGTAAAACCTAGTATAGGAATGTAATATTTTCTCTGTTACGTCTCCCATAAATATTCATCGCGATGCGGTAAGCGAGGTATGCGCCAGGCTTAACTTAACACTTAAAAAAATTGCGTCAACTAACAGTTTAAATGGCATTTATATTAAACGCCGCGGTTTCACTTGCCTTAACGGTTTTATTTGCATTCTAACTGGATTGTGGGCGTGGTACGTCACTAATTCTCGTCTATAAGTCGTTAATTTAAAATTGTATCTTTGACGTTGCTGCTTCATGTTGTTATTTTAGGAAACGAATGGGTTGTAAAGAAATTGGTTTTTGGAATTTGTGCTTTTCATTTTTGAATGTCTCACAAGTTTGCTTTGCATTCTTGTTCATTTAAATGTTCCTCTTATCAAGCTTTCTTAATGCAACCAGTTCCCAAAGTGAATAGGCCTTTTCAGAATTATAACAATCATTCCTTTTCATAATTCAGTAATTGAACATCAGAATAGAAGAGTCATTTATTTTAATCATTCATTAGATCTACTAATTTTGGAATCACGGTCAAAATCGTACTCCAAAAAACGGGGAAATAGCGTTACGATGATGATCTGCCCTTAGGTAGTGCAGGGTATAATTATTACTCTTTTGCGTGAGTGAATGATAATAATTACTTATTATTTCGAAAATATACCTCTGCAAGATCTTTCTGTACGTAATAGGAAATTTCGTCAATTCAATTAAAACTGTAACTTATTAGTTTTTGAAATTGGGTGTGGAGTGATATTGATCTGCAATGTGGGTGTTTACAGCAAGTGGTGCATTTCGCAAGCTTCATTATGCACTAATTATAACCGTATCGGTTGACTAATTTGATCGCTATCCGTTAGTATTTGCAATATTGATATAACTTTTGCACATTTTAATATGCTGATGTTTAAGTGCTTCATTATATTGTATGGGTCGTTATTTTCTTCTTTAGTATCCTCATTGTCATTAGTAAAATAATTGGTTTGTTTATCTCTGGTTGATTATCTCTATTTATACATGAATCAGATAGCTACTCAAAATAAGTTTTGTGATTAGTAAAAACTGTAGCTATTCGAAGTTCGAAGTTATTCCACTTTAGATGCGAGTTACATTCTTTTATTGAACCAAATTTAACGTTCTTCGATACTGCGATGAAGAGTTGTAGAATACAGAATTGTTTCAATTGTAGGGCTAACTAATTGAAATCTGACACTCAGACAGCCTCTTCATAAAGCATCAACCAGTTAAATACTTAATAGCATTTTGATTGGAAGTGCTATTGTTATATTGTTAAAATCAAATATTCGTAATTAATTGGTATAATTGCAAGCTCGTTTGACGTTATTCTGCCAAAGCCCATTAAAATTAACTTACTGGCTGACAGCTTGGTAAATTTACATTTACTCCGGTTACCATGTAAACGTATCATTTATCCAATCACTATCAGGTTTCTTGCCTGACTGTTAACTAAATCATTTCAGCTGCACTATTATTTAATCTAGATTTTGTTCCGCTTTCAATTCACGAGTCGATTGACAATTGACAATAGAATCACTGGATTCGCGTTAGATTGAGCTTAAAAAGTATTACGTACAAATTGATCGACTTTGCTTGTTTGATCGATTAATCCGGTTTGGTATTTGTTACCGTATGGACTGGCGAAGCGATTAGTTACTTAGTTACACGGTTCTATTCTCTTCCGTCCCGTAACACGTTTTGAACATAACCCTCTCTTGAGTTTATATTATTTCTTAACGATTTTCTTAAGTTACCGTAATGATTATTTCTGTTGCATTTAAGGCGAATGCTACACGCTCGATATTTATCGTGATATTTGGATTGTGATACGGATCGGTGGATTTCTAGGAATCCAAAAATCCGCGATCTGTATCAAGTATCGTCGATAAATATCGAGTGTCTAGTGCTACACGCTTGATATTTATCGTGATATTTGCTTCGTAATACGAAACGTACGAGTGTACTCCATGAAATTTACCGTCGTACTGACGCGATTCGTATCGTGTGTGTAGTATACCAAAATATTACTAGATAAATATCACGTTGAATATCGCGATATATATCGAGCGTGCAGCAGCCGCCTAACTCATGTTGATTTTTTAAAGACTGATAAGAAACCTTTTCTTGCTTTGTTGGAGTAAGGTTTCTTTGAACATCTTTAGTCATCTTGTTTTCAGATAACTTATTTTTATCCTTATTTATACATTGAAGTGAATGTACGGTCTTGTTAAATTATAATACTACTCTGTTCTTTAATGGCATCAACAAATGACAACCATTTTATTTCATCTCTAGTAGTGAACATTTTAAATAACCTTATTAACCAAGTGATGAAGATGTGATTGATTGAATGTAACCTGGGACTTATAACTTTCAAGATGTGCAGCAAGGATCAGATCAATCATATTCTCGGAAAGATCAATGTGGTAAGTTGTAATTGTATTAAGTATAATTATGCTTTAGCCGTTTAAGCATTTTAAAAGTGAATTGCGTTTTCTTTTTAATGGAATGCCGACGGGAAATTTCGGAATATTAGTGCAATTAAAATTATGTTATGTAAACTATTATTTATAGTATGTTTTGAACTCGTAACTAAAAACCCTTTGTAGATAAATGAGAAAGATATCGTTTTATTACAAGCTTAATATATGTATATTTGTTGCACATAACAGTTGTTAAGCGTTAGAATTTCAATAAATGTCAGTGCATGATGGATGTATTACAAGAATATTGATTGAGAAATGGTAGTTAAAACAAATGAAGTACTCCATCAATCTGAAGTAGCATGCAGCATTGAACGCAATGTGCCGATTACTCGATTAGAACAAACAAACGCAGCTAATTGTTTTACTTAGCGAAGGTTAATGACGAAAGACGAGGTTACAGGGCAGAAACAGATATCCGTAGCGTAATAAGTGATTCAGAAAGGAAATTATGCGTTTACCGGCATTGACCTTTACGTTAGATGTAAACGCCGTAAAAGGAGACTTAGGAAAGATCAAGTCGTTGATATGAATTACAATGATGAGCATAAGCAGAGTTATTGCAATGAGATAGCTTTGCGCAGCGTAGACTATTTTCCAGTGATCCTTGGTACTATATAAACTAGTGGTGGTGCATTTCTTAGATATAGCTATAGCTATTTTACTATTATGTTTTTGACGGTACCGACTTTATTGTAAAGTTCGATGATCTAAGAATACCAACACAAAACAACAGAACCTAAAGGCAAGACTGTCTTTATGTTCAGGAATTTTGATTTATGCAAACGAAATGTTGCGCCAACTTAAGGCGAGAGAATTTACTGTAGAAAATGCTGGAAAATTCTCTGCACTAAAGAAGCTAACTTAATGAAAGGGCTTTGTGCCCATCTGAGGTAAAACGAGGTCTGACGCGTAGGGCTTTAATCAAAGGTCTTTGAACTTTAATAATCTCGTCGTACGTTGCTCCCAGTTTCAGACAGCTTTTTTTATATAATGCTTTTGTAGTAGCAATAAGATGGACTTAGGTACAGCGTGGACTATCATTTTCACTTTCCAGACACTTCTTTTCACACTTGTTTTTCCTTTCTTTATTAGTTGTGTTGTTGACGCTTGACAAACTTCAGTAAGTATGAAAATCCTTTGTGCACTTTGATATCTGTTTAAAATCAAGTATGATGCAATTTTCCTGTCAATGCTAAGAAACCATAGGCTTTCAGAATTTTGCAACGGAACGGTAAGTAAATATGCAAAACCGTGAATAAAATGATAGTAAATTGATTGTCGGTTTCGGTTGCATAGAGCTGCAGTGGCTGATAGTTCCCTCAATATTTCATTATCGATTTACACGTGCATTTGATTAGTCGCGTTTACTTAGTCCATTATCAAAGCAGTAACTCACAACACAATCTAGTTGAACGTTCTCCAGTTTATGTAAAATTTTGTCATGTGCATAACTGATTATTCTATTGAGGAATGTGTTGTTAGGTTTGAAAGGTACGTTTTGACTTTGATCATTATTGTCGGTGATAAATACTACTTGACGTACATCGTAAGAGCTATCCATAGAGGCGCTTTGGCTCTTTTTTTTATGACAACTGTTTTTAGATCTTTCTTATTAAGGATGGCTATCTACCACTGTGCCTTTAATGCAGCACTTTTTACCACGATCGACAGTTGAATGGAAGTACTCGTAACACATCTGCGATTTCTCTCCTGGTGTTGAGGGTGTGACCTACTGGCTTGTTTGCTTCCTCTAACATAAAAACTTATTCCGGTTTTCATATTTAGAAAGAAAGGAAATCGTTATTCGTGACAAACAATAACATAGGACAGATAAATACGCACAAAAAAAAACCAGTCACGAAATGGTCCCAACTCAGCGTAATGATGGATTGCGATGACCTAAAAGATTTTAATAATGGTGTATTTAATACAACAATTATTAACTTCTTCAACCGAGTCAAGGCTAATTGTGCAGTCTAAGTGTCTGGAACAGATGCAATTGGCCAATAAAATCGAGAACCAGTGTTGATTTAAGATGTCAATGTCAGAGAAATAATACGGTAGTTATTATTACAAAATATTTGTTCAATCAAGACTGATGTGAACGACTTCATCTCAGTATTAAAGAGAAGCAAGATAGTAGCTTATAATAATTTGACCAGCAATTTTGTCTTCATTTTATTGTTTTATTTAAAGTGTTGTCCTTATCATATTATTATATTCACTTTATTGCAATTCTAGATGCTTTTGCAATTGCTTACACCATAATTAATTGTGACTGTGGGAGTGATGGAGCGTGTGTGGTCGAATAGGTGGTCAATATATGTACGTTATAGCAATAGCTAGAGGCCTTCGATAGATTTGCACTTAACTCTAATTCTATGATGTAAAATCCCCAACGGCTCTATTATGGCTATTTTAAATGATTATATCTTAATCAGTTTAAAAGTTTGCAACAGATCCTGTTCTATTTAGATTTGCGTCTTATACAATGCATAAAAATGAATTTTACGAGCTTGTGTTTTGTGTATCAAATTAATTTTCTGTTTCGTCTATTTCTGTCTATTCGGTAGGTTCAGTTTCCTTTCCTGACACGTGGGGAAATAATGATTTATCTTAAAGTAGTTGCGGTGCATCTACTTCAATTATTTCAGTTCAATCAGTCATTATGTGTAAATTTTCCTCTCTTACAGATTCTGCGTATCGAGTAAAGTCCATGTTAGCTGTTTTATGTTGGTGATTTGCGTTGAAGACAGTCCAAATGTTAAATAACAATTTAATAAACCTATTTATTATACTTCCACATGTTTAATATGTTGTGGTTCAGGTTACAATACTTACAATGATTGATGTCGGTCGGCTCCCCGGTTATGTCACGACCGACCTTTGCGGTTTTGACATGTTTAGCATTCCGCCTGGTCTCATACTTCGTAACAGCGACCGCAAAATACTGTGACGTAGTCTCTTGTTTAATTATAGTGTAGGGTTGATTACGTCGTGACGGAAATGAATGTGAACAAGTTTTTTGTGTGGTTTTGGTTTGAGTTTTACTTGTCTTGTGTCAAGCATTTGATATTTGATTGACAATGAACCTTTATTAAACGATTTAATATTAAGGATAGCAAAATGATAGTAGCAGAGGAAACTATGGGTGACTCAAGAATAGCGTGTCGCCATAGTTTCCTCGAAAAATGATGGTAATGGTAACTCAGGAAAGCGTTTATCTTTACGTAACCCGTAGTTTAGAGCCATCTTCAGACAAGAATCACGTTAATTGCAAGCGAAGTCGTGCTCCGCAAATACTCTCGATTGTTGCGTGCTGTGTCTGCATTACAAACTGATTATTCTTGTGCATACACATTAACCACAAAATGTGTAATGGATACTAACAATACACTACAGTACAGCCCTTCTGTAATGAGTCTTGCCCCATTATGATCAAAATAATAAAATCAGCATTAAGGTTACTGAGCGACCAGTAGTGAAATTAAAAAAAAAGTTTTGCTAATATTCAAACGTATTTTTCAAATTTAGATAAAAGAAAATGTACCTCCTGGCGCCGCTCCATCATCAGTTTTTGAATGAAAGATAGTAATTGCTGCCGAAATTTTTATGTTGATGATGTGTTGAAAGATAAGTTGATGCTGCTCTGGCGATCGAGGACGAGTCGACAACCTCGTTTTAAAACGAGATGTATAATATGTGTCTATCATAAAATTTATATTTATTGAAGAACTTTTTATATAGTGGTTTCAATGGATCATTTGCCATGTGATTAAAGAAAACACTTAAGTTAGTAGCGAATCCTTTTGGTCACGCATGTCCAATTAAAATCTGCGGCAATCAAACATCCATTATACCAGAACAATACTATTTAACTAGGTTTACGAGTCAATGGTAAAGTATTGTGTTGTCAGCTAATCTGAGTTATCTCGAGGATCGAGCTTATCAGTCGATAGAGATCGCTATTAGTCACTCGATCAATCGCTAATGTCAGCTGCTAAAGGTTGACGCTGTAGGTTTGCGGTGGTTTTTGAAAGAAACATATTTCCAAATGTCATTTAGCCTAGCATTCTCAGAAACTGGCTTTGTTTATTTATTTGGAATAAAAAGCATTGCTCATCTGCAGGCAGTCCATACAAGGCGTCAGTGTCCATTGCGCTGTGGTATTTTTCTGGTGCAATTACTTTTAAGGAAAATGGATTCAGCTACGAAAACGTAGAAATATAATATTTATTATTCAGCATGTCTGATACTAGCTACTATGAAAACCGGTATTAAGAAGTCATTAAATCAAAAAAGAAAAACACAGCGTGCTAAAAAATATACTAAATCAATCGGCACGGCTCATAAAGCAAATCATGTGCGTGAACGGCGAAGCGAACTCCCTAACGGTTGGTTACTAAGAAATGATTAAGATTATCATGATAATGATCAAGAAATTGTTGCGTAATTGCGAAGAAGCTCTACAAAATGAGTCTAGGTTCCACATAACAATATACACATGTAGAACAAAGTGTAGTCAAAAGATGACATTGAACTATAATTAGATAGTCGGCCGTTTTAATAAGACTCCTATTATCAACCCAAATGTTCTGTTGTATATGCCTTAAGAAGTTGGTATATTTTGAGGCTTTTACTAGTAAAGTTTACAACGTATTCAGCGTACCGTACCATGATCGATGTGTTAATTAATGCTACAATTAACCGTCGGTTACGATAGCCTTCGTTGCGAATAGTTTTATCGTCAGCTGTTTCCACTTAGGTGCCTCTACCACGTTTTATTTGTGCATTAAGTATCCATTAGCATTGTGGATTGGATAAAATGATTATGATAGAAGCTGTAACATAACATAATAGTTAGTGACCTCAATGGTTACTCTGGTTTAATGGAATCTACTCACCGTGGTTATTAAGACCTTACGCTATTGGTAATGGTTATTCAAATTACAATGCATGTATATCTTCAATATAGGTACGTAAAGGGCATTGGGTAAATTTGTTTGAAGAATATTGTCATATTTTTTTTCAGCGGCCACAGATTATTCTTAAATAGTTATTTAGAGGACCTCTAAATACATATAGATATATATAATTTATTTCGTTAAATAATATCGGAGCGGAGATTTTAAAGATTTAAGTGTTCAGTTTTTAGTACAAAAGTACGCCCAAGCATGAATATTTAAATATCTCAGCTCCGATGCACTTAAGAGTATTACATTACATAATAAAATATGTTTATTTTTAATAATTCTATCATAATTTGCCACTTTTACGAATGGCCGCTCACCTTGAAAATGTATGAATTTTACAAATGACAACACTTTTACCCAAACCCCTTTGAAGAGTCCTTTATCACTGATCGTTGAATCGATTTTGTTTCATGATACATTTGTCTTTTTATTTCGTTTATTTTCGTCAGATTTTAGATTCTATAATACAGGAAGACCAGTTCGGTTAAACGATTTGTGGTTGCTACATTATGCAACAGTAGCAGAAACGCATCATAGTTTGAACCATGCTACAGTGTGGTAACGTAGTGGTATTGTTGGTGCAGTTTTGAAACTGCACAATTTAATGGCAGTGCAAAAATTCGCAATTATCAAGGTACGCCTATTGCGAAGGAGCTGTCTCAATGCTTGTTGTAACGCAGAACAAAGCAATTGGACAGAGGCTCTATTACAGGATTGTTTCGTTTCGTACATTGTTTGGAGATGTCTCCTTTAATATGGATACGGTTTGGAAAATGTTCAACAAATCTTAAGGTAGACCGCAGTTTCGGTTTGTGCACTATTTTCGGTTTGTACATTTGTACATGCACAATTCAGTCCATGCACAATTCAGTCTTAATTCCCCCTGTAATAATTAATTCTGAAATAATGTCATAGCAATTCTCGTCTCCATTCAGAACGGCGGGCACTGCTCTAATCGTTGTTCAAAGAATGTTTACTTTCGATTTCAATTGACGTTTACTATTGTGTTGATCTCCATTGTAATCTTTGTTGTTTTTTGCCGCGTGAATTCAATCAATGACTGTGTGATTTGCGATCAGGTCACTACAGCGTTGTAAAGTCTTCGCGTATTTTTCTTGAGCATTTACATCTGTGATGCAATTCAGTGCGGTACAAGTAAAAATAGTAATGCTATCAATGAAGTGTGTTAGGTAACGTAGACTTTAGCTGGTCAGTAAGTGATTTTTAATGCCGTTTTGAGTTGAAAAATGGAAAAAAGTGTAAACGTTTGTGTTGTCTTGGATCTCCTGATTAGCGTGTCTGAAGACACAATGGCAGTAAGTACAATAAATAGTTAGATTATAAGCTGGATTGTCAACGTCTGTTGTTTAGTCTAGAATTCTAGATCTTCCGCTCTTTATAAGATACAGTTGTTAATTTAGAAAGTAATTCAACTTTTTTTTAAAGTTTCGCATATCGTTTTAAAGAATGTGTGTTCTGCATAACAAAAGGTCTTACAATTTAAAGTTTTTAGGTATATTTCACTCATGTTTTAAACATTTAAAGTTATTGTGCGATTATGCGATGTTATCGTTTGATGCGTTTGGATTTGCACACAGAATAATTTAAACTAAGGCTAAACAAAACAATGCCTTTGGATTTTTACGATAATATTCTTGGAAACAGTTGGCAAGAGTCCGATCATTATTTTTCAAGTATGCGCGTTGCGTTTGAAGCTTTGCATAATCGAATGTTTAAAAGATATTCAATATACATACGTTTTTATTACGACTTGCAATCGTATTAGTGCTTAATAAATTAAAAAAAAAAAAAACTGTTGTTGCTTGTGTCACTAAATTCTCGAATTTATTTATTTTAATTTCAGTGCGCTCATACCTATCTATTTTTATTGTGAAGGTTCTTTAATCCTCCTTCTAATCAAAAAAAGTTTTAACGAATTTACTTTGTCTATAATAGTCCAATCCACTTTACGTAGCATTGACTGTGTTAATTTCAATGCAAAATGTTTGATCACTTAAAACATCATTATACCTACACATTATTAAATTCTAACGGGTTTTCACTTGAAACAAAAAAAAAACTTCTCACCCATCGTTAACACTCTTTACTCAAATGACGTGCGAACTTTTATGCCTCATTGTCGGTGATAGATGCATTCCTAAATTCAAACGGTATTGGTATTGCAGGCGTTTGACAGGTTGACATAAGAAATGTGGATTTATTGTCTGTTGTTGGCGCAAACACATAAATATTTGTGTATCTGTTCACGCGTGAGTGGAATGTGTATCAGGCATGTGAATTGATGTTAGAAGAAATTTTTATTGTTGTTGTTTTATTTTTACTGATTATGGTAGGTAAAAATGTGTGTTGCTGAAGCACGGACGCCGTTGACGAAGAATTTAGAACATTGACCTTTACTGTAGGGCGCTGTATTACTATAGGGAAAAGGTTCATGATGCTGGCGGTCAATGTCGCCGTTTGTTAGAAATATTTTTTATTGATGTGTGGGGTAGGGCATGCAATATCGCAAGGTTTTCAATCCCGGTATTGAGTTTCGATATTGAAATCCCAATACCGGAATACCGGTATTAATTCCGGGATTGGGTTTTTTATTATTTCAGGTTATAAAATGCCCCACGCATGCTGATTTTGAATAGGTATATAAAAAAAACAACATTTGCCATTTGTGTTTTAATCTAAATAATAATAAGACAATTTAAAAATTATTACAATCCAAAATTGCTGGGATAGTGCTTTAATTACGACATAAAAACTTACGTTTAAGACCAAATTGAACAAAATGTGGCGAACTGCTTACCGTTTTTTTCATCCTTTAATCAATATTTATAGTACACACTACACGTGCGTCGTGCACTAACACTCTCGATAACGATATTTGAGCGACTGCGCAGGGTAGCAGGGTGAACCTGTGATTATGCATACCTTATCCGAGCGACAAAGACAGGCATAGCCGGACAATACAGAGAGAAAGAGAGAGAGTTAAATACAGGAAGGTTCTCGGGTACAACACATTCATTTGTCTAACAACTAAAAATCGTCCGAGATCCCGGAATTACGAGATTCCGGAATACCGGGATGCATGCCCTAGTGTGGGGTAACTGGTAACTCTGGTGGGTCAATGTACGAGTACGGGGTTTAGCAGGAATATTAACTGAAAATCTCATTTATGTATTTGATTTAATAGGTTTTAACTAACTTAAACCTTGTCTTGCTACTTGTCCATGTGGAATCCGCAATTTTTAATATCCTTGTGGTGACGCGCATGCCCGCATCTGACTTTAGTAAAAAAAATATTCTAAATATTTGAAAAGATGTCTAGAGTGGGGAGTTGAAAAATAAAAGTGATTTGATTACGAGGGGTGATCAATAAGTTTTAGAATCGGTATGAACCATCCTCATAATCTTATTATTTTAATGTGGACTATACCATGGCACTAATCAACGTTAAATTAGAGTTTTTTTTTAACAGTATTAATTTGTTTTTCTGTGATAGTTAAAGAAAAAACATCTGTATGAACAATTTTACAAGACGGCAAAAATAGTTTAGTTTAGTTTAGTTTAGTTTAGTTTATTTATTCATCAATGTAATGTTACAATATAAATTGCATTGCATGTCAAAAAATACGAAATTACATTGATATGGTCAACATTAATACAAAATAATGAAATAATAATACGAAAATAACACTCAAATAATCAAAGACAACATTAATAAACAAGTAATAAATAATAAATAAGAGTTAGTTTTGTAATTATATGGAGCGGTGTGGAGAAAGTCCTGATTAGGGTTTGCAATATCCGTTCGTTATTTAAATTCGAATAATATGAATAGTTCGATTTCCGATATTCGAATATTCGAATTTTTCGGATAATTTGAATATTTATTGAAATACAACGAAATAATCATTTAAAGTTGTATAATCAAATATTACAACGTTTATAAATACAGATATTGCCTTAAATGTGAAAAAAAACAGCATTCCGTGGTCAAATTAAACAGTATAAGTTATTAATTTAGGTACTCATTACACGAGACGGCACGACCATAAACACAACAAACAACTAACCCTTACAACTGATAACGGTTCACGTGGTCGTCTCGATCCTCCTTATGGCGGAGGTTTAGGAGCCGGTACCGGGCTGTGGCTGTGGGCCCCGACCGGGGTGATCTGCGCTAACCGTGAAAACGGCCGGGGGCCTGTTTATCAAGAGCTTGTAACTTGTAATACAAGGGAAAGTCTCTTTTTAAAGAGATTTCCACTTGTATTACAAGTTACAAGCTTTTGATAAAAAGGCCCCAGGTCCTTGGGCTTGGGCTGCGGGTGGTAGGTCGTTCCGTGTCTTGGAGGAGGCGGCGAGGAGCGGGATCTTTGTCCTGATACCCGCGGCATTTCAGAGTGTAATCCTCAGAGAGTAGCTGCCATTGCTAGATGACTCTCAATCCCTCTGAGAATTATGGCGACTACATCCTCGCCGGTCTGCAGGGCTATCGGGACTTAATATAGTCAGGGCTATCTTCACCGTCTCGGTTCTGTTGTCTTGGATTGTGGCTGCTGGGGCCCAAGCTGGGTTTGCCGGTTTGGCAGTGGATGCAGGAGCGGATGTGGCGACTTCAGCAGGGTGCTTAGGTCCTCTGTTTCGCGCTCCGCGCTTTTCGCAGCGCGTGGGAGGCTGCTTGGGGTCGTTTCCGGGAGCCATTAGGGTAGCGCTGTCTTGCGATGCCTCGACGGTCCGGTCGGTGGTAGACTCGCTGCCTGGGCTTCGGGGGATGTAGTGAATTCTTAGCCCTCCGGTTTACCTTCAACAGGACTGGGCGAAGTTTTGGCAGCGGCGGCATTGCGCAAAGCCTCACCTACCCCTCCAGGGTTCAACGATGAGCACCGGCCTGCGGAGTATCTCCGTCACCCTGAAAATCTTGGCGGCTGATGCATCTTTTTTGACCGGGGTGTAAAAGATGCACCCAGATCTGTCCCGGCGGCCCTTTATTTGCCAGACGTACTCAAAAAGGAAGCCCTGGGCCGTCTGGTCATTGAAGATGTCTTCCGGTAGTGTATCCACTGGTAGGCCCTTGATGGCCAGCTTTTGGCAGCGCTCACTGGGCAGGGAGAAGGAGTGCCACGCCAACCCGGAGTCCTCCTTCTCAAGGTCGGCGAGGTACCTCTGTACCGCTCTGTACTCCTCCTCCTCCAACGGGGAGAAACGCACCTCGTTTCCAAGCGAGAGGGGGCGCGTCCCAGGCGGTCCTTCAGGGCCCGGAAATGGCGACCCCAATTGGAGATCCGCTGGACGACCAGCGGCGGGTATCTGGTCCTCTTGGGAGCTTGCGCTGGCACCAGTACTGGACCCCCTTGTCCCTTGATAACGCTTAACTGACACTGGTTTGAGCTTTTTTTTATTATAATAGCAGGTAGCAGGAAGCGAGCGATCCAACTACTCACTGCTCGTCATTTTAGTAAGTTTTAGTGAGCTAGAAAATGTGTTTTTTTTGGTAATTAGTTTTGAAACTTCGTATCATGTCATTGATGTCATATTATATTTGCATTCCCGTTTTACTATT
Organism: Acleris literana; assembly: GCA_946894065.1. Classification (NCBI taxonomy): domain Eukaryota; kingdom Metazoa; phylum Arthropoda; class Insecta; order Lepidoptera; family Tortricidae; genus Acleris; species Acleris literana. The sequence continues at coordinate 14,897,839 of OX335683.1, read as the reverse complement.
TGCTTGAATGTGTCAGTAGGTATGAAGAAAAGCTGATTCTAGAGTTCTGTTAAAAGTAGGTAACTATTGAAATCCTTTTTTGTACTATTCAAAATATCCGAAATATTCGAATAAGTAACATTGCCGTATTCGAATTTAATTTGTGTCGGATATTCGAATAATATGAATATTCGAATATTCGAATTGCAAACCCTAGTCCTGATGCCCTAATAAAAAAAAATGTTATTGAAAATGGAACCTTGGTTTATCATTATGATTTTAAGGATAAACAAGTTATCTTCGCAGTGGACTTTTTTATTTCCAGCTCGGTCACCAACATTTCGGGTGACTTTTTCGGCCTTTTCCGGGATTATTGAGGCCTACAAATAAATACTGTGATATTAGCTTTTAGCAATTATCAAATAAGAGTTATATAACATTATTCTGCCGTATAGTTCAGGGAAAAAAAATAAAAAAGTGATTAAAAAAAATTACGTATTTTTGGCAGGAATTATGCTTCAGAGCTATCTAATTCACAAGGATGCTGCTCTCCGACCTAAGTTCAGAACTGATAACCGCTCCCTCTGTTATTTAGCCCTAACTTTTGACTACTACTTCTCACTCACCAATGTTCAAAAACAACTACATAAAGATCACAAGCTTATGATGACTTAGTGAAGGTACAAAATTTGACCTCCAAAAGTAAATATATTTTTATAGGGGTAAAATAAAACATTTCAATGACGTTAATAAATGTTTCTAAATATAGAAAGTGTGCATATTCAAATTAAAATATAACGATTTACATATCTCCCATTTTTTATACCGATTCTACAAACTTATTGATCAACCCTCGTACAGCAAACGGGGTGTCATATACGAGTAAAAGGGCTCAGTCTGCAGATTTCAAAAACATTTTTTTTTATATTTTCCGTGTCGTACTATTTGATTTATAGCCAAAAATTTACAAAAAATTACCTTTTCCCCCCCATTTTCTCCAAAGTATATGGACCTAATGTCTAAATAGATACAACACAAAACAATCTAATTAGATAGTAAGTAGGTCTGTGGATGAAACCAGGGATATCATAGCACGTAACTGATCTACAATAGGAAGTCTATAAGCTAAGCTCATTAATAAGTTGCGCAAGAGTTTTTAGCCGATCGAGTGATCGCCCTGCATCGGTGCTAGATCCGGTTGCTGTTTCCGTGTGCGTCTGCGCACGTAACTTGCTTTTGTTGTTTGTTTTGTTTTGTACTGACAGGTTGACTGACTGACGTTTCGTGCGCAAATAGGTTAATGTAATAATTTTCGAAGAAAGTAGGACTGCGCATTTCTTACATCGGGTGCAATATTACGTAAAGTATTATGATGCGTGTGTTTTGTATTGAATTTCATGATAGTTATAATTAATACCAACTTTACCGCCACTTTGTTACAACAACACTTTTATATGTGAACTATTTCATTTAATTTACTTGAAGGTAAACAGTTTTCTATAACCTTAAGGAAGTGGCTTCTAAATTGCTGTTTCTATAGTGTTAAGGATTTTATTAATCATGAGCATAAATGAGATGTAACTATAGGTAATTATTGATGGGTGACTCGTACCTTTTTTTTTTTTTTGTGTGACAATGAAGATTTGCATGCTGTTTTATAACTGCTGGAAAGGTGAAAAAAGAATATTTATTTTAAGATCTGTAACTACCCTTTTTTTGCAAATAAATGAATTATTATTATTATTAATAATAATTAAAAAAAGCGTGTTCCTACATCAACCAGGCATTACATTTCTGATACAATTTAGATAACATTCTTACCTCGCACTGCCCTTTAAATTTCTTACATAAAAAATGTATCCATAGTACAGTTATAGTTTGCATGCGAGGCGTAGGTACCTATTGAAATTTTGTATGCAAGCGCAACATCGACCTACTTTGCACTTTTATGTGCAAGTTACGAAAATTACGCATTGTCTTAAAAGATGTATGGCCGGTGTAAACACCTTTTATTGTCCTGACTGCTGTTTTACAGTTTTCGCGGAGAGTTTCTTGGTATTTTTGCATAATTCGTTCTAAGATGGAGTCATCGTAATAGTAATTATTCTGTCACTGTAAATATCAAACAGGCGTTTTATATTCCATGTCAACAAACTGACGAGGGTTTTTAATTGCAATAGAGTATAGCTGTAATATCAACTAGACTTGATAACAGTGACGGTATCCTATAGTATTTTTGCATTTGAGTAGGGAACATATTTCTTATTTAATTAACAACTTAAATTGAAGTACGTATACATTAAATTATTTATTACTTCCTAATGATGATTCTGGCATAAAAAGCCGTGTTTTAAAGTGAGTTTGAAGCGTCTTTTTATTATTTGGTATGAGTTCATACATACATACATAAACTCACGCCTTCGTTCCCAGAGTGGGGTAGGCAGAGCTACAGAATTACCAACAACTCTAAAAACTTGTTGATAATTCTGTAACCACATTTTGCACAATCAGGCTAAGATGTTTACCAGCGTATTAGTGGTATGAGTAGGTACTTTTAATAAAACGGCTATCATAAATGTCTAAAGTCTGTAGGTACGTAAATTTAGTGTAAAAAAATGATGTCGGCTTTTTGTTGAAAATGTTGTGGTCGCCGACTTCAGTTGGACTAACCTATTAGGTGCCTACAATTTTAAAGAAGTTATTTTTTGCGTTTTTGAAGGCGGTTTTTTGTTTTTTAAAACATTTATTTTATTTTATACTTTTTAGTGATCATAATACGCTGTTACGTAGTCCCACTTCTTAGTTGAAATGAAACTTTAACTTATATCAAGCGCGCCGCAAGCAACGCCGCGGGAAAGTCATAGTCATATTTGAACAAGTAAATATTCTTCGTTGTAGTCGCTCAACTATCTTAATCGAGATATCTTATCGCCACCCTTGAAATCAGTACCGTTAAGGAGTTCCGGTGGCCATCTGTGGTCTTCATCATCAGTTCCACTTCAGCAAATTATACTTTCTGAATGCAAATGCTGGATTTACATACATACATAAAATCACGCCTTTATTCCCAGTTTGGGGTAGGCAGAGCTACAGAATTGCCAACAACTCTAAAAGCTTGTTGATAATTCTGTAACCACATTTTGCATAATCAGGCTAAGATGTTTACCAGTGTATTAGTGACAGGTTGCAAGCCCATCGCCTAACAGTACTACAAGCCTTTATTCCCTTAGTCGACTCTTACGACATCCACGAGAAGACACGGAGTGGTACTATTCTAAGCCAGCAACCACACAGCTAGATTTGTGCAAATGCTGGATTTGTTACTAAAAATACTAAAATCGCTAATATATAATATTTGAGGAGTTCCCTCAATTCCTCACGGATCCTCTCATCAGATTCAGATTTGGTGACAATGGGACCACCTCGAAAGTATACTCTATCAAACCAAAAAAAATATTTTGAAATCGGTCTACGATTGACGGAGTAATCGGTGAACATACATAAAAAATAAAAATAAAATATTTTACAGTGGAACGTATACGAGGGCTGCCTTTTAAGTTCTGTCGTTTGCAAAACTCCCGTGATTATTGAAAAAAAACTAGTATCATCTTAAAATATTTGAATTTAGAATTCAAAAACAAAAGAATGTCTCGAGATCGACCGATTCGTTTTAGTACAGCATCGGTTCAAAGTTGACAAGTCGGTTGTGAAAATGGAAATTTCCAAGGAAAATTTACGTGCGATAATATTTTACAACTTTAAAAGGGGTTTAACGCGTCTTCAGTGCTTTGAAGAGCTGACTACGGTTTTTAAAAATGAAGCACCATGCATCCGGACTGTGGAACGTTGGTATTTGGAATTTCAACGTGGTTGCTCTAGTCTTAGTGATAGGCATCGTGAAGGCCGACCAAAAACAGCTGTAACCCAGGAAAACATTGATGCTGTACGGCAACTGATCGTCGAAGATCGCCATGCGACATACCGCGAGATAGAAGCTTCATTAAGCATTTCAGGGACCAGTGTTCAAAATATATTGCATGATCACTTAGGTGTAAAAAAATTGATCCTGGGTACCACATTTACTTAGTGAAGTCCAAAAAACGGCTCGCGTTAGATGGTGCCGCAAAACTCTGCGGCAATACAACCGAGGAGACTCTAAACACGTTTATGACATTATCAGTGGTGACGAATCTTGGATATATGCCTACGATCCGGATTCTAAACAGCAGTCGACTGTTTGGGTGTTTCAAGATGAGCCAAAACCGACCAAAGTATACGCTCACTGAGCACTTCGAAAAAAATGGTCGCCACGTTTGTAGCGAAAAGTGGCCACGTTGCGACCAACGTGCTCGAAGATCGTAAAACAGTTAATGCTGACTGGTATACCACTGTTTGTTTACCAGAAGTTATCGGCGAGTTCCGAAAAAATAACCCAAGACGTCGTATAGTACTGCACCACGATAATGCTAGCTCGCACACCGCCCGGCAGACAATTGCGTTTTTAAAAGAACAAAACGTCGAAAATTTGGATCACCCGCCGTACAGTCCAGACTTAAGCCCTAATGACTTCTTCACTTTTCCAAAAATCAAGCAACGACTTCGTGGTCAACGGTACCGGACGCCTGAAGAAGCGGTTGAGGCATACAAAACGGCCATTTTGGAGACCCCGACTTCGGAATGGAATAAGTGTTTCGAAAACTGGTTCGATCGAATGAAAAAGTGTATTACATATCACGGTGATTACTTTGAAAAACCATAAATACCATTTAACACTTAAATTGTCTTTAGTTTTTTCAAACGACGGAACTTAAAAGGCACCCCTCGTAACCTCCTCCTTTTTTGAAGTCGGTTAAAAATCAAGCCTACTCTTTTCTCAAAGGCCGGTCGCACTGCTTCTGGTGTTGCGGCTGTTTATGGGTCGCGGTGATCAGTTGATCACTTACCATCAGCTGACCCGCTTGCTCGCCTGCCTTCTTTTTTCCAATTAAAAAAATAATCACGCGAAGTCATAATTATTATACGAAACGATAATGAGATTCAACCGAAAAGTTTTATCAAATTTTGACGATAACCATTTGATGATTGTACTTACATAGTTATGTTGTTAGGTGCGTATGTTAATTCGCACATTCCCTACATGAACGTCAGCATGTTTGCTCAGAAAAACGAAAATGTCAAAACCATTAGATTGATGCCCATTTAATAACCAGCGTCTAATGAATTTGCAATTTGCTCCTCGAATACAGAAGTCGAGTCAAGGTTTGTATATACCACGCAATTACTTAGTAAAATATTTCTTATACTTACCTATTTAGTTATTGTTACGATTACTTTTAATATTGTTTACCTTGACATGGCTGATTTTTGTAAGTAGTAGAAAGGCCGCGGGCGTTAGCGCCGTTGAAATTGCAAGTTTTGAATATTATTTTATTACCATCACTTTATTTTTAATGAAGGCTTTTTAATTTTAATAGTTGTGATCGTTAGGAATAGTTAATCCACGGACAAACGCCAAATTCCAGTTTTCGAACGGGTGTAGTTTTTTTTTAATACGGCTGAGATCCTTAAAGGTCTTTCTAAACGGGTGACTTTTCCCGGCAACTAATTCAACCGTCCCTATGCTATAAAAGTGGCTATGTATTATAAAGAAGCCTACATACACGTGTAGCGTTTGACAGTGTGTAGGATATTCTGCCCTAACTACAGCTCAGTTTAAAGTCATCAGATTCTTGTATTTTATTACCACTGGAAGAAAGTAATAGTATCAAAACCGCCAATTCTGTTCAATATTTCATACTAATCTTAAACGCATTGTCTTTTAAGAATAGTTTGCATCCTATACCATAAAAAAAGGTCAAGTTAATTAAATGCTTGAGAACGAAGACCTAATTAAAATGACTGTTTTCAGACCATTAAATTGTCCTGAACGACCACTTTCAATTGAAGTAAATTGTCTCGGTTTCCCAGCAATCATTAATGAGAAAGGGCAAAAAAACTGCTACTTCAAACTCAATCAAATAAATTGAGTTCTCCTTCTGAAATCATTTGGCAACCTCTGAACGCCTGATTAGTTTTTATAATTGTCAACATACCGATGATACTGGTTGCCAAATGTTTTCCTTGTTTCACCATTCACTTTCACCGCATCCTAGTCACCCATCGTACGTGACGGCCATGTCAATGGTGGCCCAGTGACACCGGAGGTGGTCAGTTTTCACGGTCACATGAAAGTGTGGCTACTGAGGCGCTGATTTGATACACTTTTACGACGCTGTGAGGTGTAAAGGTCTAAACTGCTTACGTTTGAGCACTTTATTTGCTAGAGTTAGTAGATAATATTATGGCTATATCTGCCTCAGAAGTGCGCGGTAGAACCGATATTTGTGGTGTTTCATTCTATCAGTGTCCATTCATATCCAGTCGGAGGCGTCCTTCTTTTAAAAAGATGGTCGTAATCATAATAAGCAGTGTAGTTTCATAAAAGTATAAACTTATTTTTGGAGTGATGATCAGTCTGGCTGCATGGAGTTGAATTAATTGAATAAGTAATCATAACTATGTAGGAAGGAAGACTCTTCGGTGTCGTATGATGTAATGACATCGAAGCTGATGGTAGCAGTGTTAAATTCACCAAAACATCTCAATTTCTAGCTTTACACATAGCGCCTAGGAACATTAGATTGGTGCATATCATCCGTTCGGATCGGACTTGCAACATTTCGGTAAATGCCGCACCAAAGTTCAAGTGAACAATGACTCGGTTTGTGTTGAAAGGCACCAGCTATAGAATAAATCTGATGGGTGTGCATAAATTAATAAAATACCGATGCCAAATTAGATCAAAGTTATTGCTAATCTTTGTATTGACTTTTGTCTGCATTACAACCAGTTGAATAAACGTTTTGTAGCTCTAATGTCACTATAAGACTATCTTCTGTCACCCTCCAATTTGCTCAGAGTGCAAAGTGATTACATTAAATTTAATGAAGGTTTGTGCAACTGTGGATTTGCTTGTCGACTAGAGTAGCATTTTCATGTAGTAGGCGTTTACCTTTTTACTCAACAACTCCGATGCTAGTAGGTTATATGAATGAATGAAGCGAAGAACGACTGAATGACAGGTTTTCCTCAATACGAAAATCCGCTGACTCTGTCTTGCCTATTGAAACTTTCTAAAGGCTAAAAATGTGAGAGGATATTGAATCATTGCAAATTCAGAATAAAAGTATTGTCTTCCCAGGGCTAGAGGACGCCCGCGACTTCGCACGCGTAGAACTAGTTTCTTGCTACTCCCCGGAAGAATCCCCTCTTCGTGCAGCCCTATGGAGTTCTAGATTACCCAAGGAATATTCCCTCCAAATTGCAAATCCCGGTCAGTTTTTTAGGCTTTGCGTTGTCATCCATTCAGTCGGTTCCGAAAGAGTAATACATGTATGTAAAAGAAGATAGATGACTGCTATGGTGGTAAACAGGCGTGTTTCCGGCCTACACAGCGCCAACGCATAGTATACCTATTTGAGTTCACGATATGCAATCCATCATTTCCTGGGTCACCCAAGTAGGTTAGTTGTTGAATAACATTTTTAATACCAATAAATTTACGAATGATATCTTTTTATTAGCAATTTTTACCAATAAAATCCATAAAGACGTAATTCTTATTGAACTACGATGCAATTGGTCAGGAAGAACCGGATTACGTAAAGATAATTGAAATATTTCTGCCGGTCTAGAATAAAATGAATGAAATCTAATGGACTACGCTGAGCAATTGAAAGTAATAGTTTACCTCAGAATTAGTTTGCTGTAATAAAAGTAATTCAATCGCAATGGAAAATAGCAATGCGTTGAGAAGTTATGATACTTACAAAGCTTTAGAATGTCAGAATAATGTGTTTAATCGAAATCGAAATCGTTTACTTTGTAGAAATTACTTACAAGACAAAAATTACAAAGTGACATGGATCAGTATATTTTCAATCAAGTTTAAGACCAATACTGTCTTGTCTTGTACACTTTATTCCACAAAAAAACTGTAATTGCTCATTTAAATTAATCCAAAGTTATGCCAATGAACTTCCTTATAGTGGAAAACACAATGTCTTCGTGACATATATTTATATGGTGGCTGCCACGGGTACGTCTAGGTATATCACCTTTGATTAATTTTCCCTTCACCTTTACGTCTTTTGTAATGTGTTTAATTCAATTAACCCGCTGGCCCCATCGGAGCTACAACATTCAGCACGCCTTCAACAGTTTTTTACGACAATTAGCAATGAGTGGAATTCCTAGGAGCCTGTTATACCACTTCCTAATGAGTAAAACCAGATATTTGCACAACGCACGCGCTGGTACAGTTAAAAACTGTTGTAAAACGGTGATATGAAATACCATTAAGTGCTGTTGCTGTTCAATTATTTTTTTGCACTACCGATTTCGCAATCTCAGAATGTATTACTTTGGTTTTCTACTAAAATAATTTATATCCTAACATAGTTACATTGAGCATTAAAATTGTCGTAGTTTACTAAAATCGGGTAAGGAAAGTTAGCAAGGTGTTAAACACCCATCATATAATCATTATCGTCAAGTAAAGATGCTTTATTATTGTCATCATCATTAATATCTTCTATATCTCGTGCAAACCTGTTTAAATATACATCGATGATTTCTTAATTAACATACAGTATGTTTACAATTAACAAACCACCGTAAAGAAGTGTCAGGTAGTTGACTGAACGTAAGCTTATTGGTATGTCACACTTTCTAAGTTCACTTTTCAATCCCGAAGGCCTTTTAGCTTGTTCCCAGATGTTATCTACGAGTTCGTTGCACTGACCTACGCCACTACGACGAGCGTTATCCGTCCTATTAATGCCAGGGTTAGAACGTCCGCTAACCTGATTTGGTTTGAAGCTCTGTGTAAAATTAGGGGCATCTCATTTTTGTCATTGTCACTTTATGCTTAGTTGTATCATCCAGCGTAAAGGTTATTTTTAGGTTATAGAGGATTAGTGATATTGGGCATAATTGGAATTTTGACTGTGTTTAGATTGAATATCATACCTTACTTACTTCTATTTAAGTGGTGATGTCTCAATGAGTATCCTCTATGAAGTTTCTAAATTCTAAAACCTTGTTATTTATTATAAACACTCCAACTTCAGTTTCACTTAAATATAACCATAAAAGTCATCTCAAATCACAAACTTTTCGCAATTGGTCCGCATTCCGCTATCATAAATTAACAACCTGTCAAGGCAAATAGCTTTATTGACAATAAAAATATTCACTAGGCATTAAATATTACACTTCTTAAGCGTTGCGTCAGTTGGAAGAAAGTTGATTGGCGAACGTTGTCGCTTTTACGTTACTCTTGTGGTATGCGTTGTTTCACTCTTACTCTCTGACCACCGTTGTGTCCACTGAGAAGTACTGTATTAAAGAACCTGGTTATGCTCGTCTATGAATATAGTTTGTAGAAGAGCCGGGAGGCCAGGATGGTTTGCCTGAAGGCTGGTTCAACATCTTGCGACCGCAGTAGACTCTTCTGGGTTCTTTAGTATCTTATTAAATTAAAATTGCAAAACTGCAAGCAACTATCAAGTTCCGGAGAAGCTGTCAACCAATGACGACGTCCGATCCTGCGTTACCTGATACTTCGAACTCCATTCGGTGTTAGACGATCTTTAAACTTAATCGTAACAATGTGATTAACTTGGTCATTACCTGATAAATTACTTCTGTCCTGTTCATCATGTTAATCGTTTCATCTCAACATGGATCGATATCTTTAACAATTTATATCGACGTTAAATCAGTCTCTGTCGTCTGTTTTAGGAGTAAGCGAGAGCTGAACATAATGTTTACAAGTTATCATGTCTGGGTACAAGTCCGATCCCGTTACAACGTTCTGTGCCCAATATTGTAATTTTCAATCAATATTTGCCTGGTGTATAGTTCTTGGCATTGAAATTGTAACGTACGTGAGAGACTTGCGTGTTTGATGTGCGTCCTTGACTGCGATCAGTGATGTACGCAAATTTAGGCTTGAAATCGATTGAGCCGATCTAGTTTTTACGGTTTTAGTTCAATGCCCTCTGTATCTGATTCATTTAGGGTGCTTGACTTTACTCTTATATCCTAAATCACGAGCGGCTGTGAGGGTGATTGTTGTGGTATTCGGATGTAGGTAATACAGATAGGTATATATATTGTAATGGCTCATTCGTTTTAACGGTTATGATTATGACTTAATAAAGTCATTATCACCAAGGACCTTCTATGTTGTTTTTGTTTTCTGTATTACTTAATCGATGCCGAATGACTAAAGAACCATTTAATTGAGTAAGGGCAATCAACTGAACGAAACACGATTCTTGATTGATATCATTTCATGAAAAGTTTCGTTACATGAAAACGGCAATCACTAAATATTGTTTTTAAGTATTGTTACTTTGTTTGTTTGGAATATGTAAATCGCGAGGATTGGTTGTTTTTTTTTTTGCAAAGTTTATACTTTTAACTTAAGCAAGTTAAATGCACTGAATGTATGGTAGTTTGTACGTATTTTAAAATATCAATAGCATAGTCGCCGTCACCATTACCACATTCTTCAATCAAAAGGTAATATATTACAGGACTTTTATCTACACTCATATCATAAGTCCTCTATTTATGCGTTCAAAACCCGTAGGCAATGACCGTAGCATTACCTGTGTTAGTAGGTGACAGCGATGACAGCTGTTAATTTTGGAAGACGTTCCAAAGGATCTCATTACCTTACAATATTCGATAACGTAATTTCAAAATTACGTTACAGCTGTCTCGCTGTCACCTACTACCACACGTAAGGTAATGCTGGTCATTTGCCTTTCGCGCATTGAGTGAGAAGCGAGAAAATGCAAGATTTCGCTACTCGCTAACCAGTCTTTAACAATTCAATTTTATTGTGTTTCTTTCTAGCCTTTCCAATCATCCATATTCCACTGTTCTAATTCTAACTATTGATCTTCCCCAGGGTCTCCCGTCGTGGTCGCGCGGACTGGAGGCGGCGGAGGCGGCGCGCACGCGCCTCGTGCGTTGGGCGTGCGGCGAGCCTGCGCAGGAGGAGCCTCCGCGCAAGAAAATGCCGCACGCGCTGCGCCGGCGCTGGCCGTTGTGCCCATGTCTCCAGGTTAGTACACAAATACCATCAAGAATTTAACTAGGTAAATGTAGAGTAGACTTCTATCCTCTAAATAATTCTTTAATAAAAAAAAGCGTCAATGTCACCAAAGAGTAATTGACTTAGAATGAATTAGGTACCTATTGGTTTTCTGTAACAGGGTTCTATTTATAGTGCCTACAGTCGACCTTTTAAGTAGGTGCACACTTTTGTACCTTGTCGCTTTTACGCCAGCAGTTCAATCAAACATGACCAAACCATATATAGCTCAAGAATTAAATTTGCTTTTAATTAATAGGTTCGTCGTTTGTCCGAATATTGGATAACGAATATTCAGCGTAGTCACGCCGAGAGTCGGAACGCGGGATGTACCTAAAGACGACTTTAGATTTTAGATTGGTTCATTTTGTATTTTATTTTGAATTTGCAGTCGGTAAATTAAACACTGTAATTTTTTTTAATTATTACGCGGTTTCTTATTTCTTTCATCTTCTTTTTAATATAGGTAAACTAATGACTTACCATTATCAACTATTCGGTATTCGGCCGAAAAGTGTGCCGCTATCCGGTATCCGGCCGAATAGTAAAATCATGGCTGAATATGCCGGATACAGAATAGTGGCCTAATATTCGCTACATCTCTAAAAAATTTGAATTGTTAAACTGATAATGGGTTTGCTCTTGACTAACTCTTGCCCTCGGAGGACGAAGATTTTGTCGACGATGAAGCGAGATCACCTAGAAGATGTCTATTATTATAAATATTTCAAATCGTTTTCCTAATAAATAAGGATTATTTCAAATGATTTCGTTATCTACCATTATTTAAGTTTCATTAACATTGTAATGGAAAACATTGTAATTTGAATTAAAATTTCCATAAATTTTGCGGCCGCCTCGAAATTTCCAACTAAATCTGTTTCTCAATATTCTGAACCTAATTGGTTTTATATTGTGAGACCTAACCTACTTATGCAAAACTGGCAAATCTATCTTGCTTTATGATATTAACGTGTTGCAATTTTGAATACATATTTATAGTAAATAAATCACAAGTCTAAAAGAGTCCGTGGTCAAATCATTTTCGATTTAAACCAGTGCTAATATAAAGTTTCGACTTGGGGATAAGACGGTCGGTGAAATTACTAGCATAGGGGCATTCCATCTTAGTCCTCAGGGTTGGCAACGCATTTGCACTCTTAGGATTGCAGTATTAAGGTTGTAGTATTGAAATGCAAATGTCTATGGGTCACAGATCCCACTTACCATCAGGTGGCCTGTACGTGCTCGTTTGCCTTCTCTATGCCATATTTTTTTAAACTGCACTTTATTTCTAGACGTAGTTATTTTATTCTTAACTGTAATTTTTCTTCTATTGATTTACATTACTACAAATCTTTATTTTCTATGGCTTTCCTCACATTTCCTTAACTAAATCAATCCTACTGACTTTATAGCCCTTTGCTACCGTACAGCAAGTAAATCAAACGAGATCTAGTGCTTCGCGTGCATAGATCCAGAACGTATCAATATCCTCGAGATCGATATCTGTTACTGGCTATCGCGTTACGTTTGATCTAAGGCTTGGATCGATCGGGCTGCTTTCACCAACTTGGTCTCCAGGGTGTGGACGGTCTTATCTGTTGGCAGTTCAAATGTGAAAAGCCTTTTATGTACAGTCACCAGCAAAAATATACTATATATACTCAGAAATATTTGACATGCTGTTAGGCCTCTAGTTCTAGAGATGTGTCCAATGTTAATAATTTTTTAAAGGCAAATGAGCTCAAAGGCCATCCGATCGTAAGTAGGATCTGAGACCCATAGAAATTCGCAATCTCAAGAATACAATCTCAACATTATAATCCTAAGACTACTATTGCGTTGCCAAACCTAGGGACGTATAGGTGAAGATAGAATGCTTCTATACTAATCATTTTACCGGTTGCTTTAATCTCACATCGGAACACCACAATGCGGACACTAGTCACTATCGCTATTACAGTAAAAAAAGAGTATTCATTGTAACCGGTGGTCTATCGCTTTCACACACTCTCTGGCTTCTGTCAGTCAGTATACATATTTGTTATGCCAGAACAAATATTAAATTCACACAAACACCATGACGTGTGTGCGTCAATTTGATTCTGAATCATTTGAGTAGGCTTTAACACTACATACAAAGATCGCATCCGTGATTTACGTTTATATTTTTTATTTTTGTTTGTTTATCATTGTCTAGTACCCATAGTACAAGCCTAGATCTTAGTTTGGGACTAGGTCAATTGGTGTGGCAATTGTCCCCTGATATTTATTATTATTATTATTATTATTGTTTCAGTTTTACACAGATTATTTTTAGTTACCTTACGCTTAATTTTGCGGTCTATTTTAATCGGCAATCAAAAAAACATCAAATTATGTATTCTTAAAACCAGAATAGCAGGTCGATTTTGGTCGCGGAGTTTTTACTTTTTATCGGATCGTTAAGTTATTTATTGCCGTGTATACGAGTAATATTACCTGTCTTATGTAAATAAAAGGATATTTAAAAAGGTTTTAGCGAAATTATCCGCAGAAATATGCAAAGCTGTTGATTTCCCTCATATCTTACGGTCAATGCATATCGCATGCTTATACCCTTTCGCTTTTACTTCTCTGATTTGAGCGTTTCTAGCTCCCTTTCTCAAAATTTCCCCTGACTAAGCTCAAACCTGTACTAAGGTTAACTAATAGTTCTGCATCGGTTCTTGGAATATATCCCGTCATATTCGTAATGCTTCTAGATTCAGTGCAAATTTCTTATCTCTAGATGTTGATGTAACACTAAGTTGTTTGCGAGTGCCACTGTTACAGATCTGACCACTGTTATGATCGTGACGGTCGCTACACCGTTAAATTATGCCATAATTAAACAATTTATTGCACTCGGTTTGAATAAGATTAAACGCCTGTTTATAGGGTTGGCTCGTTTACTTAAAGGATAATCTTTGAGCTACGCCTTCCTCTTAATGAAGAGAGGGCATGCAGAAATCCTATATGCCGTATGTTAAATCTCAGTTTTTACTGAATATTCGGGACTCCTATTATAAATCCCAAATGGTGATGGAGTCAGCTTTTCTTATTTCACTTTGTCTTGCTTTGTACAGAAAGGAACGAAGGAGTAAAAACGTAGAGAAATAGAAAGCGTTTACAATATCGTTTTGTTTGACCATGACGAATGTACCATCTGGTGAGGGTTGAATTTGGTCAATATTTTGCTTATTTCTTGGCTTTCCTACTCTTCTTCTAAGAAGGCTACAAGAACGGAAATGAAAACTAGATTCACAAATTAGTAGCAATCTCAAGCTTCCAATTTTACCGACATTGACCGATCGCCTCTTAAATACCAGTGCTTTCCCTAATCATTCACACCTATACATCATTATCATCTATGTTAATTACGGTTTATTCACCTCCACAACTCCACAATGCTAGGGCCGGCCCTACCGACTCTATCGGCAACCAGTTTGGATTGGAAAGCCGCCGGAGATGTCGGTCAATACATATTTTAACAACAGGCGGAGATGCGTGTGCGACCATGTGTTTCGCGAAATTGTTCGAGAATGGTGCACGGCTCATTGTCGTATTGTTTTCAGATTGTAGAAATGTTGATGGCTAAGGTGTGCCTTGACTTTTATGTTAGTGTATTGTTTGTTTTTCTAGGTTAATTTCTAGGTTATGGAACCTGTGCTAGAAGATTGCAATCAACTCATTCATTCTGCTCCAACTTTTCAGCTTTGTTGATCCTTATACAAATTAGTCTAGTGCGTAAGCCGAAAAAAGATATAATAATACTAAATGGACAACTACTAAATTCCAGAATCAAAACAATGTGTGCAACAATTCACTTGACACAATATAACGTTGTCCAAGTAGAACAAAGAATCATTAACCACAACAGCAAAGTAGTAAATACTCGCGACACAATCCAATCCATCCATTTAAGACCTAAGCCGACATGAGAATTGAACCCCCGACCCGTGCCTCGACGTTTACAAATATACGCTCACCGTCGGCAGTATTCGAACGTCAGTCAAGGAAGGTTCCGATTGAAATCAGTTTCCCTCTTTTGGATTGATGAGCTTACAATAAATTGCATAACGCAAAGACGTAAGGCGTAATTGATATTTGTTTTTACGGAACCAAACAATTAAATTGATTGAAGGTAATGATGGCGATTCGAGAAAGTTACGCACCAAATTGATTGGCATTACACGCTTCAATTGTGCAGTCAAAGAGTTTAGCGTTGGGGTCAACGTTAATTGAACAAAAGATGCCTTCTATACAAATCATAGAAGAAATAACGAGATCAATAGCTTTGTATATGAAAACGAACCTTTGAATTTACGCAATGGTGCTCCAACATGGATTTGCCATTACGAAAAGGTCAGAATGCGTTACCATTTTTAATATTTTCGAGTCAAAACATTTGATTGACGAAACGGATAAGGTTGATTGGTTGCTTTTGTGGCCGGTAACCATTTACGAAATATATAAACAAGGTCAAAGTCACGTAGCGCTTATCGCGGTCATTAAAGGAGCTGTCCGTCAGACAAAGAATTCTTAAGGGCTATTCGTGTAGCGACAACCGTTGTAATTAGACGTCGATCTGTAGTTTATCGAACGCGAGCGAGACAATACGTCTTGCTTGATGTATCGACGGAAGTAGTCATTGAGGCCAGACAATTGTCAAATTGATTGAGATATAATGCCTGGCGCCAGGAGTGCAGTGCCTTACTAAATGAACACTGCGGGGCGCAAATGTTGCATGCCGCAGTCGATTAGGTGCGTGCCAGAGCCCAGGAAGTGCGGGTTTACATTGTGAATGTGGTATTCTAATTATTAGTGATCATGAGTTGCATTGACACGAAGACGCATACCAAAGGATTTTTTACGTTGAAAAGAAAACTTAGCTTCGCTTTGCATACTGTGAGTATCTATTAACAAATATGACTTAAAAGTGATAATGTTTCCGAGGATTGCATAAACCGAAGCCGGTTTCCTTTGAAGTTTCTCGCCTAACGAATTATTTGATCAGCGAATGGCTTCCAAGGATCGCCGGCGTGCGTTCAGATTTGTTGTAAATACTTTTTTATGGGTGTTTGAACGAAGCTGTTAACGTTGAGTTAGCGTCGCGAGAAATATCCTGGCTGCCCTTATGAACATAAATAATTTAGCGGCAGACGGCGGTCCTGGTGAAGTCATCGACGGAAATAAGGACGAATCTTACTGCGAAGGGTTATCGCTTACAGTTATTTTCGAATTTATGGCTTTTTCTGCCGGCTCTTCTCAATTGTGATATCTGTGATTTATTTATTTGAGAAACATTTACGTATGGTCCATTCCAACTGACTTGTCTTATTTAGTAAACAATTTTATAATCTCAAAATGCATAATTTTTGGCTAATACGGCCGTTTTCTGCTGAATAAAGCAACACTAGAGACCGTATTTTGCATACCATTTTCCTGATTTTTCATTACGGATGGTTTTTTATATCACAAAATTATTATTTTAGGCGGAAAGGGAGCATTTTGAGGTTATAAAAGTGTTTACTAAATAAGATAACTCAGTTGGAATGGACTATAGGCATTTGCATTGAGTTTAAACTATTAACCGCAACCTCTGCTGCTTAACATAGGCCTCCCTCCAAGTATTGCCACCCTGTGTTTTACTTGATGTGTTTAAGGATAGACTAGTAATTGCTCACGCAAAATAATATAAAGTAAATTTCCGCTGTCCTTACACAAAAGTTTAATTATATCGGTTGGTTGGCTTCGTAATATTTGTACACGTTATTATTATCAGCTAGATAAAGACTGTTTGCTATTTCAACACTGGTTGGATTAACACTTTCCTGCATTTTGTTTGCTATGCATTGTTATTATCAAGTAATTGTCTTTTATTTGGAAATGATACGAGATGTACAATGAATTATTTTATTTATGAACAACGTTACAAAGACTAGAAGATCGTTCTTAAGTGACGAACAGGGGCTGGGCTTGCTCGCATGAGTCAAGAGTCCACCTGTCTCCATAATTGTCGGTTAATTACATTACCTATTTCCTTGTGCATCGTACCTATGAGTTTTGGTCCAAGAGTCCACAGTCCACTATGTTAGTAGTGAAGACGATGATGTGATTGATGAGCAGTGATCGGAATAGGTAGAGCTAATTTGCCTAAACTTGACGCATATTCATTCATGCGTGAGAGAGATGGGAATACATTATTGGATGAACATGCATCAAGTTTAGGCAAATTAGCTCACCTATTTCCGATCACTGTTGACGAGTCCTTGGACTAGTTTTTCTATTTAACATAGTTTTATTTTATTTTCTGTTGTTGAGTGTGATATCATGTATGTGTTTTTCCAGCGAAAAGTCTTACTAGTACCTACTTTATTTATCTTACTGTATTACTTAAATACATTGCTGAAATAGTGTTAAATGAATTTGTTTTAATGTTAGGGGCAAGAATAAGTACCTATTTCACTGTAAAGTTTCATTATACAAAAGTTGCAACCCTGAGTGCACTCAATGGTTTCGTGAGACGTTTGCGACAATTCAAGGAATTGCGTCCAGGCGCCGCTTAAGGGTCTGCATGGACAGTGACTCACCCGATGAGATTGTATCAACTCGTGCGAGTCAGTAACTGTAAACACACTAAAAGACGACAGACAATAGCGATACCACATGATGTTGCTATGATGGATGTTCTGACTCATGATGACTGCATAATATTTCATTGTTGACGAGAAAAGTTAAAAAGACTTGGATGGGATGAATGTGGTTTGGTCTTGACTAACTCTGGCCCTTGGAGGACGAAGACTTTTTCGAACATAACTTCTTCCAAATCCCGTCATTATCATCATCATCATCATCATCTCCGTGCCCTTATCCCAATCATCTGGGGGCGCAGCATGTTTTTTCCTACCACACATCCCTGTTAGCCGTCATCTCAGCCTTCACCCCTTCTTTCTCATATCACTCTTCACACAATCCATCCATCTCTTTTTAAGTCTTCCTCTTGCTTTATAACCCTCCACATTCATACTCAAAACTCCTCTCGTAACATGACTTTCATCCCTCCTCATGACATGGCCATACCATGACAACCTATTACCTTCGATTTTAGGACAGGGATATTTGGAAGAAAATGAACTGCCGGCCCCAAATGATTGGGATAAGATAAGGGCAAGGAGATGATGATGATGATAATGACGGGAGTTGGAAGAAGTTAGGTTTTTTTTATGCTAGAGGAGGAAAACCATCACGCAGGTAACCTGATGAAAAGTAGTCACCTTTGTCAAAAAAACTACAACAAGAGACAAGTGAGCTTCTGCAGATATCACAAAATATCCAGTACTTACACTTAGATTTAAAACAATTAAAACAGTGTGTCCACCTGTTAACCTCAATTGGAAATTACATCTCAAGGAGGTTAACCATCAAAATAGTAGCAGTATGTGGAAAAGCAATTTAAATCGCCTCATATAATGTGACTCTCCCCATTCAAGTGGTGGACCATTAAATTATGAAGCCAAGAATGCCATAAGCATCTTATTTTTTATCATGTTTCTTGGACACAGCAACAACATTACCGTGTCACAATGCAATTAATTACCGATTATGGTAATCGCCTCGAGTAATTCGTTTTGACTTGCGACAGCCATTTTAAAGTTTTTCTTCCTTTCCGTTACCGTGCTTCCTTATTGGCGATACGCCTTTTGTGGAATTGCCGTCTTCCTCATTTAATATTTAACTTTGCAATTTAAATTGAGATTCTTTCTTCGGTGTATTTCATTTCGCGGACAAATCGGTCCTTCGACTGATTTATCTCTTCATCTCGAGGATTGCGTAAATGTACAATGATCGTAAATATAAACGATAATGGAGTACTTGTAAAAGGATGTTGCATAATGATAATTGTATATTTATTTATTTATAGACTCACCATTGAGAAAGTAATTGTTCTTAAAATATAAAATAAATAATGGCAGCCATGTTTTCAATATGCTTATGAAAGTTTGCTTAAATATTTTACCTAATCATGTGTTTAATTTCCGATGTTAAATTGTAAACATCGTGAGCAAAACCATCTTTTGCATACATTGCGCAGTGCGCATATTTAACTTCCTTATTTTGTAGCCTACCAAGCAAATACTTTCCTTTTCAATTTCAAATTCCTCAGTTCTGTCAAAATCCATATTCTTCTAAAGCAGTCGAGCAGCCTCTTATTTGTTGCATTTGTGAACTTGCTTGATTTTGTTTCAGAATGATGAGCCCCCCGAGATCACGTACTGCGTGGTGGGGGGAGAGGGCGGCCTGGCGCTGCAGGCCGTCACCCCCACCCATCCTATGCCACCACAGGATGAGCTGGATGCCAAGTTCGCAGAGCTCGTGGTACGTACAGCCTTATCCATTTACAGTTTCCAAGGGCCGGGCGTATTAAAGAACTGAACTTGAATGAAATGGTCGTTTAAGACACGTCAAAGAAAATGTTACTTTATAAAAAAAACTTTCATCTCTGATGAGTTTAATAACGGACATACCACCCAAGATCAGTTTGTTAGTAGTAGTTTGTAACCAAAGATAGTTCCCTGAGAAACATCATGACAACTTGTCATGTCACTTGCGGATTTTTGTTTAGTTAATCAAAAATTCATTCAGATTGTACCTAGCTCAAAAAAATGTACAGTTTATTAAAAACAAGACCATGAGGCTCTCTAACTAAATTATTTTCCTCGACAGCTTTTGTAACTACACTTGATGTTAAGCTCTGATTAAGGCAACCCTTGTTACTCGACTTAAGCAACATCGAATACCTGGTGCCTGTTTTATAAAGCTACAAATTGTAATTTACAGGCTACAAGTTTCCATTTGACACAACCTCGACCAATGGCGATCAGCTATTTGAGCAGTATTGCAAGTTTAGACCTGTAAAATTGTAACTTGTAGTTTTATAAAACGTGCCCCAGATTTGATTTCTATACGAGTAGCTCAGGCAGAATTCTGACTTTAGGTAGGTTAATGATTGATTACCATCGACATGACATCGACATCGTCTTCATCTGTTTTCACATTTTTCTGCGTGACCGAAAATTTAAATATGTAACAAGCAGCAGCCTCAAAAATATTATGAAGTGTTTCATTTATTTCACAATGTTATGATAACCTTTCTCGGTTTTGAGAGCTTCAATCAACAACGTCAATCAAAGCCTAATTAATTTGCAATTAAAAACTGAAGAGCACGCGTTCTTCGCAACCTTCATCGTTAATGGGAATTCCATGCCGTGAAGGAAGGGTTTTTGAGGGGGTCTAATCACATGTAAGTAATCTTTGCATAGTATAAAACAAGTCGCTTTCCGCGTCTGTCTGTTTGTCTGTCTGTGTAACCGCTAACTCCTCCTAAATAACGCAACGAATTTTGATGCGGTTTTCATCATCAGTTAGACGGAAGGTTCGTATGTATAATAAATTCTGGTTTATGTACCGGTGTTACAGAAAACTCACATAAACCGAAGCGAAGCGAGGACGGGTTACCGTTAATTATTATATACTAGTGACCCGCTCTCGCTTCGCTTCGGTTTATGCCAGTATTTTGTAATACCCGTACATAAACCGAAACTTATTATACATAAAAACCCTTCCTCTTAAATCACTCTATCTATAAAAAAAAACCGCATCAAAATCCGTTGCCTAGTTTTAAAGATCTAAGCATACTCAGGGACAGACAGCGGGAAGCGACTCTGTTATATACTATGTAGTGATTAGACTTGCGTATAGTACCTATATAATAATTAACGGTCAATGATCGACGATTTATTTATATTAAGGGGATGAGATGACATCATAATTTGTTATTAAACTAACGACCCGCCCTCGCTTCGCTTCGGTTTCTCTAACACCCGTACATAAACGTGGATTTATTATACTCAAAAACCTTCCGTGTATAAATATCTAACTGATGGTGGAAACCGCATAAAAATCCATTCAATAGTTTTTGAGATCATCGCGCACATACAGACAGAGCCGGCGGGGGGACTTTGTTTTATAATATGTGGTGATACAATAATGTCCGGTGTAATAACAGTAACATTCTCATAACAACGTAGGTGGGAGTCCTATCTTGAGATGCATCTGTCCCATGAGAGAAAATTGATTTGTGATTTTACCGGGTATTAACTTTCAAATCTTCTGGTACACTTTGTATTCATATTAAAACAGGTAATGGAATATATCAATACATAACTGTTATCCATGCTATTGTATTTTAAATGCAGAAGTAACTCTTTCTGTCTGTTTGCTACACTTTCACGGCTAAACCGTTAAACCGATTTAGTTGAAATTTTGCATGGAGATGGATAGCTTGAGTCCCCGTGTCTTCCCAGGAACTCAAGTCTATGTTCTTCATAGGGGGTTTTTCCCCGGAAGATTGAATAGGTCCCGAGGGAATAGCCATAATTGAATTAATAATTCGCCTATTTACTAGACTTTTATTGGTTATTTTAATCCAGCCCGAACTTTAACCCGTTAGACCACTAGTTGTACTTACTGTAAAGGTGTGCGGTTAGAGAAAATGGCCTGGGCCTCTATTCATGACGGTAAAAACCATATTGTCTTTGATCTGCTATTTTATTGTTAACGTTTTTCTTATTCACTTGACAGTAATGGCGTCCAAGTTAAAAAAAATATCATAACAGGTCAAAGACGATATGATTTTTACCGTCTTGAATAGAGGCACTGATCTAGAACACAAATTATATGTACTCATGCACGTATAATTTGTGTATAGACACAGTTTAGACAAAGTTTTGTCTATATTATCTTGTAACAGAACACGACTAGAGGCAGGCAGTTTCTCCCATTCAACACAAGTATTAACACGGGACAAACAAACAACATTGCGCTTATAGCGTTACCTAGATAGCTATAGTATAGCACAGTACGCTTGCGATAGCGGCGCTCGCTATAATTTGCGCGGCACTAAATCAAATTAAACGCCACCTACGACGCGTATCGCTCCTGTGCGGGTTTGTTATCTGATGGGCGCGTGCGCAGGGTTGTCGGTGCGCAGGAGTTTGCCACTCCGAATATGGTCCTAGTGAATTGAATATGGGTACGAGTCGACTTAGCTTGTAATAAAAAAGGGTATAATTCAAATAGAGTCTAATAGACTTATATACCCTTTTTGACTAGAGTTTAAAGGGCCCTTATGGCTGACAGTTACGATGTTCAGGTCAGTTATTATATGACTAACGTGGGAATGATGAGAAGGAAATCAGAAACGCCCTCCTTTGTAAGATTTGTTTTGATTTTAACGCATATGTTATTGAGGCATTATAGTTTGAATAGACTTGAATGAATAGAGTATCCTGTAGGCAAGTAGTGACTTTTGTAAGGTTATTTTTGTGACTTAAATAACTTTTTCAGGTGAACATGTCGGCAGTGGAATGGAAAAATTGATATACATATAACAAAAAACACACAATTTTACCTCTATATACTTTGTATATGCCATAAAGTAGTACATATTATCTTATACAATAACTGAAAAATAAAACATAAAATTAAAAATAGACTAGGTTAAAACGAAAACGCTAAATTGTATTACAAAAGTAAGATACACTAAATAAACGAAATAAATCTAGGAATATGGAAACTACTTTAAAAAATACTATTGTGTTGGCACTTGGCAACCCTACGCCGCGTACACAGTCCACCGAGAAAGTGGCGACTCCCGACGCCCGGAAGGCGTGACTCCCGCGCATCTGTCAAAACGACACCTCCGCTATACGTACACTGTCCTGCTAAGCCAAATAGCTGTATCTCAAATAAAACTCCTGTAGCAATTACAACCTCATTACTGACAGGAGAGGATTGAATCTACTGTGGCAATTGAATCTGAGATACCGTTTTTAAGCTTAGGAGGGCAGTACAGTAGTATCTAAGTACTAGCAGTTTCTAAGCACAGCTGCAGTACCCAACAGGTAAAGGCATAAAGGTTTTGGTTAGGATTTTGAAATAAATTATTTGAATTTGAAAATGTTGGCCACATTATATAGGTACGCTTTGGGAAGATGACCATTTAGACCTCGTTACGTCTTAGCACGTTAAAAAATGACGTCAAACGGAAATCCATTACAAGAGCAGAGAATAAATGTGACCGAAGACCAAATACTTATTCAGATTTTCTATGAACCATACAAATGTTTTCCGAACCTATAAAAAACAATGATCATTGCTGGCAGGCCATATGTGCCCCATTCAAGAGTCTTGTCAATTTTAATTAAGTTTTGAAATGCTTACTGCGTTTTTTCTGAAGCAATTGAAATTGGGTTTCAACTAGATGACCATCTACATTGATGATGTTGTTGCGTAGAAATCTCGTAACGCTAGTAACGTTATTAATGAACAATTAACAGCTTGTTTATCGAAAGTGGTTGGTTTATAGCCAACAATTTCAGCCGAACTAGATCCAAACGGGTGTTGTAAAACCACAGCCATAAATCAACTTATAAATTTCACCACATTAAGATATAAACAACATGGCGTAAAAAGCAAATGGCCCCACGAAATGCTTAATTAATATCTCGAATCTCTGATCAATAATCAATAAAAGATTACGATGTGGTCATGCAAGGATTTCTTTTGCAATTATGAAACTGGTCCCTGGGGGTACGAGTTGAAATGCTAATTGGTGCTTCTGTACGACCCTTATTGCTTTTATGTTATTTATAATCGTACCATTATGCATGTTACTTATTGAGTTTATAACACTTCTTATCTTTGCATAATTACATGCGGTTTTAACGTCAATTGTAAAGAGATGAGCATCAAAATCGGTTTTTAAACCAGCTGTGGTAACCTTATTTACAACCAAGAACATGAAAGGTGATTACGTGCATCTTATCATTATTTGCTGCATCGGTTGCATAACGGCACCATTTAACATTAACGCGATTGTCTCTGTCAAGTACATGAAGGGTTAATTACAAAACGATAGTGATGTAACGTCATTGTGATATATCACTTTCACTCCTGATAATAGGTTAACTGTGGCGTGCCCAGACAGACAGACAAATAAAGATGACGCCTGATACCTGACGCCTCTCGTGTGTATTTTGTCAGATGTCTGGTTGTTTGACGCCATTTCTATGTAACCTATCACTCCAGATAAGAGATGTAACTGTCGCAAAATAAAATTGCCTGTATGCATGTGTATACACTAAGTGTTATAGGCACTCACTTTCAATCTTTGTCTAGACCAGTGGCTCTCAACCTGGTGGTCCACGGACAACAGGTGGTTCGCGATAGCCTAAGGAGAAGTCCGTGCCAGAAGCAAATACAATTAAACAAATAAAAAGTCCGTGATATTTTCAAACTCTAAAAACGCCTTTCAATCCTATGCTCTTCTCCACAAATTAATTACTTATGCGA
Organism: Acleris literana; assembly: GCA_946894065.1. Taxonomy (NCBI): domain Eukaryota; kingdom Metazoa; phylum Arthropoda; class Insecta; order Lepidoptera; family Tortricidae; genus Acleris; species Acleris literana. The sequence continues at coordinate 14,873,211 of OX335683.1, read as the reverse complement.
ACATGAGTTTTCTGCTTTGCTATTAAAATACTACTAAGTTTGACGAATAGGTAAGCACTAGGGTGGTCCAAAAAACAAAAGTGTGTAATATTTTTTCTCCACAAGTTTATTTTTATTTCAAAATACTCAAAAATCCGCTTTAACAAGTTTTATTGCAATTGAATAAACTTTACAGGTCGCCCATAGTGTTAAATTTTTTTCATATAAAAATGTATAGAGCGTCACACATCTAATAAAGATATCGAATGAGAAAGACTTTGGAAAGATCATGACACTGTATTCCGAGTTGCAGCAGTAGGCAAACAATATTCTACTTCTGTTTTTAGTTTTTGCTAAGTTTACTAGATATCGTTTTGTAGGAGAATGAGATCTTTTTGGCATAAACTAAACGCTTTGGGCGACCAGTAAACGATCACATAACAAGTTTAAATTTGACACATAAGTAACTAATTTATAGCAAACAAAAATAAGCCTTGTGGAGGAAGGATTTGATATACTGTTTTTTTCTTCATACTATTTTGGACCACCCTAGTAAGCACAATAAGGGCAAAAAAATATGCCTATAAGGGTGTCCCATTGCTGGGCAAAGGCCTCTCCCCTAGATCTCCACGAGTCCCTGTATAATGCTAATTCAAATAATTTTAAATTTAACTAATTTTAATATTGGTTTTTATTGATGTAGTTCATGCTAAAACAAAACCTTAAAAATGGTCCTTGGTTGCTAAAACGTTGGGAACCACTGCTAGACGGAAACCTACTTTAATCTCAAAGTACATCTACTTTCATCATCGTCAAACATTGTTAACCGTGAGATGCAAAATTATAAAAATCATTGCATTTCTTTAGAGTTTTAGAGACGGTCTGCTTACATTTGGCAAAAGCTGACATTGCGTTCTTCGAAATGACTTGACAATACAGAAACGTGCTGATTGTAAATACTTTCTCCAGACCCCTGCGGAGTCATGAGATGATTGGCGGCTGCAGACCAATATGAGTTATTAATGATTTCTCCCATAGTCGGAGCATAAGCACCTTCGATGCCACATCAATCATAGTTAGGATCTCTTGATGACGTTCGTTCTAATCTATCTTTTTAATGACAGCTTGAATTAGGATTATTTTCGAGAAGTCATTGTACTCTGTGTATTGGCATTTGTGTTTATAATTTTAATGTAATTCTTAACATCTTTATAATTAATCAGCCGCCCGCCCTCGCGTTGCTCCGCTTTATATTTGTTTTTTTCTGCAAGACACTATCCACCATGTCAATGGTCCTTCCAAATGGAATTAGATGCAACGCTTCTCAGATTTTAAGTTGAATCGCAATATGCTAAACTGTGTACACTCCCATGGAAATAACATTTTGTGTGATTTCATAACAGTTGGAGAGACATATTTTAGTCATTGTAAAAGTTTTAGTTGAGATTTAAATAGTTGATCCCAATTAGTTAGTTTTAAATATCGACAGTGGAAAGGTAAAAATGCTTAAGCGCCATATTGGAAACTTTACAGAAATGAGGTTTAAAGTTTTTTTTTTGAGAAAAAAAATCATATCTCAAAAAGTTTTACGACTATTTCCATGAAAATCAAAATGTATAAGTTAGAATATGCCAGCTATTTATTTATGAAACAAGTTCTGACCTAGTACTTCTAGTTACAGAGATAGATGTCGCTTAAGCAATAATTGTGTAGCTAGTTCCAAAAATGTCAGTCAGGTAAAAAATGCTTAAATCGCAACTAACTATAAACCAAAATGACTAACGGTACATATTTCTTATGTCTAGAAAATACAAAATTTACTTATATTACTTCATCTTTCTAGAAACTGGTAAAGTAAAAAAGCTAACGAATGATAATTACTGTTATCTTGGATGGTGAATTTACTTAAAGTCACTAATTATTTATTATTTATAAATTATATATCACTTAACTGCCTAATTTTACTCATTATTCAAATATAAAATGGTTTAAAGCAAGCATTTTTGTTTCTACACGGACTACTAAAAGCTTAAATTCTAACTAATACATTAATACTTAGTGACTTTGACGTCATTTAAGAAAGAGAAGTACCAAAATCTCTTTTAACGGGTACGTATCATAATATATAAAGTTTAATAATAATGGGATACATAATGGTTCATAATATAAAATGGTGTTTTATCTGACATTGTAACCTTTTCGGGATTGTTATAACATAAACCTAACCTAACATAATGGGTTCTATACAATGACATTTTAAAGAATCCTGAAAAGTTTATAGCTGTATAAATAAAACCATTATTATTGGTAGAAGTTTTAGATACTTGCAAAATTTTAGTGAGAAAGAATAGTTGATTGACCCAGATACGTGTCGAATTTTTAGAGTCGGTTGAAAAATAACCTTTTCATTTTTTTTTGCAGATTGCAATTAAAACATCATCAAAAATCTATTGAATCGATAGAATTCCTTCTGCTAACTATAAGAATAATTATTAACAGTTCACTAGGTATCTAAGTTATACCAGCCTGAATTACCAGTCTACCTGGAACCATTCAAAATAGGATCTAACATATTTGCTATAAATTGAAATGACATAGAATTATATTCTAAATAGTCATAATTATGTTTTTAAATCACTTGCTATAATTTTGGTTACAAAAGCCATGTTCTAAAACTTTTAGAAATTATAATTTTAATATGTCTAATATTCATAATACAATACAATTACAACTTTTATCATTATTTTTTATAATATTCACAATGTTTAATCGTTTAAACCTAAAACTCAAACAAATGCCAATTTTCACACTATAATGAATACGGTTAAAAGTGATAATATGAAACCTCACTCATATATTTATTATTTTCTTTACATATTTGTGTTTGACGAGGCCTTTTTGGCTTTCGGCTCCTATTTCGTGCTCTGAAGAATAAAATAATATTAAAAAACCTACCTACCTCACAAAAAAATTTGGTAAGGTTCATGTTTTATGGCGAGCCTTGCCCTCCTATCTCCGTTTCAATGCGGGGATTGCCCTCCGCCTTCCACAACCACTCGCCATGTTGGTTCCATTATAGCAAAGAAAAATTCCAGATTTGAATGTAATAAATAAATACTAAATAAATCTTATGGCTGATGATTAGTAGACGAAATGACTTTGATATAAAATTTATGCAAAGCGAAGATTTTAGAAATTAACTTTTATAACATTTGAATTTACAGCAAATTAATTAAGAGGAAATGTAATTGTAGTGTTTGATTTTATAGCAAATAAGTGAATACGTTCACAAAAAAGTTGATTTTATACCCACTAGCCAACATTCTACTTGTATTTACTTCGAAAGATAGGAACTGAATTCCGTTTTTTTAATTTAATATAATAAAATTTAAAAATTACATACGTAGGTATGTACTGGATGGAAAACTTTGCAAGGCGTACATGGAACGGAAGCCAACATGCAGAGGCCCTTTATTCAACATTAATTTAGTAAAGTGATGGGACAGTAACTGGCATTTGTCCCTGAGTTCACAATATAGATGTATGCTCCCACAGGCAGACACCGGTTAGTGTAAGACTAAATGAGATGGACCGGTGAACTAGGCTATTGATAAACCTATGACGCCAATGCTAATTACTTTGGTTAAAATGACAGACAGTGACTCGCCAAGTCAATGGAATGGGTCTCCTAAAATAGCCTTAATACGTAGTACCAGACAGGCAATAGTTCCAGAGGGGTTGATAAGGTCGAAAAGGTGCATCTGGACTTTAAACGACGATAAGTTGCCCACTCACCACTTATGCAACATCCGCCCTTCGAGCATATATAGCTCTTGCGACTCCACTCTGACCGGCTAATAAAAGATAGCCAGAGGTGAGAGTCTATTCCTCGTCATCGTACACTTCAGCGGGCCGGTGAAGGCAAGCGTGAGGTGAGGAACAGGACCTTCCCTCGGAACCAAAAGCTCGCTACTAGCTGCTGCTGTAGCGTGACGTATTATTATTATCACACAAGATGCTTGACATCGCAAAGTTCACAAGATATGCACTTACTTATTATATACATCATCACTGTCGCGCTCGTCGTCACCATGGACTGAGTGTCCCGATTCAACAGGTTTTATGCGATAAACGGGAGCTTACACTCGAGCGAAGTTTGTATTCTCTTGAATGTTTTTCGAGTTTTTTCTTACTAGTAATGAACACCCATATTTTTATAAGAAACTGAATCCGAAATTTGACTTAAGCAGTGTAAAAGTCTAAAATGAAATATGTCTACTTTCACTAAATCAAAGTAAATAGTATTTTATTTTATTTTATATTCTACTAACATCCTAATTCTACAGATTGAGATGACTTAGATTGTGCTTAAACACATTTTTCTTTAAAAACGTGGAATAGCATTTTTGCTTAAGCGCCAAATTGTAAATTATTGCATGAAGATAAAAATTCTAATACGAAAAAAATAATTGTATCACAATAATTTGAAATTGCTAACAGTAATAACTCGACTAAAGATAAGAATAAAAAAAATGTAATACGTTTGCATCCCAAAATTTTCTCTAAGGTTAAATGACTAACATGCTTCAACACGAAAAACATCAAAATAAACGTCGCTTTAGTTGTCACGTTCTCAAAAAAACGTGAAAAATTAGCCTGCTTAAGCGCTAAAAAAGTGCTCCGATCGACGTGGGTCCTAGACAGATCGACGCAGAAAAAAAAAAGAAATTAAACTGTATATATAACTCATTTTCGGCCAAAGTGGCGCTTAAGCATTTTTACCTTTCCACTGTCGATATATATTCAATGCAGACATAGCTCCGTTTATTTCGTTCTATATTCAAGATTTATCAACTCCATATTAATCATTAGGTATGTTTTAAATTGAAACATCACTAACATTTAAATGCAGTTTTTTTCCACAATTCCACGAACCGGCCAATTATCTTCTACAAAGGTCACATCACGAGCTCTTTCCCGTTCTAATCTATATTAGAATTTCAATAGCTTTATTAAATCTGGTTCATTAGACTGGTTATGCCTCCGACCTTCGGGTGGCGAGGAGTCACGATCCTCGCACCAAGGTGCTCCGGTATGGTCCCACGCACCTAATGAATAGAATTGTTTGAATGCCGATGACGGTTGGCCATTTCTTGTTAGTTGTTTGATTGCATTGATTACCGTTTGATATGCGTTGTCGATTTGATTAAGTAGCGTTATTTGATTTTGATTGTTGATAAGTTAAGAACAGTTTTTTCGACCTTAGTGTCATGCACTTTGCTTGTCAAGAAATGGTGAAAATATAATGATTTTGAGGTTTGTGCTCAGATAACAAGTCACTCTTAATGATATAAGTAACTTACATAAAGTGGTAGGAAATATATTAAGCTAAAGAGCCTAAAATCCTGCATGTATGGTTATGCATGCTTTTTATCAATTAAGGTTTCAGGAATAAATTAAGGAATTGATTAAGGAATGTTCAGTAAAAGTTACAGTTTTTTTTGTTAATATTGAATCTTGAGTCTTAGGAAGTATCATTAACTCAAATCGTTTTTCATCTAAATTATACTGGATTTTTGTCTGTTTGTTACGCTTTCACGGCTAAACAGCTGAGCCGATTGCGATGAAATCTGGCATGAATATAGCCTAAACCGCGGGGAAAGACATTGGGTACTTTTATCCCGGAAAATTGGATGATTCCCAGGGGAAGAGCGATAAAAGACTTGTACGCGCGAGCAACAGCTAGTTAATAATTATGTTACCGTATTTCAAATTCTGGTAACTAAATGACTATAACGACGTATCTATCCCTTAGTTAACTGCTTCGTGAACTGAGATCATCCGGAGCACATGCGTCATTGTTCGAAAGGTCGGCAACCCATTAGTGACACTTGTGTCAACGTCATCTTCGGTAACCGGTTAACTGACGCCCCGTTTAGAACCGATTGGGTCGCTGATTACCTCGAAGGTTAGGCATTTTTAGTAGCAAACGTAAATAGAAGATTGCTTTAGATTTGTTCTTATACGCTTCTCTAATATCCCGTACCAAGCATGCAAGGCTAGGGACTGTATTATTAAATTTATCTTGTCAAGTTAAGTCATAGAAAACTGTAATTCCGACGTCTCTTGCTTGAGATGGGCATCTCAGCCAAGATCAGTTTTGTAATAGGATCGTAATAATAAAACGATCTTGACTAAATAACTGCGTAAAGACGCGTCAGAATTGACAGTTTTCTATGACTTAACATTAACATTTAACATTTTCGACCTGGTGGATACAGTTACAGTCTAGCGGTCGCTGAAAATCAAACGGTCTTAGCTTACCTAGTTAATGCTGGTTCAATCCCGAATTGGAACCATCCACTGCTTGCATTTACTGCCCAAAAGGGTTCATCAATGTTCGACAGCTGGCAGCGTTAGCTCCAACATACGAAATAAAAGCAAGACAGCGATAGTTGCCGGCCGCACAATGCCGTCAAGAAGTTTGCTCGTATAGAAGCCCCCTTAAGATAATAAGATCCAATTAAATCAGTACCCAATGATTATATAGGTGCTGATCATAGTCATGTCTAATTATTACCTCGGCGGAATGCTTGACTTAATGTTTGGACTACCTCTTTACCGTCGATATAATGAACAAGTGCGATGAAGCGGGTCCGCAGTCAATTTTACCCGGATCCAATACCGCAATGCGACATATATTTAACTTGCGGAAATTCCCAATAACTTCCTAATTTACCTACATGTATATTTACTGTTTCTATACACTACATAATTATCAGTACTGCTAGAAATACCAAGTTCATTATAGAGGCCTGATTTTTCAAACGTCAATTTTTTCGACAGGTTGATACGCCATCTACTTTCCTTTGGGGATTGTGAAATCACCATTTGATTAAAAGAACTACGCTAGTTAGCTTCTTAACCCGGAACGTATTGTCTTCCAATGTCAACATGGAAGAAAGTTTCTCTAAAACAAAGGACCTCAAATAAATAACAGCCAAGCCATATGGAACCTCTCGTCGTCTCAATAAAGTTTAAACGAGCGTTAGTCAAAGATAAGAAGATAAGCCAAGTTCAAGTAACAGTTTGTCGTGAGACTCGCTTTGTTTGTGGTCGCGCATCGTTGGCGTATAACGTAAGGTCATGGACGCTCATGCGCTCTTATGACCTGGTATTTCAATGAACAGATAAAAGTTACAGACAAGGAGTTGTAGCTAGAAGTTACAAAGGAATGTCACATTTTTTTGGACACGGAAAAGGCAAATCAGCAGGCATCTTGGTGGTTCGTGGGCTCTGAGGCCCGATGAAATTTGGAAATGCATTGCCAACCCTGAGGGAGGACAGAAATTAAATGCCTCTATACAAGTTATTTATATGTCTGTCTCTTACTTTCTACTCCAGGATAAGAATACTGCTGGCAGAGTAATTCTATCTTAGTACAGTCAACAGCATAAATAAGTGATCATTTATGTACCTTATCGCTTTCAATCGTTTCACAATTTTGTATGACATTTCAAACAAGACGTTAAAGTGACAAGGTACATAAATGATCACTTATTTATGCTGTTGATTGTACTCAGGGTTGGCAACGCATTTGCGGTCTTCCGTCTTAGGATTGCAATATTTAGATTGTAGCTTTGAGAATGCAAATGTCTATAAGTCACAGATCCCACTTACCATCAAGTGGCCTGCGTGCTCGTTTACCTTCTCGACGCCATAAAAAAAGAGGTAGCAGGTAGTGAGTCCTATCGCGCAAAGATATGAGATTCGATTTTTGTCAACAGGAACTCGAATTTTGTTTTTAATTCTGTATGCCAGCTTCTGCATTCGTTATGATCGTATCAACTTGCACAGTTGTACTCTAGTACAAAACGTGCCTATACCTAGGTATGTCATCTCGCTCACTCACTCAACTCACTTAGTGCCACTTGCACAGAAAATGTAACCCTGGGTTAAGACACTAACTCGAGTTAAAATGGCAGTTTTCGTATGAATCGGACGTTTACCAACTGGGGTTAGTGTTGTAACGTAGTGTTAATTTTTTTGGGCAAGTGGCCCTGAACCAGCTTTCGACGTAGATTAATTTAGTTCGTCCTTTTACATCGACAGTTTTAGTTCAATCGTACCATAGCCATAGTACACGACCGACTTTGTTTTGTACTCGGGCATAAACACAGATTAGCAAGCTAGCGACTCTTACTAATTCAATAATAACAACACAATCATAATAATTGAATCATTATCTAAAGACAACACTAATGGATGTTTTGCATAGAAAGCAGTTTTAGCAACAACAACCGAGCTTAAGCTATCTATAATTTGAACGGAAACACAACAATTTGCACAATTTCGCTATCTCGACGCATTAGCATAATGACAAACCTGTCATTTATACCTAACCTGTGACATTTCCGAGTCTAACAGAATGCGCTTTCGAGTTGGATTGAGAGGCGAGCGAGCATAAGCAGGAGAGAAGTAATATGTAAAGTGGACGCAGCTTTCGTAAGAAAGCCGCAGTGCGGACATTGCTGACATAGGATAGGTTTATGTGAGTATTGCCGATATATTTGTCGGTGTCGTTGGCAATGGGACCTTTTTTTGTCTTTTCGTTATTTGATGGATATGCGCAGTTAAAGTATCGAATTTCGAAAAAAAAATCGAGGTATTTACTATTATTTCTGTGTGGTTGCCGGCTTAGAATAGTACCACTCCATGCCTTCCCGTGGATGTCGTAAGAGTCGACTAAGGGAATAAAGGCTTGTAGTACTGTTAGGCGATGGGCTTGCAACCTGTCTCTAATACACTGGTAAACATCTTAGCCTGATTATGCAAAATGTGGTTACAGAATTAACAACAAGCTTTTAGAGTTGTTGGCAATTCTGTAGCTCTGCCTACCCCAAACTGGGAATAAAGGCGTGAGTTTATGTATGTATGTAAGTATCGAAAGGAATGGACTTATAAGTATCATAAAAAAATCGGTCAAGTGCAAGTCGGACTCGCGCACCGAGGGTTCCGGACCGCCTCACTGTAGTTATTGATGTATTCCAATTCGAATTCAAGTTTGAATCGAATCACGCAAGCCCAACCCTCACTGCACAATTTTTTAGTATTTTTCTTCTGGGTTTGTACTATAATCATACCAAATTTGACGCTTGTATGTTTTACTGGGTTTTACGATACTACAAAAATAAATACTTATTCTGAAGAAAAAATCCTTCTGTCTATTAGCTACGGATACAGCTCTTTAATGTTAGGACAGACAAACAGACGGACTCGCGGACGGACGGACAGCGTACGCTTAGTAATAGGGTCCCGTTGGGCGCCCATCGGGTAGGTACGGAACCCTAAAAATAATCTTTAAGTTTCTTTGCGTTTTTCGTAGTTGTGGTCGACATCTAAGAAAAAAACGCATTAAGATATGTCATGGGCTGACAAGATGCTTTAACCTTTTGAACGCCATACGTCGAATACAAAATGTGCCACCCACACGCCAAACATGTTTGCTATGCTATGCAAATTACACCTTATTGCTACTAAACAAAGTCTCTTTTAATCTTGAACTCTTGTCGGCTGTAGCCGACGTAGCGTCAGTGGCACGACTTTTAGTTGACGGCCAGAGCCGACTGTGGCGATGAAAAGGTTAAGCAAAAGTTAACGAGGAAAACGCACGGCACGTCAATGTTAATTAATACATACATAACCTCACGCCTTCATTCCCAGAGTGGGTTAGGCAGAGCTACAGACTTACCAACAACTCCAAAAAATAATGTTAATGTCAGGTTTGGTCTATGAAAACTCTTATCGACGAGTTATGTCATCATTAATGACGGTGAAGGAGGATATGTCAACATAGAAAAGTATGTTTGCTCTTTCATTATGTTTTGTCTTATCACGTGTATGTGACATTGGGACACTCCTTATTGGGTAATATTTATTTAAAGTTATGTAGTTTTTTTTAATGGCATATACCACGGTTAATGTTAATGACTTCTTAAATGATGGTTAGTTCAATGTGCCTACATATTAGCCTATACTCTAATTGTTTAGTTAAGCAAATATGAACGTACCAAACCACGTGGCTTTGTTAACAAGCCAATCCATACTGTTTCATCGAGCTTCGACGCATCAGTGTTCTGCTTCTAATGTTTCAAGTGGATTCCCGTGCGTCTCTTGACATTGGTCGTATGAAGCTCGAGCCAAGGCGTTGGTGCCTCACGCAGTATAATTAATGCCTACGAGCTCAGGGATCGAGCTATGAGCAATTTTGCTCGTTTCCAATATTTAGAACGCGAAATACTTAGAACAAGTAGAAAATGTAACATTTTAACCAAAAGTACCTGAATCTATCCGCGTTTTGTATATTAGGAACGGACATAAGAGTATACCATCTCTGGGTGTTACATTATAGTGGTTATGAACCATAACGGACATAACGGTGCCTTATCTAAATTATATGCCTAAGCGCATAGGGTGTAGAAAGCCCATCGGTTAACGCCAACAACTCCTCATCGTGACCAGTTAGTTTAGAAATCACTTACCCCGGCCTTGAATACGTTAATGAAACTGTCAGAGGCGGTGGGCCAAAGGCGCTTTCAAACTATGCTGCCTCAAGTTAGACAGGCGTATTTGCAACTTACTAGCCAAAGGAAATTCAACATTCCCTAGGTATAAATAAGTCTAAAATTAATATAAGACTTTGATAAAGATGTGCCCTTTGTGTCAAGGGGGGAGAGTCGCGGATTCGTTCCATACTTCATTAGAAATTTTAGACTATGTACAGTACTACGTGAAGAAATTGTACAAGTCATTATCGTGAAGCTCTTTATGGTGTCTTGTTAATTAGTGTGATAGCCAACGTTAAAGGTCACATTGTGACACTCCTTATTGAATAACTCTAATCTATCGATAATATTACAAAGGCGCGAGACTTTCTTTTGGCACGCAGCCCGTCAGACGAGTGCAACTTAGGAAAGGGCGTCATTAGATGTAAAAAAAACAAGCAATGAGGATTTATACTGGAAAAAATGCTCTAACACGGATCGCCACCTAATCACTAATTCCAGTTAAAAGCTGGTCGGTTGAGTAAAACCATCTGAGAAAAAGTAAAAGCATTGAATACCTTCCTCAAATTATAGATTCAAGCTGCGTAAATTAATCTAAATTGCCTAAAGGCTTAAACGACGCATTAGACGCGTTACTGCGTTAACGTTGCGCAAGCGTTTTTAAGCTTTGGTGTGGGGTCAATCCTATACTCTGATCTGTTTCTAAAATGTTACGTACACCGTTCACAAGACCGCGCGCTAGTTTAAATTTGAATACAAACCCCTTTGAACAAAATGCTGATACGAATATCTCCTGTAGAAATGCTAATGGCGTGACAGAAATCCGTATCGGACTGTACGCAATGTTGGGCTAGGTCAGTTCGGCGCGACTCAGGCGCACCGACGCGCGTTATTTACGGCGTGTAAACAACTTCATAACTTTCCTTGCGATGGGAAAGTCTTCGCACTTTGTTAGGATATTTCATATTTTGTTTCTTATAATAACTAATAATAAGATGGTAGGTATTTAAGTTGTTACTTTGCTTTCGTAATAGCCTAATAGGCGATTGTTGCGCTATGTTTTTGGTTTGAATATTCACTAAGTAAGATATCGCAAATGTCGTTTTGTTTCGTCTTATTATACTGTAAGTATTTGGACAATTACAAAAATTGATATTATATTGTTCTTTTTATGTCCACTTCTTTATTTATTGTAAGAGTACCTACTAAGATTTTTTTGTAATTTTTACACGTTCGGCTTCAGTCTTCGGACAATCAGATCTGATATTATTCATCTAATTTAATCTTTTCAATCCGAACGAGTATTAGTGTAACTTAAAATTTGAAAGACATCAAATACTTATAACCGCTTAATTTTAACCTTACCCTCACTATTGGCTATCAGGCGATCCTATAAGTAAGTCCTCTGCAACTTAATACATATTACGTATTGCTCCAGCAGTCCCCTAAGGCCAAAACACAGCTAAAATCCATCACGCTCTCCAAATAATAACACATAATGACTGCTCCATACACTTTTCCTCATACACCACCGGCCAGTTGTTTACTCCAAAGGTCGACGATCTCTAACTACAACTATAATTGCAGCGTAATAGTCTCATATGCCGACTATTCAGCAGCCTGGATTGCGTGAATTCCGAGAAGCAATTATAGCGACTGCTGGCCTAAAATCTACGCATTTTTCTTCCCATAATTGTACGCGTTTAAACTATTACGTTTACTGTAGGGATTTAAATGTGCCGGGCCTATCATTGAACCTTGCGTGACGTTAGACTTTTTAACTTCCGAGTCTCCTGATGCATATATACATAAAACTTAAAAATTAACGTATTACGTTATAAGTTTAACGTGCTTGTGTGTAGGTCTGTGGCTTCGTCGTTTCTAAAAGGATGAATCGATTCGGACTAGGTTTTTTTTATATAGAAGCTAACTAAGGTGGTTTTTAGCTAGGTCTGATAAAAATCGCTTAGGACGTTGGAGAGTTTGTTCTGAAAGTAAGGGACGCAATTATGACTTTTTTTTTAATTTTGCTTCAAGCATGGTCTTAACGTATCATAGGTAGATGATTTGTATTGGTTCTGGTCATTTGTGTGTCTTTAGGTGTTTAACGGACACAAGTTGCTTAATTGTTATACTAGTATAGGTCATCGCCTATGACTTTGTTATAATAACAATTTTTCTACAATAGCAGTTTATCATCGCTAAACAACTTATGCGCAGTGTTGGTAGGCCTCGGGTGGACCGACAATCTGGTGTGTTATTCTCTCAAAAAACGGCGGCCGGTCGAACGGACGAGCGAATAAAAGCGGAGAGTTTAAGTAGTCCCGTCCGACCGAACAAAACACATTTTAGCGCGTGCATTGTCAATTAGGGAGCCTTATACGTTCGAGAAGTCATGCTGCCAAATTGAATACACGCGCCAAAATGTGTTTTGTTCGCTCTGTCGGGACTACTCGCCGCTTGGACCTTCACTCGAGCGAACGACCACCTTTGCTTGTTGAGAGAATCACAACCCTGGTATGCGAGTATCACTGTACTGACCGTCGTCTTAGAGATCCATACTAAAAATATCAACTGCTACTTAAAATACCTAATTATCTCAAAACCCAAGCGCTAGGCTGATATTTTTCTGTCATGGCCACTGTTTAATTTAAAATGGTACTTGTAACGGGAATTTTTGACAAAAAGGGCCATAAATCAGTAAACATACTTCTCTAAAGGTCTTGTAAAACTTTCTTTATTGTTCTGAAGTAGTTTTACAAATATTTTAACGCTTACGACTACGCTTTTGTTACGCGTGACAAAACATGTAAAATGTTTGACATTGTTGAACATTTCTGTCACAATCCAAGCTCCTCTGTAAGCTTCAAGTGAAATTGTCTAAATGTTAACGAACTTCGACGCTCCACAAACTTTTCAGTAAAAACAAAGCCCTTAATAAACCTCTTTGAATTGTTACTAACGTGAAAGGCATATTTAGGATTGGTTCCAATACATTTTAAATTTTAAGAACAAAAGGTTCCAAATTCAAGCAGTGGAATTTGACGTAAGTCTTACATTAGCTCAGCACAAAGTTTTCTCTCCGGTTTTCAAATTCTGGAAGTAACATCGCTTCATACAAATTTGTTTGTACCGTTCCTTGCTAGCGACATTGACGATTGTAAATATATCTTGGTTACGGCAATCGGCAATTTGTCAAGTGTCATCTTTGTCATGGTCGTCAGTCAAATGGCTGATGGTTGCTTTCCTAATACATAAATGCAGGGCGCGGCGGACCTTGGCGTTCGATTTTGAATACTCTGTTAGTTTATATTTAATTTCTCAATATTTTTTAGTTTAGTGTTTTATAAAATCTAATTTATCGCTGTAAGGGCGTGATAAATAAATATTTGATATAATTTAACTATAGTCACGCAGAGTACACTTAAAGTTTGCAAGACCTCTACGCCTCTACTTACATTAAGAACTAAAAATTACCCCCTGCCTCACCCGATTCGAAATATCATTTCAACGCATAGATTGCGTTTTTAATAGTGTTTGATATTTTTATTTTCGGAGAGTTATCTGACGTTACAAAAAGGGTCTTCACCTACTACCCTTTAGAATATAGTTTATTTTATAACTACTCGTATTAATAAAAATATCAGCCTCATGTCTTTCTTACTAAATAATGTATTTAAGTATGCCATTGAATTTTCAGTTTAAACCTTTCTAATCCCACTAAAGCACTAAGTGCGTCTAGTTCCGTATTCACTTACGCGCAACAATGGGCGCGTAATGGCGCCGTTTATCCGACGCCGGCGCCTGCGCCGCTCCCGGGGCTGTCGGTGCGATTATTACGATTACTGCGATTACTGTTAGGACGTGGCGAGAAACGCAGCGGTAGAGGTAGCGGAGCGACGAGCGACTGTTTCCACCCCTTGGCTACCTGGGGCACGTTTTACAAAGCTACAAGTTACAATTTTACAGGTCTAAACTGGCAATACTGCTCAAATGGCTGGTCGTCATTGGTCGAGGTTGTGTCAAATGGAAACTTATAACCTAAAATTGTAATTTGTAGCTTAATAAAACAGGCCCCTGAGGCCATCTTCATTCAGTGGTATCGAGGTTTGCAAGTGTTGTTATACACTTATTATTCACTAGCGATCTCCCTAGGTTCGCTTCGGTATGGCAGTAATAGCTTTACAAATAATTAAATTAATATATTCTGAACCGTGCAAGTTATGGAAATGAAACATACGAAAAAATTTAAAAAAATACTGTATTATATGGACTATCCTGTACTTATTATTGCAATCCGTGAAGCCGTTTCGGAACGTATTCGAGACAAATTTCCAGAAATAATGAGATGAAATATTAAAAAACGGACATAATTTATGATCCGGTATCGTATAATTGCAGTTTTTACTTATATTTTAGCTATTATATTGGAATCACATACACGTAGAAGATTATGTTTCGAAAACGTTGATTTATGTCAGAAATCTGGCTGTGTAAATATAATCATAAAAATGCGGATAACTAGGTATATGTACAATTTTTGTTACGTTACATCGTTAATGAGAAATGTACCTCCGCCTACTCCCAGACCGCTCTGCTCTAGACGACGTGTCTTTACCACCGTGAAATGGAAGCATTAGTCGGAATCGCTTGAATGACGAAATTGCCCGTACTCCCGGTGTTATGTACAAATGTATATTAATGCGTCGGCCTGTTCTCCAATTCGGGAAAACAAATTGCGAAGATCCGTCTTTCCTAATGGCTTCATTTATTGCACGGAAGTAGTATTTCATTGCTCTACGCAGTTTCTGTTTCTCTATGTTCAAAGTTTTTTAAGTTTCAACCGATTTTAACCGTTCACTGACATTTCTCATATCAGAACCATAGCCATTAGTAAGCTGTCACGACCCTTATATTACTATTATTTTATCGATAACGATCGATCAGCTTTCCTATGATCAAGGAAATCCGCTACTCAATATTTGACATTTGGATCTATAGGTCGTTAGGAATGCCCATAAAGGCTGCGCGGGCGTCTGTCATAGCCAATTATTCCTAAGTAAGAGTTGGATAGTTTTGTTTTAACTAATTGGTTCGTGACTTGTGGAGTTAGTCATGTCGTTTATTGATTCGATGTGGGTGGTGATTAAACGATTATGAATATTTGTTTAAAATGTATTGACCTAATAGAAGACGGTTTTTGTTATTAAATTACGTCTAATTTATTATTTTAAATTATTCATCAAATAAACAAGATTACCCGACTTTTGATTAGCTAGACAAGGGTACCGCAGGCAACCAGTAGCAAATAATACTAGACTACCTAATATTTCTTTAGGGGTACTATTCTGGGACCAATTTTATTACATTCAAAAAAATATAACCGTGCTGTCGTGATACCAAAGAAGATGACTAACAGCATAATAATAGTATAAATTAAGCATTTTTAGTTTTAATGCGGTTACCAATAGAGTATAGAATGCTTCGGCTACTAAATTGCAGTTAGCGGCCTTCTTTGACATACGACAGCGTGCTCCTGAGAAAATTTTTAACCGCCGGATTGCCATGTTAAAGAATCAGTAATAAATCTAATATTTCATTTGATATGTTTTATGCATTAGCTCAGGCTTCAATCTTAACCAGTATATCAGAAAAAAACTAGCATAATTTAAAAGTCATGAATGCCATTTATTTGGATGACCAGTTTTAATTTCCTCATATGGCGCGGAATGCGACTCCTGAGTCCGCGGCGTTACTACTCGGCAGTGGAAATATTTCCTAAAGCACGCCCTAATGATGTGAATGTACTCAAGGACGGAACCATTACGTCGCCATAATAAGGATGTAACCTGATAACCTGGTTCGCTCATGGAAGTAGATTGAAGCGGTGACGATTTATTGGGATCCAATCTAGTTTATTTTAATGAACGTTACCTAACATATCTCAGTTTTGCAGCTGCATTTTTATTTAACATTAAAATGCATACCTATTAGCTGCTTTACCAAATGGCGTATCCGTAATTTTCTTTTAAAATTAAATAGCGATTCGTGTGTGTATGAGAGCGATGTTGATTAGATGTTGAAGTTAGTCTTTGTCTAACGAGGAATTTTGAGCGGAACGATACAAAGATATGCCTAAGCTAACCAAAAAAGTCGGCAAACTACAATGTAGTAGTTTAAGCATTCTATATTCTATTGTAACCACATTTTTAAAATGCTTATACTATTACTATGTAGTTATCCGCCTTCATTGGAATAACGGCAGCATGCAGTGTTTTTTAAACTTCCACTTTCTGGTAAAACAAACAACATACCTAACAATCCTAAAAGAACATTTCATATTACGAAGTTCCCGATGGTTTACGTCTTTTGTTACTCGTATAACTTTGAATCTACTGGGGACTTAGTTTTTGGCACTTTATGAGAAATAGATGGCTGAAATGTTACTTCAAAGGCACTTTGAGCGCCTGACATAAAGTTTATAGCAAGAGATACTTGCGGAGTGGCGGCATTAAACCCCTAAGGCGCTGTTGTTGAGCAAGACACAATTAAATCCTGATTCATTCTAGTATTTAAGACTGTTTACGTACAAGGGAAGGATACTGACTAATACTTAGTTATTTTTTCTTTTGCGTTGTATTTATAACTGTTCAGTGGCAAAGGGTATTAGTGGGAACTTCTTACGTTCAAAAATATGTATCACGACTGTTACTCACATTGGTATTCTTGTCGTTATTCGACATTGTCTGAACAATAATGTTTCCTACATATGTCTGTAAAGTTGTATGACGATATAAATAATTATGAAAACGATCGGAAACAATTTGGTGTAGGTCAAAGTGCAATAGAAGCCCACGTCCGAATTAATATCTTAGGAAAAACAATTTTTGTAATATTTTTGCTGGCATTATATGGAAGTCTAATTGAATAGAACGAAATAAGAGTTAGACAGGTGTCTTGGCTTGCTGTAAACTGCGATTACACATTTCCTTTCCTCAACTGCCAGTCACAACAAACCCTAACGATGTGTTCTATCTTTGCAGGAAGAGTTGGACCTAACAGCCGTGAATAAAGCCGCCATGATGGATCTGCCGGCAGCGAAGAAGTGGCAGATCTATTGCAGCCGGCGGCCGCCGCCTGGGCAGGTGCTGCCACTGGCCACCGCACCACAGGTCGAGGAGTACATCAAGGCACTCAATGAGATCGCTGACGTAAGTGAAAAAGGACTCCAGGAAGTGTTCAATACTTACACAAAGAACTGCTAGGAAAACAAAGAAAAGTAATACACTTTCGACTGGTTGCCGGCGACGCGGTCGACAGGGACTAACATAGGCCATAATAACACGAGCAAAGCAAGAAGTTCGAGTGTCATTATAGCGTTTTAGTCTAGAATTAAACAATTTACAATACAATACAAATACTCTCTATGTTTTTGGAGGTCCCCAAAAAACTAAAAACATACATTTTAATTTTAGGTATACAACAGACGGTCTTACCGTTAAATGGGTCATGCGAGGTTATGTTTTCATTTGATAGGACTAAAGTAGACCTGACGCCGTTTATGCGGATGTGAGTTCAGCCAGAAAAGTATGCCTTAAAAACCTTAACTTCGGGTATGTCCACAGGAAAGACGGTAACCTAAATCTGTGTATGACCCAAATAGCGACAGACAACCATGGACAGAGAAATAGCTAAGGACACAGAAACATGGAAGGCGGTGAAAATTAATTTATTTATAACTCTGACTAAAAAATCTAAACTTCTACAAGAAACACTTAGTGATACTTTTCATTTTTCACTCTAAAAAGGACTAAAGTACTTTTTCTTATAGTTTCCTTGTTCGAATGCGTTCCTAGTTAAAATATGTTTTAAGACGTCCTGTTTAAAAAACACTGGTTAAATATGATTTTGATAATTCCAGGCCTTCGCCTCATCCGAAAGCATAACCCCCGAATCGTGCGCTCTCCTCGACGGGCTCAAGACGGCTCTGCGCACGCGCGCGCACAGCTTCGTGCTGCGCTTCGTGAAGCAGGGCGGGCTCGGGGCTCTGCTCGACGCTCTGCAGCGGGCGCCCCGGGACGACGCCGCCAACAGGCACAACCTCATCGCGGGAATCAAGGCGCTTATGAATAACTCAGTAAGTCGCCTAATGATCTAAAGGTAAAATCTAGTTAGTCTCGCGAAAACTCGAAAATGGATAGACGGATTTCAATTTAAAAAAAAAGTTCTGTTCAGAATGGACAGGACAAAGTTTGTATGAAAAAAAAAACTAAACGCTAGTCTTCTTCTTCTTATATATAATATAAATTCTCGTTCGTTAGTCACGTAAAAACTCGAAAATGGCTTGACCGATTTGAATAAAAAAAATCCCATCCATCCTGAATTTTACTCTTACAAAGTGAATATATGTTTCCAGACGGGTCGTGCCCACGTGTTAGCACACCCGACCAGCATAGATCTGATTGCGCAGTCGCTCGACACGGAGAACGCTAAGACCAAGGTTGCTGCTTTGGAGATCCTCGGAGCTGTCTGTCTTGTACCTGGTGGCCATAAAAAGGTACGTTAACCTGCCATTTTCTTCTAATATTATTTTAATTGGTTGATGGGACATGATATGTGTGACATCTGTTCAATCTTTAATAAGACAGATTTTAGATTAAGTTCTCTGCCTATTGTAACCATAATTATATGCTTTCAGCAGTGACCTGTTATGTGTATTTTATGCCAACTGACTATGTTATAGCTAGAGGATTGCATTATTTGCAGTCTTCCGCTAGAATCTGATCATTGTGTTCAGAATGTTTTCAGTTCACAAAGTTGAGGCTGGAGAACCTGGAGGCACCATATTGTGCGAAACAATCATGTGTCATAGACGCTGTCTCGTGTTTCTCCTTGGAGAATTTGGACACGCCTCTTGTTTCATGCCCATTTGTGACAAATATTTAATGAATTTACATTGACCACTGAGAATCCTTGTAATTATATTTTTGAAACCATTGAATTTCTTGGTTTTCAGGTTTTAGAAGCAATGGTCCATTACCAGAAATATGCAGCGGAGCGGGCTCGCTTCCAATCAATCATTAACGAACTGGACCGAAGCACTGGCGCGTACCGCGACGACCTCGGCCTAAAAACTGCCATCATGTCCTTCGTCAACGCTGTGCTGAACTACGGAGCGGGGGAAGAAAGCTTGGAGTTCAGGCTTCATTTGCGATACGAGTTCTTGATGCTTGGGATACAGCCTGGTGAGTTTAGCTTGAGGATTTTGGGCTTTGTTATGAAACATAGATGTTTATGTTGATGACATGATATGGCTACTAATAGGTTAACATCTGGTCGACTTCGTTGGTTATTTCCAGTATAAATCGAGTCGAAGGCATACAAACACTGTAGATACATACACCTAAACATGCAAGTTATTTTGACATCTTCGCCAAGCGACGGTCGCGCGGTTGGCTGGGCTGAAGACAAAGTTGTATGCCGAAAGTGTCAGTTAACCTGTTTTGAACGACGATTTAACAGTCTTATTCAGCATTGCTTCCTCTAATTTTTCCCTTTCATTACTAGATAAGGTCCTGTTTAAATTTCATTATTTATTTTTCAGTTATCGAAAAACTCCGCAAATACGAAAACGAGACGTTGGACCGGCACATCGACTTCTTCGAAATGGTCCGCAATGAGGACGAGAAGGAGCTAGCGCGGAGGTTCGACAAGCAGCACGTGGACACCAAGAGCGCCGGCGGCATGTTCGAGCTGCTACGGCGCAAGCTGAGCCACACCGCCGGCTATCCGCATCTGCTGTCTATGCTGGAGCACCTGCTTTTGTTGCCCTGTGAGTCAAACATACCTTCTGGTGGCTTTTTGATTTCTAGATCTAGATCTGGGTTTTGGTCGTGAATGAGCTAAGGGCAATCTTGTGGTGCTTAACATCGAATGTCCTTTTTTAAGAAGTGGATGATGATCTGAATGGTAAACTAAGGAACTTGCCTCGCTTCCAAATAATTCAAATGTTGAATATCTCTCCCTATTTTGAGTTATACGATCTTTCAGTGGTTAGTCTATCAAATGAGGGGGTGTCTAGGATACCCTCACGGCTTCTCCTGCAATGAGAGGGATCAATTATGGATTTCTTAAGTTAAAAATATTACACGTTTTGCATTTTTTTATTAAAGCGAGAACTACTGTCCTTTAGAAGTGTTTGTTTCCTTCGTAGTGGAGTACAACCCGCACACCCAGCACTGGCTGCTGTTGGACCGCGTGGTCCAACAGGTGGTGCTACAGCAGCCCAACGCCGGGAGCCGCTCGACCAGCTCGCAGGAGAACGTGAGCGATGACCGCAGCGACATCACCAAGGTGACGCTCTCGATCTATGTGCTCCTAGTACAGTACAGTATACTGTTAGTAATATTAGTATTTATACAACTCTCATATAATGAAGTCTCTTGAGATAAGAGTGGCGAACTTGATGATGATGTAGAAAACTAGTAAAAAAAAAACTTAAAATGTCATGAAGTATTCGTTCAGTCAAACGTTAACATGGTCTTGTATAAATCGCTTTCAGGTCTACGACCCAGACATGGCCCCGCTTGAAATCAACGTTGGAGAAATAGTACATCTCCTGGCAAAGGAAGAAGAGTTGGTCGCCGCAAGAACGAAGGCTGAGAATCTAGAAAAAGAAAACGTTGATCTAGCCACGGAGTTAGCTAAAAAGGTAAGACCTGTTAATTTTCACCTAAAATATTGCCATGGGTAATGGTAAATTAATTGTGACATTTACATTTCGAATGATTCTAGAATTAATTAAACGGTGATCAGTCATTATATCGTTAATTTATGGTTGAAAGATATAATAAATATATTTCTGTGCCGAAATACTTTTTTATGACAAGGCATCGAATACCATGCTTTTTATAAGTCACATTTTTATTAACTTTTATACAGTATCTAACTGAAACATTTATTACCATTACAAATAATAAATATCATTTTGAAGCTTGACCAGTTATATAAGACATTATTAAAAAAAAAACGAAGAATGCTACTTCATTATTATTTAGCACTTAAGTTTTTTTAACTAAAGGAGACGTGGCAGACTTTATCTCTGATATCCCCTGGCAATGTGGGTGTCTTAAGGCATCATCACATGCATATTAAAGACGTGTCAGTCACTGGTCAAGCTTCCCAACCATCCCACACTCGCACACTAACCCTTTAACCACCACCGCATGAGCAGGAGAAGCAGGTGGACCAGCAGAGCCAGGAGCGAGAGGAACTGGAGGGAGTCGTCGCGAGGCTCAAGGAGCGGTTAGAGAAGGAAACCGCCGCGCATATGGAGAGTACCGAGAGAGCCAGGCACCAGTCTGTACGGGCCTGCCAGCTTGAACAACAGGTATGAAATTTAGGGCTCTTAAAAATGGTTTGGAGATAGGTTTCATGCAGGTGTCTATTTCAAGGTCGTTTGTTTCAATGTCATCTGTCTCAAGATTTCCTGCGCAAAGAGCCTATTTTTTCTAGGCCATATTCAAGGTTATTTTCTGTGTCAAGGATTGGATTGAAATTTTATTACTATAACGTTTGTTTTATTTTGATTAGCGGGAATACGGTAAAATACTTTTCTCAAAAATGTCCGGAAATGTTGACATTCCTATCTACATATTGAGACGCGAAGTACATAGTTTACTGACTGTTCTCAAATTAAAAAAAAAAAAACATTGCGTGCTCGCTACACAAGCCCGCAATGTTGCATACAAATTCCATTACTATCTAGGTTGTAACTTTTTAAAAAGTGAAAAGGGCCATAATAAAATGAGGGCACAAGTCTTAAACATCCAAATTTTACTCGAAACATAACTTTTTTATTTGTGCCTGGAATAGCTTATGTTTTTTTTAAAACAAGAATTGCGTTTCTCCTTGTCATAAACAAAAAGGCGGTAAGGAGTGATGGTTTTTTCACATGAAGTTTCTGTTTGTATGCAATTCAAAAAATGAGTTCAAGCGATGAAGATTTGACTCCAACACAATTTTTTTCTTGCGATTTTTGAGAAAAGCACTATATTTGCCTCGGCAGGAACAGCAATTGCGGGCTTCGTATTTTTAAACGGACTCGCAAGCTCGTCCGTTTAATCCAATACTCGGCCCGCAATTGCCTGCTTCCATGCCTAGGCAATAATGTACTATTATCTACACACATATCATAAGTCCTCTATTATGCGATCAAAACCCGTAGGCAATGACCAGCATTACCTATGGTAGTAGGTGACAGCGATGACAGCTGTTAATTTTGAAGATGTTCCAAATTTGGATCTCATTACCTTATAATATTCGATAACTTCATTTCAAAATTACGTTACAGCTGTCATCGCTGTCACCTACTACCACAGGTAAGGTAATGCTGGTATTTGCCTTTCGGCTTCTGAACCCATCTTAGAGTACTTATAATATGTGTGTAGATAAGGTATTCTACGAGACTCTGCGTAATGAGCATTACAACACTCGTGTGGTCTATTATGAAACTCGCCTTGCGGCTCGTTTCATAAACCTCACTCATGTTGAAGCCTGTCATTACACAACGTCACGTAAACTACTATAATTTTATAATTATTTCAATCAGGAAATTTAATATATCATGCATTTTGATATGTGCTTCTAAATATTGTTATTGTTTTCAGTTGAATCAAGAGAGGTCGGAGCGGGCAAGGTTCGAGAAACTAGTCAGTGAGGGGAGCATACCCGACGATGCTAAGGTTTGTATCTTCATTTGTAATAGTTATTTGTTATACAAGGGGGGAAAGTAGTATTTTACCTGCGAGTGTTTATTTGAAACACGAGCTAGCGAAAGGATTCTATGACTGACCACGAGCGGAGCGAGTAGTTTAAAAATAGAATCCTGAGCGTAGCGAGTGTTTCAACACGCGAGACGTAAAATAACTTTTCACCCGTGTATAACACAAAACTTTTCACCTCACTACAGCGAGGAAAATAAGAAAAAAGCTCAATTCCGCATTTTGCACGGTTTCCCGTAATTCCACAGGTGTTAATACGTCTTCGTCACTCGAATCACTCATTTTTAATACCTAACAAAACAAACTAGAAAAACATGCGAATATTTAACGTTGACGGCTTCATTGAAAAGTTTTGACTTAAGTTTTTTTTTTCGGATGCGTTTTGTTCGCACATCGACTTACTTGGACTGTCAGAACATTTTTTTCGTTTTTACAACAAGAATGAAGGTTAATGTTGAATGCTGATATTTATGAATTAAAATAAAGTTGTAAGACTGTATTTAGTGTTTTTTACTCGATGCAATCCATTTATGTAATGTTAAAAATTCAGCACTTTTAACGTTTTACGTTTTGTTAGCTGTCAAATATCACTTAAGCTGCCTTCAAATGTCAAAAGTCTTTCTTCACATGTGGATAAAAAGCGATTTTCTAAATAGATATCAAACAAACAAAAAGGGCTTTCCGAGCTAGTGAGATGAAAATAAATTTGTTTAAGATCAAGAATTCTTCAACTCGGACACAGCTCTTTAATACTGAAACTTCGGTCCAATAAAACTATAGTAATATGCAGATACTAAGTCAACCTTGACACCTGCCACTGTATAGTTTGCGGCCTATTTATTGGATTTGAGGTTATAATTCTGGGGTCCTAGTGAAAAAGGGTACAAGTCGACTTAACTCGTAATAAAAAAAAACCTGTGCGTCTCCGGACGCCCGACAGAACTGATAACTAATCTAAATCTGTGGGTTAGAGTGAGAGAGGAGGAGCCTGCCTGCCGCTGCCGTATACGTGAGAGAAAGGGAAGCCAGACAGACTGGCGCCCATAACGCGTTACGTAATGAAGCGGTTTGCCCTCCCATAAGAAGTTATCACTTCAAAAAGTTCAAAATAGCGGCCACTTTTTTAAATCTGATTACGGGTTCGCATTTGTAGTCCCAACGGGCCGTCACATATCGATTTTCAAGACAATCGAGCCAGTAACAAAAAGTTCAAAATGGCGGCCATTTTTTTAAATCTGATTACGGGTTCGCATTTGTTATCCCGACGGATCCTCAGATATCGATTTTCAAGACAATCGAGGTAGTAACAAAGAAGTTCAAAATGGCAGCCACTTTTTTTAGATCTGAGTACGGATTTGCATTTGTAGTCCCCACGGATCCTCAGATATCGATTTTGAAGACAATCGAACCAGAAACAAAAAAGTTCAAAATGGCGGCCACTTTTTTTAGATCTGATTACGGGTTCGAATTTGTAGTCCCAAGGGGCCCTCAGGTATCGATTTTCAAGACAATCGAAGCAGTAACAAAAAAGTTCAAAATGGCGGCCGTTTCTTTTTAATCTGAGTACGGGTTCGCATTTGTAGTCCCCACGGATCCTCAGATATCGATTTTAAAGACAATCGAACCAGTAACAATTAACTTGCCCGTGTGGTTCCCGGATTAGAATAGTGCCACTCCATGTCTTCCCGTGGATGTCGTAAGAGACGACTAAGGGAATAAAGGCTTGTAGTACTGTTAGGCGATGGGCTTGCAACCTGTCACTAATACGCTGGTAAACATCTTAGCCTTGATTGTGCAAAATGTGGTTACAGAATTATCAACAAGTTTTTAGAGTTGTTGGTAATTCTGTAGCTCTGCCTACCCCACTCTGGGAACGAAGGCGTGAGTTTATGTATGTATGTATGTATGACTAAATATGGTTTTATTGTTTTTCAAAATATTCTCCCTTATGATCGATGCACTTTTGCATACGTTGAAACCAATTTTTAAAACATTTTTTCCACTCTGACTGAGGTATCTCCAAAACGTGCTGTTTGAACGCGTCGACTGCATCTTCACGGGTCGAAAATCGTTGATCACGTAATTTATTCTTTACATTTGGGAATAAATAGAAATCATTGGGTGCCAAATCAGGGCTGTACGGCGGATGACCCGTTAATTCTATATTTTGACCTTCCAAAAATCGAGTCGTTTCGCGTGATGTATGACAGCTGGCATTGTCATGGTGAAGAACGATTCTGCGTCGCTGGTTGTTTTTACGTATTTCTTCAAATACCTCCGGCAAACAAATGGTCGTGTACCATTCCGAATTAACCGTTTTACGATTCTCTAGTGGCACTGTAGCCACATGGCCATTAATACTGAAAAAGCAGGCGACCATTTGCTTCAAGGTGCTTTTTGCACGAGTTACTTTCGTAGGGTTCGGCTCATTTTGAAACTCCCACACTGTTGATTGTTGTTTAGTTTCCGGATCATACGCATAGATCCAGGATTCGTCACCTGTGTAGATATTATAAACAGCTTTTGAGTCACCACGGATATATTTTTTTAACATTTTCTTGCACCATTCGACGCGAGCCTCTTTTTGATCCTTAGTTAAATTGTGAGGGATCCAACGGGAACAAATTTTTTTTACAGCTAAATGATCATGTAATATCTTATTAATGCTCGTCATACATATGCCCAGAGTCGCCTCTATCTCGCGATATGTAACATGACGGTCATGCATTATAAGTTTTCGCACAGCTTCAATATTTTGTGGTACAACGACCGATTTCGGGCGACTTTCCTTAACTTCGTCCGTGAGCATAGTACGTCCACGATTGAACTCACTAAACCGGTGGTACACAGTGCTTTTCGATGGAGCTTCATCACCAAAAGTCGAAGTTAATTGATCTATGCACTGTTGTTGCGTTAAACCACGCCGAAAATCATAATAAATCATAGCACGAATATTTTCACGAGTGAGTTTCATTCTTGCAGCGAGATGACATTTTGATCCCGCCAAAAACAAAAGAATAGCGTACATAAGAAAAAAAATTATAGCGGCCAGTATTAAAAAAAAGTTCAAATTTTACCATGGAGGTCAGATATAACGTTTATAAATGTTGGAATCCCAGATTCCGGATACATAAGTAGCAGCCCTCGTACTTGTAACTTACGATTGGCCTAGCGGCTGAGAGGTAGGTCTATGACCCTACGGTGCCGTTGTTCAAATCCCATCTTGTTTAAAAATAAGTACTACAGCTGCCGCATGCATGAGGAAAGGGAAGCCAGACAGGCTGTCTAGTAACGCGCGTTGACCTCCGTAAAGAAGTTATCACTTCAAAAATGGTATATACATGAACGGAGTATACTCGACTTAAACCCTTTTTAACTTGATCTAGAAGATTTATACGCTTTTTCACTAGGACCCCAGAATTGGCATCGGAATGACAGGTGTCAGATTGGAGTTCCTTTCTGTCCATCACTATAAAGTCCACCCCTCCAGGTGAGCAACCTGAAGAGCGCGGTGATCTCGACGAGCGCGCCGCCGCCGCCGCCTCCCCCGGGCCCCCCCCCGGCCGCGCCCCCGCCCGCGCCCGCGCCGCCGCCCCCGCGCGCGCCCGCCGCGCCGGCCGCGCCCAAGCCCAAGAAGAACGTGCCCACGCCCGGCAACCCGCTCAAGAGCTTCAACTGGAGCAAGCTGCCCGACGCCAAGCTGCACGGCACCGTGTGGCAGGACCTCGACGACACCAAGCTCTACAACGCCATGGATTTGCACACCATCGACAAGATGTTCTGCGCTTACCAGAAGAACGGCGTGCAGGTATCTTAATACCATAGATTACGACTGAATACGATTTATTTGCAAACCTCCCGATCCATAGTTTAAATACGATACATAAAATTAAATTAAACCTTATTTGTGCCCCGGTACACATGGCTCATGATCCGCGCTACTCCTGACGCATGTTTCGCATTTTTCTCATTATTATAGGTCCGCTTAATAGTATATTATACGATTTATGAATAAAGGACGGATTTAAAGCGAGGGCCATAGATGACTCACGAGCGAGTGAAGGATACTAACGAGTGAATCGCGACCGCAGAAAGTGATTCAAGTGTTAGAATCCTGAGCGACGCGAGTGATTCATGGCCCTCGATATAAATCCTTTTTATTCAAGAGTTGCATACTATACTTTATACTACGAGAAAAAGAAAGATTTAAGCGAAAATAGACATTTAATGGAAGGCAAAATTAATTAAAATCCTTATTAATATTGAAACATTTTTTTTATTAAGTAATTCAATTTTGTTTTCGTAAAACGTACAGTATGCAAAATGGCGCCAATTAACCTACTAATGACAGCAAATAACATAAAACTTTTTTTTAATGCCGGACTCCTTGTCGTTAATGTCGACCATGCACAAGAAGGTTGTATGTCGAGTATTCTTTGCACAGGAGTTTGTATCGCGTATTTGTTGCACAAGGAGGTTGTATAGCCTTGAAATGGATGTCGAATATATTGGTGTGTTCTAAATTCAAACACCACAATAAGCTTTTTATAGGGGGAATGGTATAAAATCATAAGTATGGTCACGTTGATTTGTCACCCATTTCAAACAATGCTTAAAATCGTTAATATCTAGATGCCAAGTCATTTGTAACTTATAGGAAACTCAACCTTGTTGTTGTAGAATGTCTAACGTTGGTCACAAATTTAAGTGTTTGACTGTATATGTGAGTGTAGCAATACCATAGGTAATCACTTGTATTTATATAGAACGAGGGTTCCGTGGAAGATCTGCGGCAGTTGGGCACCAACCCGCGCCCGCGCACCAAGATCCTCTCCGTGATCGACGGGCGGCGCGCGCAGAACTGCACCATCCTGCTGTCCAAGCTCAAGATGAGCGACGAGGAGATCTGCCGGTCAGTACCCTATAATGCCTCCTTGGGCTGTCAAGTCCTTATTTATAGCTATATCAATCTTTGCACGCTTCACGATCTGGTAGCAATGCAAAGGTCTATTATAGCTTGCCAAAAGGAGAGTTTAACCTGGTGGTGGCGACTATATTTTCCAAGTAGCAATCACCATATTATACAGGAGGTTATGCGCACTCCGTACAGCCCCCTCATTTTTCAAAACTTTTTTACTCAGCTATATATTCTGTTATACTATACTTTCTGTAGTGTTTCTGAAGTCTTGTATCGTCCCTGTTTGACCTGAGGACTTTCAGATAAATGTGGATCTGTGGTAAAAACCTGAACTGATTTGTTTCCAGAGCCATCCTGCGCATGGACAGTGGAGAGCAACTGCCCATCGACATGGTGGAGCAATTAGCCAAGTTCACGCCCAGCGCCGAGGAGGCAGCCCTGCTGGAGGAGCACCAGGACGAGCTCGACAACATGGCGCGAGCCGACCGGTTCCTCTACGAGATTTCCAAGTGAGTGTACAAAAATGCATGAGTTACTATGAAAAATACCCAAATCACAATAGGTGTGCCTAAAGTATTTGAGGAGTTCCCTCGATTTCATCAAGATCCCATCATCAGATCCTGACGTGTTGAAAATGGGATCAACTAGAATGACTAGACCTTAAACAAAGTTTTTTTTTTTCTCAAACATGCAATGGAATGTTGGCGTTATGTTAGTTATTTTAGGCCTCAAAGTATCACGTTGCGGGTGGAACACCTCGAGAGAACTGTAAAGGAATTTCATATAAAATTGAAGGCCTAGGCCGGGAAGTAATTTTTTTTAAATTTTTGGGTATACATGGCGGCCGTGTTTATGAACAGGCTTAGCTGTTTATTTTTTTAATATACTTAGCCGTGCGTCCAACCAAAGCGTTTGCATAAAGGCGCCAGGTACCAGGAGGGCAGAGATTATTAGGGGTGCGTTGCGCAACTTAGATCGCAGGCGGTGTAGCGCGGGGCGGCCCGCGCGGCGGCGCAGCGGCAGCGCAACCGACACAGCGCGGATGACTGAGCACTGTAGGTTACTTTTAATATTTATGCACTCCTACTATTTGACTTTGTAATTTCTGTTTTAATTTTTTTAATGAATTATATATTTGAGAAAAGCACTATACATACCTCGCTGTGAAAAGGGGTTGCCAGCCTCCTAACTATCCGACCTCGCTTTGCTCGGCCGTCTATATAAACTCGGCCGGCAACCCCCTACTTCCCGGCCTCTGTAGTAATGTACTATTAATCGGTTCAGCGGTCTCTGAGTACTCGGGGAAAGTACAAAAAACTATACATAATAATCTGATTGTTAATTCCTCAGGATCCCGCACTACTCGGAGCGCGTGCGCACGCTGCTGTTCAAGAAAAAGTTCTCCGGCGCGGCGAGCGAGGCGGCGGCGCGCGCGTCCGTGGTGCTGCGCGCCGCGCGCGACATGACGCGCTCGCGCCGCCTGCGCGCGCTGCTCGAGGTCGTGCTCGCGCTCGGGAACTACATGAACAGGTGACTAACGGTTCACGAACAAGTTCTCCGGCGCGGCGAGCATCTATATGACATGTTCTGACGCTTTCTGACGTTATTTTGAATCAATACCCTGGCTCTGGCGTTACAAGACAGCAGCACTGGCGTGTGCACACTCGTCTGATCTGTCGTGTCGCGCCCGTTTTAGCGCCTCCCACCTTTCCCGTCCTGACGCATATCGGGATCACTTCTGATGCGACAACAGACAAGCCATCATAGAACAAAGAGGATCAGACAAATATAAATCTAACCATGTAATGTTCCGGTGTGGAGATAAAATAACCGAGGAAATAACTAGCATCAGGATTGATATCGCGTTTGCAGTCTTAGGTTTGCAATCAGATTGTTTATAGTTTTTTTGGTCCTCAAATCCCACTTACCGTCAGTTGCGTTCTCCATATCATAAAATAATACGTATGTTACAGGGGTGCGCGCGGTAACGCATCAGGGTTCCGACTCTCCTCGCTGGCCAAGTTGGCCGACACCAAGTCCAGTGTGACCCGCAACACCACGCTGCTTCACTACCTCGTGGAGCTACTAGAGACACAGGTAACTGCTGTCTAGTTTGCCTTTCCTTGTTTAAATTTATTTGTGTGGTGTTCAACAAAGAATATTTGCATTGTATTGTATTGTATATTATACAGGGTGTCCCATAAACCAACGCCAACCCGCCTAGGGCTGATAGAGCAGCTAAAAAGCTATCGATTTAACCCCTATGTATGTTCAACGATTTTTACTAGTTTAAGAGATATTGATAATTTTAATCTGAATTTTTGTATTTTTCTCTTATGATATTTCATGTTTTATTCAAGTTTTTCAGTGGTATCTTACATAATTAGAATCATTACAAATCAGCGAAATTTTTAAACCAATTATCGCGTTGAAAAAAAAAAATTAAGTGATCAGTAATCACAAAAAGTATGTTTCTCCATACTAGGTGTCCCAGTGTTTGCTTTTCACTATGTATGGAATAAACAACTTTATACCTTTTAGGCAATATTGTTGTATAGTATTGTGTGGTTTGTTACTGCTTCATGCTGCAACGGCTGGACGGATTTGGATGAAATTTGAAATGGAGATAGCTTATACCCTGTAAAACACATAACGCTTTTCATCTCGGAAAATTTAAAAGTTCCCATGGGAATAACCTCAATCGAAATCTACGCGGACGAAGTCGCGGGTAGAAGCTTGTTATAATATGTATGTAGAAGTTCTAACTTGTGTAATCTGACCAATAAAATGTTGATGTTTCAGTTCAAGGACATCCTTTTGTTGGAAGAAGACTTGCCCCACGTGCGCGCGGCCGCTAAGATCTGCGTCGAGCAGCTGGAGAAAGATGTTGGCGCGCTGAGGACCGGCTTGCGAGAGGTAAATATTACTTTAAATCATCCGCACTTCGTTTGACAAGTTTGACAACAAAAAAGAGCTGTCACATTCTTTTTTTTTAATTATCCTTTAGGCTAAGGTAACGCTTATAGTACCGTAAAGCCCAGTGAACTGTCATAAAAGTCACAATATTTTTGTGAAGGACAGTAAGAAGAAAAATAATAACCGTGTGATTCTTGATTTATAGATCAAAGGCTATTAGAAAAAAAAACCTGTTCAAAAAACTTTACTTACCCAATTCCTGTCCTGACAATGCTATTATGGTTATCATATAAGTATTACCATCGCAACGCTTATTACTGAACTGTTATTAACGTGACAACGGTTTTGTTTTAATAGGTAAAAAATACATTTGCTCAATCTTAGAACACAATGGTCTAATGTCGAACGCATAATCAATTAAATCAGCTAGAACAGACCACAGTTTCACGAGTTAAAAAATATATGTTTGTTTGTTTGATTGCAGGTGTCTCGCGAGCTGGACTACCACGCGTCGCTGTCGGGCCCGGCGGCGCCGCACGACGCCTTCCTGCCCGTCATGCGCGAGTTCCACGCGCACGCGCAGTGCACCTTCACGCAGCTCGAGGACCTGTTCCAGGTGACTACCACCCTATTAACCACTTGACTGACCAGATCGCATAGGAGTGGAGGATTGTTTACGGAAATTTGTTAGCTTGGAACCTTATGGATCATTATTATAAATCATAATTGTGTGATTGTTTTCCGGTGTAGAGATAAGACAACTGCTGAAATAGAGAAGAGATGCGTAGAGACATTCAATCTTGGTCCTCTGGGTGGGCAATGTATTTGCGATCTTAAGACCGTTTTAATACTGATGTTTTTCTGTGTTGCCCGTCTTAAGGTGGGCTAAAAATTCATGGAAATGGTTTCACGTTTACTTTGAAGAAAGAAAGAAAAAACATTTAACATTTTAAGATTTTGACTCGTCTTGAAACGTGCATCTCAGGCAAGATGAGTTTGTTAAAACGTCTCTATGGATAGCAGTGTTGAGATTTTAGTATTTTGGATTGGAAATGTCTTTGGGTCTAAGATTCCACTGAGCATCAGGTTTCGTTCATAAAATTACTTATCGATACTATAACACATTTACATGACGTAATTATAGGAAGAAGTTGAAAAGCAGATCAAACCTACTCTTAAAAGATTTGGCCATATCATTATGTATATGTGTTTCTTCAGGACATGAAGACCCGTCTGGGCGCGTGCGCGCACGCGTTCGGCGAGGACGCGAACGCGTCGCCCGAACAGCTGTTCGGCGCGCTGGACGCGTTCCTCGCGCAGCTGGTGGACGCGCGCGCCGAGTGCGACGCCGCGCGCCGCCGCCGCGACGAGGAAGAGCGCCGCTCGCGGCACGAGCAGGAGGTGGGTTGCACGCGCTCGGCCTGATTACCTGGCCATCATTGTCCCCAGACTTAAGAGGTCCATATGATTCTGTCAACCCGATAACGCCGAGAGTAACGTACATTTTACGTATTTGTTATAAATCAATTTGGACAAAACTTTTTATGAAGTTATTGAACATAGTTCAAAGTAAGTTGCAACTTACAGTTGGGTATCTTAACGCATTTGAAAACATCATGAAGTTGCCGTTTTACGATTTAAAAACGACGCTGTAATTATTGTTTTAGTATTATTCTTTATAATTAATTCGAACCGAAATCAGTTATTTCACACGTTGCCAAAAAAAAATCATAAAGAATGGACGCTTTTAATCCAGGGCTTTTACGCCACCACCTTTAGTATAATTTTGAGAATTTGTAGTAGCCAGAAGTATATAAGACATAAATACATATTTTTACACTTTCTATTCTGTAAGCTTGGCCCTTTTTTTTACTTTATTGTTTGTCATTTTTCCAAGCAAACATATACTTTACCGTGATTTAAAAAAAAAGCGTTGAATGCAACCGCATTGCTAACTTTTGCATTTATAATATTCGAAAAGTTCCATTCAATATTTTTTTACCATCTAAATATTTACACCTCTATTTCCAGCTAAAGAAACGCACAATGGAGCGCAAGCAAGCCTCGAGCCTACTCAGCTCGGTGGGCAAGTCCCTCGGCAAGGCCAACGGCGACTGCAACGGGCACGGCGACGGCGCGCGCGACCCCGCGCTCGCCAACGGGCAGAAGGGCGAGTTCGACGACCTCATCTCCGCGCTGCGCACCGGGGACGTCTTCGGAGATGACGTCGCCAAGTTCAAGAGGTCCAGGAAAACTTCCAAAGCCCAGAAAGGTAGGGATTCACCTCCCAGAGGCATCTGCAGAGAAGATTCTAGGGAAAGATCGAAGAATTAAATCAAAGTATCTAGTAAGATACATTGTAGAACTACATCTGGAACAGATCTGGATTAATGTGGCGTGCCTAAGTTTGAAAGGTCTGAATAGGTCAACAATAAGATCTAAAGCGCAGAACAGATGTCTTGATGGATTGGTATCATAGAATTGATCCAAATCTGACTCTAGTCTCTTATGAAATCTTAAAAGGAGCAAGATTCCTTATCCGGGTGAAAAGCGTTTGCATTGGTACGCGACTTCAGAAACTACGATAGCGCGTCGAATTAGTTTTGCTAGTTGACTTTGAAGGCGTTTGTCTGACTGGTTTTCTAATGTACACAGTGTTGCGTTTCTATTGTTTTTTAATAAACCTGGGGATTGAGTAGTAACTAGTAGAAACCAGATTTATCCGCTTAGCCAATCGGCTAATCTGAACTGAAGAGAACTGGCGGTTATATTTTAAGCTCAAGTCACAAACGTCAAGTAAGTGTAGTGGTGTGACAACGAATTGTAAAACCGATGCCATTTTGTTTTTTATTCAGCTCGACTGGTGCCTAATTTTAAAAAGTTTTTATAACGGCTCTTCCGCTTTTGCATGAATTGACAAAGTCGAAGACTGTACATGTTATTCCATAGACATTGGTTAATTTTAGACTATCTATAAGCGTTTGTGTGATTTGAATAACCATAGAGTAGCATGTATTGTTTTTTTACTACAATTTTTATAACAATGGAGGTATTTACAGTTGTAAAACGGACATGGAATTTTATACATTATTTTCACTGAAGAGTTGTGTTGGATGTAATCGGAGAAATCTCAAGTTAGATTACTTGATTTGCATTTTAATCTATATTTAGATTCAAGTCGATCGTTAATCGTATAGCCTAATGTATTTTTCTGATTTCTCCGATTGCATTCCAAAATTCAAGTTAGTAACTTTTTCACATATCTAGTTAGTGAAATTTTGGACAAATATTGCTTATTCTCTATGTGTGACTGTTAGGGAATTGACTGTATGCTTCATTGTAACTGAG
This sequence comes from Acleris literana, assembly GCA_946894065.1. Lineage (NCBI taxonomy): Eukaryota > Metazoa > Arthropoda > Insecta > Lepidoptera > Tortricidae > Acleris > Acleris literana. The sequence continues at coordinate 14,838,703 of OX335683.1, read as the reverse complement.
ATTACCTATAGAGTAGGAATTGATGTATTCTGACCGAGGATTTTAACATTTTTAATACTTTCATAACTAACATAGCTGAAGTTTTTGGATACATTTACATCGCCCCAACTCACCTACGACTTTAATTTAATTATGTTGTAAATATAATTTTAATTAATCTAAATTTGTTATGAGGAGATTTTAATAAGTAATTTATTGAAATAGCGTGTCTATGAGAGTTTGTATGTAAATTTTATGTTTTGTTCATCAGTATTTTTTAAGCGTATAGCTGTGCATGCAACCAGCGTCGCGTGTCGAATGGTTATGCTATAACCGCCTTTAATAATTCTTATTATGGTCTGTTTTACCGTGAACGTTTGACATGCGGTGGGACGATACGTGTTGTTGACTGTACATTAATATATTGTACCCTAATATAAACACAATTTAATAAAAACTTTAAACAGTGCGCCGTGTGTTATTCATTTTCCTCCACCACCAATGCCATAAACTATAAATATAAAAGTAGTTCGTCTCCGGCCTTTCAGGAGTTTCTGTTACCTATTGCCGCTTGGGTGCTAAGGTTCCGTCGATGCGCGTCGCTCGATACTTAATACGCAGGCAACCAAACGCGGTGACTGCGCAATCCTGACTAAACCGGTTTGGTGCGTCCTTTTGAGTTTGTTAGAAGACGAACTACTGTTTACACTGTGATGAACTGATCTTAGCGCACTTATCATCGCCAGGAAGAGGGACCTGCTAGGCCATTTTCTCCTTGCGACGACACTTTCAGGAAAAAAGTCTAGAACAAGGTCAAGCCTTTGTTAATCTAGGAAAGTCCTTCGACAGTGTACCTCATGATGTGCACAAGGCAGGCTGCACAGAAAAAAATGTGAGACGTAAAAGACTTCATGGCATGAGTTGCTGCGTATTTGTTATCCCACTAATATTATAAATGTGAAAGTTTGTGTGTGTGTGTGTGTGTGTGTGTGTGTGTGTTAGTTTGTTAATCCTTCACGCTGCAACGGCTGGATGAAATTGGGTGAAATTTGGAATGGAGTTGGTTTATACCCTGGATTAACACATTTCATCCCGGAAAATTTAAAAGTTCCCCAGATCGATAGTCAAAATCTACGCGGACGAAGTCGCGGGCAGAAGCTAGTCTGTTATATAGAGTAAACGGAGTTCTTCCCTGTGGCCTGTGGCGTCAAACAAGTTTCGCAGTAGTTGTGAAGGATGCGAGATCATGTACGGAAACGACTTGTTTCATGGCGGACTCCCCTGCATCTCTGCAGATAATGATTTTTATTAATTAATTGATAATATTTCGTCACTTGCCAGCCGTGTGAAAAGTTCGGTCTCAAAATCAGCTTAAGCAAGACCGAAACAACGGCTGTCGGTTCCCAGGATAAGCCATTGCAAGTCCGCCTTGGTCAGGAGGTTCTAAACCCTGTAGAGAAGTTTAGGTACTTAGGGAGCACAACCTTATCCAAGTGCGACCTGGATGCCGAAATTAATACCCGGAATGGTGCAGTTGCCCTTTGCAAACTAAGGTGTTCCGCTTGGGTCTATGCCGTTTGACCAAAATATTTTTAGTCAAATGTATCATTTTCAAACCCCGGGGTTTTCGGTGCGGGAATGTTTGACATTAGGCAAAGAGTAGGTATTGACATAAATTGATTATGATAGCTGCTAGATTAAATTGAATATGATATCTTTTTCATTTATATATAAATGAAACAACACCCGTTAAACCGCTAACCGTTTAATTGTTGATGAACTCGGCCCTCAGTCGTACCTCTGCCCGTTCCAAACCTACATTCTATCCCAGCTTGGGCAGGACTAAATATGCCAAGAATTCGTACTTTACACGTGTTATGCGTAACCACAACACACTTTTTAATGATTTAGATTTTTGCTTTAAATTTGCGTAGTTATAAAAACAAGTATTGGGCAATGATATTTTATATTAAGATACGTTATGCTCATACTAAACGCATTCAAAACCCGTGACCAATTACTTACAGAGACAATCACGGCAATTCATAGCGAACGCTATTGTTAGAAAGAGATAAATAGATAAAAAGTAAGGCAATTTGCCTTCCTTTTTGCGGAACGTTTTTGCGCGCAGATGACGTATCTTTATATTGGGCAGATTGTTTGACTTATAGCTTTGATAGCAATGTTATAATTTGCTGTTTGATTTTTAGCGTACCTAAATCATTGTTGTTGTTAGTCTGAGCGTACACTTAAACCTAGTTCCTGCTGACTGAATGTTATGTTACGAGCTCTTTATTCTTTTAGTATAGTTTAATTATAATTAAGGAAACTCCAGGTTTAGTTAATTTTTAATGTTGAATTGTAATACTCAAACATATCTGAATGTTTCTTAAATAAATAAATAAATAAACTAAAGATTCGAATAAATTTAAACTAGGATGATTTTTCGAAAAAGGTGTCAAAACCCTGCGGTACCCATGCGGTACCTACCGTATTGACAGCTCTTATTTACTTGACAGTAATGGCGGCCGAGTTAACAACAATACGAAACATGTCAAAATCAATATGGTTTTACCATTTAGGTTCAATAGAGCCCCAGAGCTCACGTAAAATAACAACTTCGCCGCAACGCAAAACTAGTAACTAGGTGCCACGCTAACAAGGCAAACACGATATGTGTATTTATTTTTATTTGACTTACTAGAAATACTTTTTGGAACCTTATTTTTAGACAACCTCTAACGTTCTCCGACACTATTATTTGCAGTTATAATAATAATAATTCTTTATTTTAAGTAACAAGACTCATAGGTACATTAATTAATTACATTGTTAAATAAAATAAAACTGAACTAACCTAAACTAAACTATCAAATCAAAAAATAATTGTAAAATAAAATCATGTCATGCATGTCAAAAACAATAATAATAATAATTTAATAAAAATATTCAAACAAAGTAATAATTAATTAATGAAATAAAATCATAATATATTAAAATTCCGACTGACACAAATTTATTTATTTTTATTCCAAGAGCTTTTTATTTATTTTATCGTCTACCGCAAAAAGAACTACGCCCTTACTTATTAACGTGGAATAACCGTGGGGTAAGCTAAACTAGGCTTTGTCCTTATCTGTCAAATTCAAATGTCATAATGACGAAAAGGACAAAGCATGGTTTAGATTACCCCACGGTTATACCACGTTTTTAAGTCAGGGCGCTAGATTTTAAAACGTATCTTCTACGAAGCTTTATTTACAAAAGCATTCGGACTGTGCCCTCTACCAGTATTCCGACGTACCTTTGCGACTGGAGGTGAATCGCTTCCACATTGCTATGCGCCGCACAGAGGCGCTCCGGCTGTATTTCCATTTAAGAGCGGCTTTGGGACACAAGATACGTGTACCAAGTGTCACAAATGTCTCCTACATGTCCTGCATGCTAGACGTTAATACTGCTTTACCCACTGCTGGGAACCGAACCCGTTCATAATGAGAAGTCTAGGCTATAGCCGCCACGTTCAAAAACGTACTCGTACTTAGTAAGTTCTTAAACTAATACATGGTATTAATCCACGCAAATTCGCAAACTATGATATAACACTAGACGAGTTAGGTACGCTTCTTCCTTGCTCGGACACCGTTTTATAAGGTAAATTACTTTTATGGCATTAGTATAGTCAAGTTCATAAATATGTATACACTTTGGTACCTTGTCAATTTAATCGCTCTGACTATTCATATTTGGCAGTTTAAACATGACATTAAATAGACAAGGTACTAAAGTCTACACATCTATGAACTCGTCTGTACCGACTGTTAGGCACGGAACTATAAAAATAAAAAATACATCACATCTACTATGTATCATTATTTAACTTAAGAGCTAGGCTCTGGTCGGTCGAGTAATTGCCACTTCTCTTTGTTCTTTGCCAGCTTTTTCACCTCCTGATACGACGCTATCTGCCGCACTCAGAGCCGACAATTAAATTTAATGCTGTCTTATTCTATTGCTATAGCAAAGAAAGTGACAGCAGCAACCATTAAATTTAATTGACGTCTTGAGTGCGGCAGTGAGACATAATTGGTCTAAAATTCTGTATACCTACTTTTACCCGGGACATCAACAGAATGGAATACCTACAACTGAGTACGTGATTTTAACTACCAATTTGATTCATCTGTTTCAACCAATAAATTATTTCTTTCATATTTTTTTAGAGAATAGGCTTACGAGGGTATCATGTAATGCCAATGACTAACATTATGTCTTTCGTTATTATCGCTAATGAGCTTATAACTTACAATACAAGATTCGAGATAAAATATTTTTCTGCCTAATATAAACGAAGGAACAAAGTTAGTCTATACGATCGTAAAATGACGTTTCAAAAATAAATCTCATGTAAAAACTACGGTTAAATTGTGAACGAGTAAAATCATAGTTTACATCTGGATTTCATTGCATAATTTTAGAAATTAAGCACTGATATTTAACTTAATTCATATTTAACTTTTGCCAATTGGCAAACTGCCAGCATTTTGGGAACGATGCCCAATGGCGCCGGCGTTAGTTTAGGTGTCCTAAATAAATATGGTAACGTTTGTAGTTATTAAGTAACTATTATTTTTAATTCAATGCAAGTGGATAAGGATTACTCTCTATTTTAAACAATGGAAACCTATAAGATGACTTTGATGTCCATCTGTCCGTTTGTTATCCGTCGAAATGGCATTTAGGTGTCTTGTGCCAGTTTAAGTACTTTAAAATGCTATAGATAGGTATATCTTGCGTGGCTTCTTATGAATAACGACACTAAACAGTAGCCGGACTTTATTTAGTTCTTAATAAAAAATATTATTTAATTTTCTAGTACATAAATCAGTGTTTATGAGATTACACGATATTCATTTATAAAGGTACCTAAAAGTTAAGGTTGCCTACGTACTTAAATTTTTACGACATTACAGGCTGTTTCACCGAAAATTCTTCAAACAAATTAAACTTTGCCGATGATTTTACAAAGGCCCAATTCATATTCATAACTTACAAAATTGCCATTCGAAATAAAATCCAAGCTCCTATATTTAATATACCTAAGTTTGTTATGAGACGTCGATGAACTTAATTTTCGTGAAACATTCGTTGCTTGCTTACTATTATATATTTTACTTAATGTATTTTGCGTTGCATTATTTCTTCGCTAAAGTATACGCCTTTGCCTAAATTTAGCTGAATACGAGTTAATTCACAGAAGAAATTAATGTAAATATTAAAAAAGCCGGAGGGTTAGAGTTGCCAAAAACGCTTTGATTGAGTTTTTTATTTTTATTTGATGCTTTTTGTTGAGTATGCGTGCTTGCTTTTACGGTGGGTTTAGAACAAACGAACGAACAAGAATTCTATGGCATTATCTCTTACGTTTTCTTTGTAAAAATAAAGACAAAACATGTTCTAGAGCATTCGCTCGTTTGGTCTAAACCCACCGTTAGACGAACAACAGAGACAGCAACCAATCTTCCAACTTAGTAATTATTTATCCTTATTCGAATATACCTACTTTTTCGATCAGGTTAAGTAATAAATTATTAAAAAAATATATTGTCCGGATAGAGTTTCGACTCAGGCAAACGACTATCTATTCTTACTAAAACATCCTTAAATATATAGCTTTCTATATTGTTGCTTTGTTCCGTCATTTTATCTTTTTTTAGTGTCATAGTGAGTAGGAAAAATATAGAAGAACGTAGATAATATTGTTTTCACTTCTCATGCTCAAAAAGTGTGTCATATTAGACTTATCAAGCGAGACTCAAGTAGTACATGTAAACCCTAGAGAATGCATTATATTCATATTTCCCCTAGGGAAAATATGAAATGGAAAATATAATGATTTATTTGTACAAAACATTTTAATTTGACCAATCAAAATACTTCACCAAATTAAATCCACCAATCAAAATACTTCACGAAATTAAATCAACCTATCACAATACACATCGACTGTCAATCGGAACGTTAGGTTCTCTTTGGTACGCATACTCTTTAACTGTATTAACTCTTCTAAAAAAAAACTTTGTATTTGGTATGAACCAACCAGAATACAGCTATATTAAAATCTACCAATCAGGGAACAGAATTAATTTCTTAAAACATTAGGTGTTTTTTAGTCCCTATTTTACAATCGTTAATAGTACATTATTGCCTAGGCATGGAAGTAGGCAATTGCGGGCCGAGTATTGGTTTAAACGGACGAGCTTGCGAGTCCGTTTAAAAATACGAAGCCCGCAATTGCTGTTCCTGCCGAGGCAAATATAGTGCTTTTCTCAAAAATCGCCACAAAAAAATTGTGTTGGAGTGAAATCTTCATCGCTTGAACTCATTTTTTATATTGCATACAAACAGAAACTTCATGTGAAAAAACCATCACTCTTTACCGCCTTTTTGGTTATGACAAGGAGAAACGCAAGCTTTGTTTTAAAAAAAACATAAGCTATTCCAGACACAGATAAAAAAGTTATGTTTCGAATAAAATTTGGATGTATAAGACTTTTGCCATCATTTTATTATGGGCTTTTTCACTTTTTAAAAAGTTACAACCTAGATAGTAATGGAATTTGTATGCAACATTGCGGGCTTGTGTAGCGAGCACGCAATGTTATTTTTTTTAATTTGAGAACTGTCAGTAAACTATGTACTTCGCGTCTCATTATGTAGATAGTAATGTCAACATTTCCGAACATTTTTGAGAAAAATATGATTAAATCGATTGTGCAACGCTTTGAAGCGCTAAATACTCACACAGTCAGTGGCGTTTATTTGCGGTGTCTATATTTTGTATCTGTGTTAAAGTACTTTTAAAAAAAACATGCCGCCAAATTAAAACAATATTTTCGCCGTAGAATATGTGATGCTATCTTTGCAAATTTTTTACCTTTGTATAGGTAATGTTTTTATTTTCTCGCAATCGAAGTGAAAAGTAGAGTGTATTACTCGGGTCTAAAAGCCATATTAGGTACCCCTCGAACAATCTCGTGGTACTAAGTATGGCTTATTTTAGACCCTAGTTGTACAATCTACTATTAGGCGATGTAGAATCTATACTAATATTATAAATGGGAAAGTAACTTTGTCTGTCTTTTTGTTACGATTTCACGGCTAAACCGCTTGACCGATTGTGATGAAATTTGGTATGGAGATCGCTTGAACCCCGGGGAAGAACATAGGGTACTTTTTACCCGCAAGTAACGATAAATAACTTCAACGCGGATGGAGTCGCGGGCTAATGCTATTAGTATAAAGTTGGCCCAAAATTCTATCGAGAATCGAGATACGCCATAATAAATATACGGCTTCCATTCTCCTTTTGTTTAACCCTATTGTTTTCGTATTGTTTACGATGCGACCGCCTTTACGTCATGACAATAAGAGCATCATAACTTTAAGAATATGATAATGAACTAGCTTTTGCCTGCAACTTCGTCCGCTCGGAAGTCGTTTATTGTTATTCCGTCGGGTACTAAACGTGCCCTATGTACATTTTCAATGTATTAAGATCGCCTTCGTACTTGGTTATTTATGGCGTTATCTATGAAAAGGGACCTTATTGTCGATGGCGCTTCCGCCATTATTAAAGATGCTCCGATATAAAAACAATGTCGCGTGACGCAGTGCGGCGTAAGCGCCATCGACAATAAGGTCCTGCACGGTACTGGCTGAAAATCAGCGCTGTAGGTGTCTGACACCTCAGCATAATGCTGAGGCAGTGTCCGATTTGCTGCCACGAGGACACACACTCCGTGCTATTTCTGTCACATTGTTTGTTTATTATTATTTGTCTATTTGTGTGTCTTCTGTGTAGTGAATAAATGTTTTTCTTCTTCTTTTTTATAGATAACGCCACATTTTTGTTTAACTGTTCAGGTGTTACCATGACATATACTAAAGCAGTTTAGTTTAGGTTGAGAGAAAGAGACAGAGCTGTAGAACTGCTACAGATCTCAGCCTAAACGGAACTGCTTTATGTCACGGTAACCTCCCCGATTTGTAATTACTAATTAGTAATTACCGGTAATTACCGGTGTTGTATTAGACGTCCGGCAGTAACGCGACCCGATGCCTTGAAGCCCGAGGCGAAACCGCAGTGATGTGCTGCGACCATTAATTAGGTAGGGCAATATCCGATTAGGTAGGTAAATTGCTGAGAATTACAAGGATGATCCTTCCTTGATTGTTTGGCTTTTTTACACGACTGCCCAAAAAATGAGTGTAATGTTTTCAGGGTTCATGTGTATGTATGTACGATTCTTTATTCCACTATAACTTCTAAACGCATGAGCCGATTTAGATGTGTGTGGTGCCGTTAGAATCCTTTCACCATCTCGGGTGACATAGGATACCTTAACTGTTAAAATTATAATAACAAAAATGGCAAAATGACAATTATTAACATAGGTAGAACAACATTAAATATTTTTTTGGAATTACATTTTTTCTACCTATATCGACGACAATATTAAAAATGCAGTCGGGTTTTTAAAGCTTGCTTTTCATTTTTATCAAATATAGTACTTAAACGATCACTCATTTTTAGGTTATCGTTACACATTTATGTACATTAACGATTAGATCGATAATAACCGATATAATGTTGACCCCCCTTCCAGAGATGATATCTCTTAAAAAACTCAACCGATTTTCATGAAACCTAGCTAAGAACTACCGCTAGAAAACCAGCTGTCAAATAAAAAAATCCGCATCCAAATCGGTTCGGTGTGTGTCACACACTCATTTTTTAAATTGCATACAAACAGAAACTTCATGTGAAAAAACCATCACTCGTTACCGCATTTAAAAAAAAAACATAAGCTATTCCAGACACATAAAAAAGTTATGTTTCGAATAAAATATGGATGTATAAGACTTGTACCATCATTTTATTATGGGCTTTTTCACTTTTTAAAAAGTTACAAGCTAGATAGTAATGGAATTTGTATGCAACATTGCGGGCTTGTGTAGTTCCTCTTAGCCTTTGAAGTGATTTCCTGTTGAAATATTTCCGTTAATTGGAACTAGGTATTCTCGTATCACCTACATAGGTATCACCTACATACGAGGGGTGGCTGAAAAGTAATCTACCTAAGTATGAAGTAAAAGACTGACATGGCTAGTTTATTTTTTATTTTTCAATATAGTCTCCTGCAAGAGAAATGCACTTATTGCATTTGTCATAAAGTGACATTAGACCGTTAAAATAATATTCTTTTGTTTTCTCGTCAAAATGATCATTTACGGCGGACTTCATGTCTTCATCAGTTGAGAATCGTCGCCCTCTTAGATCTTTTTTTAACAGCCTGAATAAAAAGTAGTCGCAGGGGGCTAGATCTGGACTATAAGGTGGATGATCCAGCTGATTGAAGCCATTTGCACTCATAGCTGCCTTCACTACTCGAGCGGTGTGCACTGGGGCGTTGTCGTGCAATATTAGAACTCCTTTGCCCAGTTTGCCTCGTCGTTTCTCTTTTATTTTTTCCCGGAGCTGAATTAACAAGTTAGCATAGTAATTAGCATTCATTGTAGTATTTTTGGGTAAATAGTCTATCAACAAAATTCCATCGACATCCCAAAAAATTGTGGCCATGAGTTTGCCTGCTGATGGACGGACTTTAAACTTGCGAGGAGGCTTCTCTCCCTTAAATATCCATTGCATAGATTCCTGTTTGCTTTCAGTATCCCATTGGCGAATCCATGTTTCGTCACAAGTCACTATTTTAGAAATAGTTTCTTCCTCCATACCTTTGCTCATTTCTAAAAATGCCTTACAACACTGGACACGTCGATCCTTATCAAATGGAGTCAGCATTCTGGGCACCCAACGAGCACTGACCTTTGACATTCCCAAATACTCATGAATAATTTGGTGCACCCTTTTTTTACTAATGCCAATGTCTCTTGCAATCTCCCACTGTTTTATACGTCGGTCTTCCATAATAAGTTTTTTGATACTGGCCACGTTTTCATCAGTAACCGCGGAAACCGGCCTTCCACTGCGATGATCGTCTTCAAGGCTCTCGCGGCCATTTTTAAATTGCTTCGACCAAAACTTTACAATGAATTCGGAAGGACAAGAGTCACCAAACACCGCTAACATGCGTTGTCTGATTTGCGATGGAGTATTACCCTCCTTAGTGAGGAATTTAATAACCGCACGTTGCTCAATTTTAACCATTTTACTTTTTTCTTCCGACATGTTCACTGCTCAGAGCTACCAATTCGAATCGAAGCGTAATAAACAAAAGAATGAAGGCAATTTAAAAAAAAGAATAAATAGCCAATACGATACCATAGTGGCCAGTAACATTTTTTTATTATATATAGACAAAAGAGATTACTTTTCAGCCACCCCTCGTAGTTTTTTACGAAACTGCCGCCTTCACTATTAAGTGAATAAGTGAAAAAGCATTACCATAAAGTTAACAATACGATAAAGATATGGTTAAAAACCAAGTGTAACAGAGGCTCTATGTAGTTGTACTTACCTTCCTTACCATATTGTGATGGAAATCATTAAAACAACAAATTAATTGAAAAAAGATAATTTATTTAAACATTTAAGAGATGTTACATAAAAATATCTTTTATTCTAAATTATTGTATGTACAGTGAACGTCGAACGAATGACGAATGAGATACTTCACTGCGCTTGATTACCATAAACATTAGAATTTATTCTTACGATTAGGGCTGCCACACAACTTAAACCTCTCCAAAAAAAGTTCGGGCTCGAAGTTTGGAGTGCTTTTAGAACTTAACAACAGTTTTAACCTGAGGGCCCTGCCAAGATACATTGCGCTAACTAACTTTCTATTCGTTTAAATTCGTAAAAAGAATCGAACAGAAACGCTAGTTAGCGCAATGCATCTTGGCAGGGCCCTCTGGTCAATGCAACAAATGCTGTCTTTCACATCCAGATAACAACCGCAAAGCAAGAGCTCCTTACGACTAGATGCACAAGCGTATTTTTCTATGTCAACCGTGATGGATTGTTCGGTGTTATTCGGTGAGGCAGGATATAGCCGTGAAAGAAAATCGTTGAAAAAGTCTTAGGAGGTTTTTTGGCGATTCAATAGAACCCTGTAGTGGTCATCGCAGTACAAGAAAGAAATAACCTATTCTGTATTTGAGGTTATAATTGGTTTTAATATGACAGCTGTCAGAATTAACTTCTTATGTTGCCGCTACTATACCTGTCAATTAATCTAATAGCTTAATAGTGACCCAGAAGAGCGTTTACGAGGTTTGATTTTGAATAATTTACGATCCCATTTGTTTGTAAGACCGTACATTAATATTCCACACTTTGTAAACTTAAGTTATATAGGTACACAAATTGAGTATACAGTAACACAATGTATACTACTCAATTCATAACACACAGATGTAATTGTCTGGCGTTACCCTTACGAAACGTAGTAGCCGTCACGTACGGCTGGATTATAAAAACGCGTCTAGACTACTGTAATTAGGTCATCATAATGAGGGACAAGATTAAATCATTTACAGTAAATCCAGAGTACTAACAGTACCCGGCTGTCTCTCACTTTCACAACTTTGGCATAACTATACTGACAGATGACAGAGAGATTGTGACCGCCAGAGAGCAGATCTAGGTAACTAAAAGCGACACAGCACACCTGGTGCCCCAGACAAGATGCACTACGCTAACTAACGTTTCTATTCGATTCGTTTTTAAACCTATCGCGTCACTGGAAGATGACGTGATACGAAAAGTCACGTGGTCTACAAGTGACGCGATTGGTTTAAAAACGAATCGAATATAAACTTTAGTAGCGTAGTGCATCTTGTCTGAGCCCTCTGGGTATTCAACACGGTAAAGTAATATTGCTTATGACGTGTTTTCGTAACGTTAACGTAATAGCTCTTATTTTCTTGACTGTAGTCACGGCCGAGTTAAAAACAATACGGTAACACTTTGAAAGCAACATATTGTTTAACATCGTAGAATAGAGACACTGGTAGTTCAAGTGTGTGTGAAAATAGACCACTGTTTCAAATTAAACTTGTGTTTTCTAAACTGAAAAGTCATTATTTGAATCCCATGAATCTTTTGTTTTTGGGTTTGTGTATTTTCAGATCGAAATTCAGGGTAAGCGGGCACGAATCCTCGCATGTTTTTGTAAAAAATAACTTTACAATTTAACGTTTTCAGGAGAATTTTAGTCCTACTGAATTGTCCTAAGCTTCAGTTTCAGTTTTCGGTAGGCCGCCCTGCGACCTGCGTGTATCTTTTTAAACTGGCATTTATGAAGATTTCATTTGAATTCATAGAACCTAGTCGCAGAACCTGATTTTTATTTTGACGTAAAATCGTTATCGTGATTTGACGTAACGTCATTACGACGTGTTATGGTTGTATGATTATTTAATGCAAATGATAATATGAAATGTGTAAGGCCTCAGTGCTTTTTGAAGGTGAGGTTGAGACGTCAAACTTGAAGTACTTTGTAACTAACTTCTCGTGTTTTTAAATTTCTAAATATAAGTAATACTTATCAAAACTGTTCCAAAGTTTGAGGATACACCGGCACAAGTGCATTTGAGGTTATGAAGAACACAAAATCTCTACGGTGAGCTGTTTATCAATAATACACTGTTTTTAATTAAATAGACCAAAGTCCGTTTGGTTTAAATTTACGCACATAGGCACATTTTTTGAAATAACGACAGAGATTGGACAAAAAAATCACAACAAAATTGGGGTACTCGACCAGCTGTTTACAACGGAGAAGCAAAGTGTCAATTTTCATCTGTCATTAACACTAATGTCATCGCTAATAGAGCGTTTACGAAGTTAGCTCAACTATATTGGCATTTCATTTGAAGTCTTAGACTGCCACTACGCTTTTCATTGCTGCTTTGACGTTCATTGCTGCACATGAAAAAAGATGTCGTTCTTCGGCGGAAAGAAAAACAAATGTACAGTATGTGCAAACGAGATAACATCTAGAGAATTCTTAAAATGTTGTATATGTGAGAATATTTACGACCTTGATTGTACAAAAACTGTTACGTTAAAGAGGTTTTTGATAATGTCCAACCACAGCAAACAGACCTGGAGATGTGGTAAATGTATCACTCTTGCACCAATGACCTTGCATTCAACACCGTCTACATCGAAACAAAAATTGACTGTGCCTAAAAGTCCACAGGAAATAAGCAATGTGACGATTAGGAGGCGAAAAGCAATACAAGAAAAATGCAACAGCTTATCGCCTGAGATTCGAGCCAGTAGCCCAATAGGGAATATCTCATTCTATAGCTCAACAGAGTCAACCCCGAAAGATAAAGAAAATAATACCAGCGCTCACAGCTTACCAGACTATACTGAAAGCACACAAATGCTTGAACTTAGGGATGAAAACACAATCCTTATGACGCAACTCAGTAGTGCCCATATAGAAATTGATAATCTTAATTCAGAAGTAAGAAGATTGACAAAGGGTTACTCTGAACTGGAACGGCAGGTTTCAGTGCTTAAAAAACTTTTAGAGGATCAAAAATATGTAGTGCAAAAGAAATCAACACCTAAATCTGTCAAGCAAAAAAAGAGAATTAGTTTGAATAAGAAACTGACTTGCACGCATCCAATCATTGCGCCGATTGCCAAAGCTGCAGAGGTCCAAGATAGAGTCCTTGTGACTAAGCCCACTCCTGCACCACCTTTACAAATCCAAGTTCAGCAGACTAATGACCAGAAGATGAAAGGAAAAATCTTTGTGCTCGGCGGGGAGCAATGCGTAGGAATAGCTTCAACGCTTATTCGAATGCAACAGAGCAGTCATTATCATTACAATAAATATGATATTAGTGCAGTCACTAAGCCCGGTGCCTCGACTGAATTCATCTTGGAAACGATCAGCCAGCTTAGTTTCTCCGAAGATGATAGAATAGTTTTATCAGTTGGAGAACATGATACAAATCCAATGAAGATTCTCAGTGAGCTAAATAGTGTCTTAAAAACATTAAATGTTAATTCGGTATTTGTTCTAGGTATTCGAAAGAGTAAAAATATTGATGTAAATCTTTTGAACTTCATGTTACGGGAAAGCTGTAAAGATGTACCTAACTTACGATTTGTTGGAAATGTGAATCAAAAGCCAGAGGTCAAAAACAAGCAGATGTACTTGAGAGAAATATGTAAAAAAATTCATTTGATTCTAGACCAAATGGCTTATAAAAAAGCGTATTATGAGTTTGGAAAAGCTAATAAAGAATCGATAGTCATGTTTTCAAAAGCGAATGAAAGTAATATTGACATAAACGTGGGCTGTAGTATAAGCAAAAAATCACAGACGCCAGTACCATTAAAAGGTACAATACCCTACTATTTTTTTCGCTGTTGAAGATAGTACATCGAAAATTTACTGTAAATCTAAGAAAACTGTCAACAAAAACACGAATACTCTAAACATATTTCACCAAAACGTGCAAAGTCTGAAATCGAAAACAAGTCAAATTGAAATTTTATTGAGTTCCTATAATATGGATGTCTTATGCTTCTCTGAAACATTCCTTAAAAATAATGAAACATCAATTCTACAAATTGAAAATTATAAAATGGCCGCTCATTTTTGTAGGGCCCAAAAGTCTAGAGGAGGTGTATGTATCTATACCAAAACTTCGTTAAATTGTGTAAACATGCACTGGATTTCCGAAATGTCAATTGAATTACATTTTGAGGCTTGTGGAATCTTAATCCCTGAACTTAACTATATTGTTGTATGCGTATATCGTACGCCAGATAGTGATTTTGATGTTTTTACGAGGAAAATGGAATTTCTGTTAGATAAATTCACACTTCGATCTCGCACATTAAAAAGGAAAATTGTTATAGCAGGTGATTTTAACATCAACATCCTAAACAATGACAGAGCGAAGAATGTATTTATCTCCACGCTAGCTAACTTTAATATTACTTGTACAATACATGAACCCACTAGAATAACCCCTGAATCGCAGACATGCATAGATAATATCCTAACTAACATAAATCAATACACTTCCACAGTAATGCATTTGGGTATATCTGACCATTCGGCACAAAAGATAGAAATACCTACTAGTCTCGGCTTTATTGAGAGGTTTTGGTATGTAAGTAAACGTAAAATAGATTATCATTTGGACATTTTTGTGAAGTACATAGCCCAAATAAGTTTTGACGATATTTATTTGGAGTCTGATGCGAATGAAGCATATAAAATGTTCATAGGCATTTTTACGTTGATTTTTAATATTTGTATTCCGCTGGAAAGGATCAAAGTTACTTATAGGAAAAGGCCAAATCTTGTAAAATTAAGCGTGCTATGCATCTATTCAAGCAAAAAAACAAATTGCATTGTAATAAATACAAACAATATTGCAAAGTTTTAAGAAAAGTGATACGAACCTCAAAAATTATATCGAACGATCAATACATAAATAAGAGCGTAAACAAATCAAAAGCTACTTGGGGATTAATTAAACAAAACACTAGTCTATGCAACTCTATCCCTAGCGAGATTGTCAGAATTGATGACAATGGAACAATATTTTCGAACCCCTCTGAAATTGTAAAAGCATTCAATAATCACTATATCAAACTCAACAAGAAGATCGCATTCCGGAGCAACGAATACAAACCTACGTCTAAATGTGTTTGTAATAGTATGTTTTTAAATCCGGTTGATATTCATGAAATAAAAAAGATTGTAAGTCAACTTAAAAATAAAAAAAGTGCGGGGTATGATAATATACCAATACAAGTTATTAAATCATGTGTAAACTATATCGTGGAACCTCTGGTGCACATAATAAACTTAACACTAGAGTCCGGTTGTTTTCCGGATGATTTAAAGAAAGCTCTCATAAAACCATTGTATAAAAAGGGTTCAAAAACTGATATGGCAAATTTTAGGCCAATAGCCCTGTTACCAACTTTCAGCAAAATATTTGAAAAGGTAATTCACGAAAGGTTAACACGATTTCTTCTGAAAAATAATATTATAAGTCCGTCACAGTTCGGTTTCCAAAAAGGTAAATCGACTATTTTGGCTATATTTTCAATTTTTAAACATATCTGGGAAAGAATAAATTCCAAAGAAACTTGTGTTGCGTTAATGCTTGATATGTCGAAAGCATTCGATTGTGTTGTATATGACGTACTCTTACGACAACTAGAGCATATCGGAATAAGGGGTAATGTTCTAAAATTGTTTGAAACTTATTTATGCGATAGGCAACAGGCTGTACAAATCGAAAGCTATAATAAACAAAATAAAACTATAGAGCAAGTGCAGTCGTGTTTTGAGAAAGTTTTATTTGGGGTGCCCCAAGGAAGTGTGCTAGGCCCAATATTATTCCTCATATATTTAAACGAGTTTCCCCATATAGTAAATGAACGGTGTGTGTTATTTGCTGACGATGCCACAATATTTTTTTCTGCAGATAAATTGGGAATTAACCTGCAAAATGATATGAATAATACGCTTGCAAAAATAACAGCATGGCTTAATTCAATAAACCTCGAATTAAACCTGGGAAAAACAAAGCTTATTCAGTTCAGGAATTATAAAGCCATCCCCTTGACCCTAAATGTATCAGAAGCTGGTACTACCATAGAGGAAGTTAGTAGTATAAACTTTTTAGGTGTAAATATAGATTCGCATTTAAATTGGAAGGCTCATGTGAACCTGATAAACAAAAAGATTTCCTCAAACTGCTATGCCCTATCAATACTATCAGAAACATGCTCAGACAAAATAAGTATAAGTGCCTATTATGGGAATATATATCCTTTACTTACCTATGGGGTCATTTACTGGGGTAACTCTGTCGACGTAAATAAAACTTTTGTCCTGCAGAAAAAGTGTATAAAGACAATCTTTCGTCTGCATGTCAGGGATACTCTTCAAGAAGTTTTTCGAGAAAAACGCTTTCTT
The DNA here is from genome assembly GCA_946894065.1 of Acleris literana. Lineage (NCBI taxonomy): Eukaryota > Metazoa > Arthropoda > Insecta > Lepidoptera > Tortricidae > Acleris > Acleris literana. The sequence goes on along the minus strand of OX335683.1, from coordinate 14,821,724 downwards.
ACATTGACGGGCATTTATATATTGGAAATATGTCTATTTGTTAAAAACCAACCTGACTACTTCACTAATCTGTCGTCTTCTAAGTGTAATGTCAGAACACAATACAAATTTAACATTCGATTGCCTAAAGTCAGTACCTATATATATAGTAGGAGTACATTTGTATCGGCCATCAGAGTGTTCAACCACCTTCCAGTTCAGATAAAAGTTCTCGAAGGAAACGCTTTTAAGGTAAAACTCAAGGAATGGCTTATTGAGAAAGCATTTTACAGCCTTAAAGAGTTTTTTGATTTGTAAAATCTAGTTTTTAAGTTTAATTTTAATGTTGCATGCCCGAAACGGGTAACTGTTGGAACTAATATGGAATATTTAACACCTATGTACACAGTTATGCAATAAATTTATTCTATTCTATTCTATTCTATTCTATTCTATTCTTTCTAGCCGCCCCGGTTTTATGTTACCAAAATAGACATAAATATTTATATCTGTGGAATTTATATTCAATTAAAACAGCTAGTAGGTAGGTTCATACATGATAGCTGGAAACTAAGGATGTTATTAAAACTAACTAACTAATGTTACTCGTATTTTTTGATAATATAAATGTGGGGGCGGTTCGAACGCTCCGCGCGCGATCTTACCCAAACACGAAGACTGAGCAATTTATTTGTCTGAAACGAACGGGTTCCTGTACTTTCTGTTTCACCAAACAAGACCTCCCAAAACCACAGACGGGGCTGCCAAATTAGCAAGTTCAGACTTCGTAAACCACTACAAACTTCTCCCTTAAAAGTTACGATTGTGTGGCAGCTGGCATAGAAACTTTTTAAAACATTAATAACTATTTCAAATATCTTAAAATTTCTGGTACCGTAAAACGGGGTGAGTAGGGATTAAGGGGTGAGTAGGGACACAACCTAAAATGAAGCATATGTTACTTATTATAAGACTGAAATTATTTCCAATAGACGTAACGTTATTGTCCATTTAATACTTGTTCTTATTTGTAACACGTTATGACTTATTTTAGGTTGTGTCCCTACTCACCCCGTTTTACGGTACTCATTTAGGCACTTGTCCCACTGCCGGCGAGGAAGCAATTAGCTATCGACTATTTTCTCGCTCAAGAATTGAACGAAGCATATAGATCCCGAGTCAATAAAAGAGATACATATATTAATAGTTGATCGCTGGCTGTTCACACTGCTGGCGAGAACTCTCTCCACTAGTTTGTCGAAACAAAAGATTTAGATCCCGTGCCAATAAAAGAGACACATATATTAATAGTTGATCGCTGGTTCTACTCGCTTCCCGCTCATCGTCGGCGAAAGGACAAGTGCCGTACTTGCAGATCTATTAAGAATAGACATGGACAAAGTAGAAAATGTCTCGTTCATCTGTCTTTATAACGTTTGTTTTCCAACGAGCAGAGGGCCCTGCCAAGATGCATTGCGCTAACTAACGTTTCTATTCGTTTCGTTTTTAAACCAATCGCGTCACTGGTAGACCACGTGACTTTTCGTATCACGTCATCTACCAGTGACGCAATTGGTTTAAAAACGAATCGAATAGAAACGCTAGTTAGCGCAATGCATCTGTGCAGGGCCCTCTGGAGGGCTATAAAACGTATACACTGAGCCTACTAATGAACTGCATCATTTATTTTCTTTATGTCATAGAGAAGGCAATTGAGCTCACAGACCACTGATAGTAAGTGGGATCTGAATTCCATAGACATTTGCATTCTCAAGAGTACAATTTTTAAACTGCAAATGCGTTGCAAACTGAGAACTAACGTGGAATGTCTCCATGTATTAATTTCACCCGTTGTTTTATCCCCTCACCGGAACACAGGTTAAAGGATAATGATGAAGAGGATCCGGACGGACCCTGCACAAGGTCCTACCATCACTGTTTAGAAGTTGTTCGTAAGTTGATGCAGTACATTTGTCCGTGAGTATACATAGGTATTCGAAACTATGGTCTCAAATTCCAATTCTTATACATACCTAATTTGTCAACAGCAGGGTCAACATGTCGGAAATGGCTGTTACATATGTTTCACGTTTTCAAACTGAATTTTTGACACCTTTCTATTATGGTTAAAGGTGACCTTTGATCACTTTCTGGGCCTTTAATCGTATTTTACAGGATAAAATCATATTGCCTTTAACGTACCGTCAACGTTACGATAGTCCATATTTATGGTCTAAGATCCGAATAGGAGACGATTTGCACCGGGCTGTTTATTCGATGAAAAGTTTTTATATCAAATTTAATATGCTAAATAATTTGCGAATAGATAGGCTGAAATAATTCAGTCCAGTACTTATATCATTAAAAAAAAGTGTATTTTTTTAAATTGCAAATATTTGTTTAATAGACAAATTACATACTAATCGAAAGTATGAAGTCTATAGAATATGCAAACGTTAGGTTTGGTGCACATTATTAGTACCGACTTACCTGTTTAGCCTACCCAATAGTTTGACGGGGAAGAAATAGTCAACCTATTCATCATACTTTCGATTGGTATGTATTTTTAACCGACTTCAAAAAAAAGGAGGAGGTTCTCAATTCGTCTGTATTTTTTTTTATGTCTACTAAACAAGCTATTGCAATTTTTTTTAAACAAAGTAAATTTTTAAATTTTTAATTAATTATGTACTGGACTGAAATTTTTCAGCCTACCTATTCGCCATATGTTACTTAGCATATTAAATTTGGTGTAAAATACTTTTTATCGAATAAACAGCCCGGTGCAAATCGTCTCCTATCCGGATCTCCTACTATTGACAGTAAAGGCGGCCGAGTTATAATCAATACTAAAACACGTCAAAGGCTATATCATTTTACCCAGTAACATAGAGGGCCTGTAAGCTTACTATCTAATCATTTTATTTTCATTCTCTCTCTAGCTCATGTTTTCAGAAACTTGCTTAAAAATTAAAGTAACAATGCTGGACTGTTAAGTATAATATTAAAAAACTTGTTTAATTAAGATATATAATATTAAGAAGATAATTATATACGAATTCTGCTTAAATGTTATGAAGTCTGATAATGCTCCGTAGTTAACATCCCAGCATTGTTTTGTAAGCACATAACGCCATTAAAAGACCCCATTATTCGTCTGCCACATTGCATATTAATTCCATACACTTTAATTCTAAAAAGCCTTGTATTTCGGCTGGTTTTAATTTTCCAGTCTGTCGATTACCTTAAGGCAACCTTCAGGACAGAACGGTCCAACTTGCTCCTGGATCGGAGACTCAACACAAATAAAAATTTACTTAACCTAATTACCAAACTTCGTTCAATCCGAGCCATCCCAGTAAATCCACATTCGTTAAAAATTTTAGCTACATAAAACATTATCGATGTCATAAAATCTCTCTTACACTACTCAATAATCAAATAACTTAATATAATAATTGGCAACATTACTACTATAATTACCATACGTACACGTACGTAAAATGTAGAATGAACACTAAGGTATTCCGAATTCCTGTCGTTTACAAAATAGCTCTAACACCTCTTAAAGCCGCTATCCATAACTATACTCGTAAAGTTGCCAAGAAAATCCTTTACTTCCGTTTGGCACTCGTACCTATATCACAGACACTTGACGATAGCTCTCTTCATAAAAACGTGGCCTGCACCGGCTTACAGCACCGATAACCCTTCCAATAAGAGAGGATCACAATATTATACTAATACTACATATATATTAAACCATTGTAGCATTCACGCGTTAAAAATATAATTGAAAACATTTGTCTTTGATCCCACCAGCACTAGTTTACTCATTCAATTACAAATTGTCCTCACCATTTTCATTCTTGTCGAATCGACATAAATAACTCTTGAAATTGTCTTGACCGATTTTCGAATTGTGGCCAAAAAACTTGCATACTACAGTGTTCTTAAAAAAACCTTTCGATTGATTTGAATCTTCCAACTTGCTTTCTATAGAGAGTTTTCTTTTCTTATTCTGATCGGAGGTACCGCTCAAGTCGAGGGAGTAACTGTGTTTGATGAGTTTAGGTTGGTTAGTTGGTCGCACTTCGGAAGCAATGTCTTCGGGATGGCTGTCTGACACGTGTTCTTCGAATGCCAGGTTTCCGTACACGTTTTTCATCATGTAGCTGGCGTTGTCATTTTCGCTGTCAAAGTTGTTTTGTTCCTCAACTAATTTCGAGGTTTCTTCACACGCCTGTTTAGGGCAAGTCGCACTGTCTTCATCATGCGTCATCGTATCTCCAGATCTTTCCGCGTCCGAATTCTTGGTCTCATTTATCGTGCATAGTTCTGTCTCTCGGAGAAAATTCCTAATAACCCCGTTGTTCGTAATTTCTGATGCTTCCTCTGCGACAATAATCTTCCTGTTCCTGGATTTCATTAGGATGGTTGAGACGTTAGAATCTGAGCAGTAACGGGAGGAGTCGTTGATGCAGGACATTCTGTGTGCTGGTGACAACAGGGTGTTGTCGTAGCCCTTCTCCGTCTGTGAGAGTCCTGACTTGCTGTGGTGTCCGAAGACTCGTTTGATTGCTTGCCGGAACTGAGAAAGAAGAAAGAGGTTGTAGTCAAATAATCAATGTACTATTTACCTGAGCTTAAGTAGGGCAATACTTACTTGAGTGTTCATTCCTACGTAGATGAGTGGGTCGTAGCAGATGGAGCTTTTAGCCACGAGTGCCGGAATTACTCCCGCGCCCGGCGAAATCTGGAATGGGAATGGCTTTAAATATTTGGAGGCATTTTGGCACTACTTAAGAGAAAATTACGGTAAGATCGCTGTTGAACACAGAACCAACCAGTTGATGGGTCCATTTTGTATCTGGAATTCCAAGAACATGTCGGACTATGGTCAGATTAGTGTAAGTTATTTTGTTCTGTCTTTGATGATTCAAGAACTAGACAAATCTATTTAGTCCTGATAGTTTTCCTTTTTAATTCTTTATATGTGCTGTCATTTAAGATATTTTCGGATTTGTCGGACGCGCCACTCTAGCGAAAATTACACTTTTGGAGTTCAATGTTTCCTAAACGGTCCCAAAGATCTTAAAATAGATAATAACTATACATAATAATAATAATTAAAAAGCTATCCAATTATACCTCACTCGATGTTATAATGTAAAAATAAATATTGTACCTTATATTTATATGTGTGTACCATAAAAAGAAACAAGATTTTATTTTACAGCTTTATCGGCGTAATGTAAATGTATAACTAAGTATGTTAAATTACAGATTTGTACTACCAAGAGTCTATGAGTTAAACCGCGGACACATGGACATGGCGAAACTAGTTGAGATGAGACTACATGTACTTTAATAATACTAGTAATACTAGTAATAATAAAAAAACTTGATATACACTCAGAGGCAAAAAAAACGGGTCGGAGTTGGTTCCTCGCCAGGGGATGCTTTTAATGAAATCTGATGATGGATACTCCGAGCATCGATACAGGACTACCAGAGTGCCTAGGACACCCAAGCGATTGAATCTGCGGTTAACGCCTAAAATGGCTCGGTGGTTCGGAAAAACATCTAAAATGGCAATAAAATGTAAGGAAATCCAAATGCTAACCCAAACTCTCTCACTGCGGTGTTAACTGATTGTGCGATCAGTCAGGTATCTTAAGAACTTTTGACCTCCTCTATTGAACCTCGGAGTATCCACCATTAAACCTCACACCCCCTGGCAAAGAACCAAGGCTTCGAGATAGCCTCGTTTGTATGAAAAACGCACTCTGACCCTTATTTTTCCTCCTGAGTGTACAATAATGAGTTTAAATACATACATTACATAGGTAAACATTCGCAGACTTCCTAGGGGCTAAGAATGCCACTACATCAACGAAAGACCCAGTAATATTACTTAATTGAAACAAAATCTCGCGACTTCCTTACATGAATACCGAAGTAATACCCAAGGACCTAAGTAATCTGACTTGAGGTTTATCGGGTAACTGTCAGACTCGCATAGAGACGGGCTAAATAAATCCTTACTCGTTCGTATATCCTAGAAGATATGTTACTGTATAAGCGAATGAATTTCTAGTTATTCCTTTATTTTCAATAAACAGGCTTCGTAATATTTTACCGAGTAGACAAAATGTCCTAAATATATAGGCTAACATGGTCGAAAGTACTATAAACATAAACCCCCTTGCAAAAAAAACGGGCACTTTCGATTTTTTCAAGTAGCTATTTTAAACATACTGTTACTATTTATTTAAATGAAATGTTATGCTATAGCATTAAACTAACAATATTTATATAAAATCATTATTTTTCTTCATAAACAATAATTTCTTTATTTTGTAGCATGGAATCTTGTTTAGTTATGATATATTTCAAGTACATGAAGAAATCAAAAGTGCCCGTTTTCTTTGCAAGGGGGTTTATACAGGGTGTCCCGTAAATCGAAGTTAACCCGCTTAGGGCTGATAGAGCAGCTAAAAAGCTATCGATTTAACCCCTATGTATGTTCAGCGATTTTTACTAGTTTCGGTCGGAGAAATTGAGCATTTTAATCAGATTTTTTGTAATTTGCCCTGTAAATGTCACGAAAAATCATAATTTCATGTTTTAATTCATAAGTGTTTCAATGGTATCTTACATAATTAGAATCATTACGAATCAGCGAAGACTTTAAACCTATTTCCCCTTTATTTTATTAATCACATAAAGTTTACGGTAGCCTTCGTCTTCTCCATGCCACACAAGGTTATTGGGTTAATGGTAATTGATGGTGGTTGAATTGGTGTAATTGATTAGTTTTTTGATTGAACGTAATGATTACTGCTAACAATGTCGTGACGTCATCATAACACGGTTTAGATCATATTTGTGTTGTCTTCTAGTAATTGTTATATTGGGCTGTAATCCAGAATATATATGATAAATTTTGGCCGCAACTTTGTCCGGGTGAAATTCGTTTATCATCAAATTTTTCAGTACCCTATTTCCGCCTCCGGGCTATAAAATATCTGTACGCAGCTCATCTAACTATTTTTACATTGTTTTAAATTTTGTTTCGTATTTTTTTTGATTTTTGTTGTATTTTCATGTCCATGGCATATTTATTAAGGTGAATAAAGTTTTTTCTATTCTATTCTATTCTACGCACCAAATTTTCACGAGATTTTCAATTTAATCTAATCGGTCTAAAATTTTAAAACATTCACTTTGACATCAACACCAATAAAACAAATTGGAGTGTTTGTCTGTGATTTCAAAAGAAATGCCAACATTGAAGTGAAAACTGCTATTTATAAACAACTGCTATTTTGTCTAACTGGAAATAAACGTTTTTGGATCTTTTGTCCATCTGTCGGTCTAAAACTCTGTTGAAAATAGGCTCTGAAACGGCTCAACGGATTTTAATATTAATTTCAGGGATTAAAAGAGAAATTTGTAAAGTTATTATTACATACAGAAGAAAGCGGGCGTCGCTAGTTTATAATGTATGGAAAGTAAGCATAGGGTTAATGTTTTATGATTATTGTACCCGATAAAGAAAAGCCTCGACCTTATAATTTAAACTTCTTTCTCAGCCTATTTCCGTCTATGAATAACTTTATTGCGCAGCGTTGACGTCTATTATTCATATCGCTTTAAAAACTGCCAAATTCTGCACAAGTTCATGGATATTTAACAAAAGCGGAATTGGTTAAGAACTTTATTCGCTGGCATTAAGTTGAGGCACGATGTTCGGATCAAAATGTATCCGCGTGTCCAAAGTTTCGCCGCTAACAATGCAAACTGGCAAATATTCAGACCGATGCTTGAATATTACTCGGATCAACGCTCGAACGCTTCCCTGACACGACATTTCATATTTCTATGTAAATAGAAGTTTTGATACGCTTAGGGTCTATCCAGCAGAGTCCCCAGACCTATCACCGCGGAATCGGCTTGAGTCGGTAAGAAAAAGTTTTTATGTCCATAGAGCGAAAACGACGTTGATCCGTTCGCATCGCCGAATCGAGCCGAGCCGAGCCGAGCGACGCCTTTTTCACTCTTAAAACTTTTTCTTATGGGCTTAAGCCGATTCCGCGTCGATAGGTCTGGAGAGACCCTTACTGAAGAACTATTGTTATCATGTCTGGGATGATTTCTATGCATATAGGTATATTTATCGTAGTCTAGTACCCATAGCCTGGGTGGAGAGGATGAAGAAGCCTGCCTCGAGGAACCTGTGCGGCACCGTACCAACCGGACCGAACCACTTGCTGTAGGTATCGTATTACGCCCAGGACGCAGCTGTTACTTGTCCCGATACTCCCGATTACATTACCCTACTACGCCTTGTCGTAAAGACATGTATAAAAGAAATATTGTTAATATGAGCATTGAAATTTTTAATCATTTACCGTTTATTATACCACGTGTCCCAAAACTCAACGATAAGCCGGCACCAGAGGATGGAGCTGCTTATGATTAGTCGAGAAAAAATAAGGAAAAAAATATATCTTTTCCTTATTGGTATTGGTATTGGTAGTATCTTGACGTGTAAAAGTGCCCGAGCGGCCTACTTACTAAATAAATTTCTTTTATCTTTTTTATCTTTTTTATTTTTTCTCGACTAATCATAAGCAGCTCCATCCTCTGGTGCCGGCTTATCGTTGAGTTTTGGGACACGTTGTATATAAAAGCAAAGTAACAAAATGGTTAATAGAGAAATGTTTCTACAGCGTCAAGGAATACTTGAGTGACAGGCACTCTTAGTTATAAGTTTTTAATGTTGACTAAAATGTAAAATATATAGTTGGTGATACGTCAGTTAAACTGCGCGACCAGATATTTGTACGCTTGCTTTGCATGCTGAATACAAGAACAATAATGACAATAATTATGAGACCATGTATTTTACTGTATTCTGACAAATAAATGAATTTGAATTGAATTGAATTTGAATTGAAGAGAGTACGTACGAGTTAAGGCTCTGAGGGTCTAGTGGTTGGAGCCCGCCACAAGGTCACAGTCACAAGGTTAGGTCCTTTGTGGTGAGAGTACCGACCAAAGGAATGCCAAAAGTGTCATATTTCGGCGGTTTCGTGGTCGCCGGCTAGCTGACGCTACGAAAGTGTCTTAGTAGTTTTAATATTAATTCTAAGTTATATGTTGTTATGTATATGTCTGTACGGTTTTTGTAAATGTGCCTTGTTGCCTGAAATATAGTTATTATATTCTATTCTATATAGACAATAATAGTACAACCTAGAGCTTAATTTGGGACATTTGCCCACGCCAATTTATTATTTACCATCATGTGCCTAGATAGACATGAAGTAATGAAGTAAGTACCAAGCCCGGCGCACTCCGGCTTGCATCTGGTCGTGACTTTTGCATGGGCTGGGTTGCATGCGGATGAATACAAATTATGCGGTATACAGAGTTGGCACGTTCGACCTTCCTAAACGATGTTATGTTAGAAAAAGCGCCTTATGTACTTGTACTATTAATATTATTATATACTAGCTTTTGCCCGCGACTCCGTCCGCGTCCAATTTTCCGGGATAAAAACTGTCACATGTCCTATTCCAGGACCTAACCCTATACGTATGTGTGCCAAGTTTCATCCCGATTCGTTCAGTGGTTGAAGGGTAATTATTTATATTGAGTAACAAATATCCAAAAATCCAAACTTTCTCATTTATAATATTAGTAAGATTTAGTGGGAATCAAAAACAATTCAACTATAACAACTTACGTAACCGTACTAGCGTTACTTTTCTAAACGAAGTCCTAAACCACTCTAACTATTTTAGATGTTTTTTCAAATCGCGAGTAGAGCTGTGCGCGCTCTTTCACTGAGCGGATCGCTCCAAACTAGAACAATCGCACAAATGTACTAGTTCGCTCTTTTAGTTCTTTTAGCACACTAAAACTCTAAAACAAACTGGTCTGTTCATGGTCCTTATTTATTTGTGCTCCTTTGAGCGAATGAATTGCCGGGCGGAACGCTTTGCTGTCAGTGTCACTCACTGGTCTCCCTGCTCTGTTCGGTTCTTGCCACGGGCGTAGCAAGGATTTGGTTAAGTTATCGGGTCTATATTGACTGAAATAATTATTTTTAGTCATAATGTGCTTTAGGTCATAATCATCGCAAGTCATAACGTTTTTTTTTAAGAAACTGTTACTTTTTCAGGGTTTTTATAAATCAAACCTAACCTAACCTAGCCTTGTCTACACGTTAGATATTTCAGAACTTCTGAAAAGTTTACAGTTTTAGCGATATAAAAAATATGACTATCAAAAATTATGTCAACAATTACATTATGACCAATAAAATTATGGGAAACAAAGGGCTCCCTAAGCTATCTTACAGAGATCTAGAGATTAAATAAGGTTTAAAAAAAAAACAACATTATTTATAGCTATACTTCTAACACTGATAATAAACTCACCATAAAAATAGACAAATGAGTTCCAACTCGATGGGTCTGCTATGACCCATGGAAGAGTTCCAATATTTTATTTTACAGCCGTCTATACTTATCATGCCAGCTCGATCGTACCATATGATTGTTTTGTTATCGAAAAGCAAGAGTATACAAAACTTAAAGCCAAGCCGACAGTTAGATGAACAGGTTAAAACCAACTTCCGAGATTTTATTAAGATACAACTTAGTTTATTACAAGTAAAGCTAGTATGTCTATTAATAAAAAAACAGCCCTTAGATTGGTACTTAACATTGTAAACACACTGTCTCCGCTAGCTATATTGTAATACCTTAATTACATCCACAGCTGCAATGCTTTAATGAAGGGGAATAAATTTAACATTAAAGGGTTTAAGTATATGAATACACATTTTAGACGCCCTAAAGTGATAAATGATGTTAACTTATTACTGGTGTTATTGCCAATTAAGGTTCTAATTAAGATTCTTAATTATGAAAATTGAAACCAGATACGGTCAGATTTTATATTCGCAGCATCGAGGAATATGATCGCTTCTGTGGTTATGTATCTTATTTTTCAACCGCCTGTTTTCGTGTAGCATTGATCTTTCGTCCATCATGTCAATCGTTAAGCAACGACAAGTAGGTCGCCATTACAGGACCTATACACAGGAAAAGTATGTAAATAGTTAACCGTATGATCTTTCAATTAACAGTCAAGTGTCCATTATTGGTGCCTTCAGCTATAAGTGTCCATTATTGAAATGAAATGAATCAAATGAAATGAAATGAAATGAAATGAAATATTTATTTGCCAGAATACTTATGAATAATGTACAAGGTGTGATGGTAGTTTGGTGTCAAGCATTCGGCCGACAACAATCGACATACAAATGTTAGGATCGGTGCCATCACTATGTTATTCTAGACACCGAGTGGATCTCGGGCTACTACATCTTATATTGCCTACCCAGAGGCTCTAGACAAAATAGGTTCGGTGTTCATTATCGTTATCCAAAATGTATACGATTGACGTAAGCTGTCAGACGGTCGCGTCGAGCGCCTACGACAATTCCATACATTGTGTCGCTATTCGAAAATCGTTTACGTTAGCATTAAGCTGGTCTAGGGCCTCAGGTCGTTTATTGTCTCCAAAAATGTCCACGCCAAAGGTGTAACTATACGTCTCCCGAAGAGCCGTTTCTCGAAACAGTCATTAATACAAAATAAACAAATGATTATGAAATTTTTTATGGCGCGGAGAATTGAAATGTGAATACAAGACATCTTATGGCAAGTAAGCTCGGAAACCTATGAACAAATACAAGTTTATTCGTGTCTACTAAATCCGTGTTATATGTGTGTAACTGCGGTATTTAGAGGTATTTTTTAAAAAAAGGGTACAAGTTGACTAACTCGTAATACTAAAGGACGGAGTATATTAGACTTAAACCCTTTTTCACTTGATCTTCAAAAGACTTATACCCTTTTTCACTAGGACCCCAGAATTAACTCGTTCCTTTTCATACTTGTGTATGAATAAACGAAACTAAGGAACGGCATAATCGCCATTAACTGCCTCAGTGCAGCAGTAAGTTAATGAATATGACACTTAGTACCTTGTCTATTTAATGTCTGTATAAACTGCCATACATGAATTGTAACAGCGATTAAAGGGACAAGGTACTAAAGTGTATACATATTTATTAACTCGACTTTACGAGTACCTACTCTTTAAAAAAGGACAACGTATTTGCAATGTTTTTCAAGAAACGAGACGCAAATAACTCTTAACATTTTTCGTGAACTTTCGTGTCTTTAATAAGTTTAGCTGAAACTGTCAAACATTTTTCTGATTTATATTCTCCTTGTAAATAACGAAACAACCTGACTCTTTGAAGTTTTAAAACTCAATGAATAATTGTACAGCCGGGGGCATGAATCAACCTTAAGAATAATAATTCGGGTCGTGATCCTAACTTAATTTTCCCAAGTCAGTAAATTATTGTGATTCTATTAGTATAAATTCTAATAATTGAAGTTTAGCATTTTACTAAAGTAAGATTATGTTTCCGTTTTTGTACTTAAATTATGGTTACCTAACATTTTCACGTTACGACCTATTTGAAAATCAACGGATCAGATGAGTAAGAAATTGAGTTTGTAGGGTGGCCATGATCCTGAATAAAAATATTTCATTTAATGTTTATTTAAACAGAAAACAAAGTACATGTCCTTAACGCTTTTAAATCTATTACGTTATGTTCCTAATGGTGTAGTGTGTTTTAGTTTATTTTTGTACGACCCCGCAGTCGCCCTGTATATTACTTTGGGACTAGGTCAATTCGTGTGAGGATATTTTTTTATTCATTTAAAATTTAACGAGAAAGAGTGACTATTTCTTTGTTTGTCATTACCAGAGGTCGGAATAGGTAGTGCTTATTAACCTAAACTTGACTCATGTTCATTCATGCGTGAGTGAGATGGGAATACGTTATTGAATGAAGATGCATCAAGTTTAGGTTAATAAGCACTACCTATTCCGACCTCTGGTCATTACGTCACCAATAATATTAAGCCAACATTGGACTCAGACACAATCTATTAGGTATTAAAGGCATAAAGAGCGTGACCGGCTTTTTATTTTACTAAAATTTCCAATCCCGAGTACAATAATTAATACTGCCACGGGACATTCGTCAAGGGCTGAGCATTTTTATAAAAAGTTTTTTTAACTTTAAATTATAGAAAAAAACGGTATTTGTGCCCCACAACCACAAAAAATGTCCGGTTTGTTACGAAAATTGTATGCTTATCTTGGTAACGAAATGCACAGAGATATATGGACATATTTATGAGTTAATTATTGCATAATTTATCATGGTATGGAGACCTACCAGCACTTTTTATAACGGATGTGCCTAGTAGTTTTACCACTTTTTTAATGGCTAGTAGGTCCATCGAAGTTGGACTCTCTAAAGTGCCTTTTAACAGTGAGTTAGTTATCAGTAGTTCAAGTACGACTGTACTATAAAGGGTGTTAAAAAATACATTTTCCAACACCAATGTGTCATGTTATTTTTTGCCACTCTTGATGTCAGCTACTTCAGTAAGTAGGTACGATTCAATTCAACTCGACATCTTGAAAATTGTGGAGTCAGTAGATTACACCGACTAGCGAGCTAGCACAGGAACGTAGACAAAAGAAAGTGTAGGAAAATAGTTATACATCGAGTTTAATACGGAAAGTGATAGACCTACTTTTAATTATTGGGGTGCACAAAAAAAATACCTAGGTTTTTATTGGAAAGTATTCAAAATAGAACATTATTAAAATTAATTTTATCCGTTTTGCAATCTAATACGGTAACTTATTTTTAAGTTGCCATAATCAAACTATGAACTAGTCAAAGTCTGTCTACCTGCAGTATTTAACAGTAGCTTATTTCCTAAAAAAAGTTGAAAATTTGTACGCATAACGACATATCCAGCGCATGATTTGTATGTAAGTAAACATCAGGCAAGTGACTGTAGGTGTTTTTGAAAAGAAAAAGGTAAAAGATAAATTATATAAATCTATAGTATTGTTAAGGAGGTTTGAACTTCTGATATTTATCTACATGTATCGAATGCCCAACAATTGGAATTTATTTATAGCTGATACATGTTTGCAAAATTGTTAAGACGAATAGGGAAATTTCCGGATCTATATTCAAACCACTCTATATTCAGATGGTTGATGGACGCGACCCACATCCGAGTATAATCTGAGAAAGACCAAGTTAAGGAAGATAGCTAGGAATTACTTTGTGTACGTCTTACCTTTCAATATAATTGCATATGCGACGTATACAATGTGTTAGACTTTATGTTTCATTTGCTAGCCATTCACACGGTTATTTTTATTTCTGAAGTATTTCTACAAATATTTGGTTAATGAGACTAAAACTTGTAATGGTTGTCATTTATAGGGAATTGTTGGAGCACCCTATATTTGGTTCTTTTTTGTAAAAAAACAATGTCTTTCAAGTCGGTGCGCAGACACGCTGTATATGCTGTCTTTGAATGACAAAATTATATCGTAAGTATCGTATTATTTCGGAAAAATATATCATGAACTTTGTTTGCTTATTTAACGATTTCTACGAGACGAGGTGAAACATACTAAATGCCTCAAAACAAACAGTGCCTAGGTGTTTAAGTACCTACCTAAGTAAATTACATCCAGAGGCACCTACGCTTAACTAAATATTGTTTTAGAGGTGGCGTCGTGCCATTAAATCCAAAATTACATTGTAAGGATCTCTCTTAAAATCTGATAAAGATATACCGCTTTTGGCGCTAATGGATTTTTTTTCCGTGATTAGATATTACATAACTTCTTAGTTAAAAGCTATAAGTCTGTGATAAAACTATAGAGTAAGCTACGCCACACGCACACTTTTTAGCTTTTCCTTATAAATAATACTCATGTAGGTACTGTTTTATTTAACACGTAACCAACCTGATCCAATGCAACAAGAAAAAACTTTCATTGGGCATAGCGCAAAATACCTACAATACTAATGTCTCACATTATAAAATGTGATACGTTTAATTTAGTCTAATACATAACGCGTCTTAATGTTATTATTTGTATTGCGAGTGAATTCCCAGACCACAGCCAATTTTACACAAATTCACCAGAGGGAATGTGTGGCATTCCAATTTCACTGGAGACTGTCGTGGATGGGTTGCAGGTATAGGGTGTACTTGTAAGCTGTAACATCTCCGACACAAGCGGAGCAAACACTAAAGGTGGGTGTTACGCTAGGCTTAGAGAATGAAATCGACACGCTCAATTCGGTATCTTTGTAACTTTAATATTTTTTTAAATAATACAACCATTTCTTTTTGCAAGCAATTTTCTAACGTGCTTCTACACTCTAATAGGTATTGGGTTAATAGTTTATTGAACTATTCAATATTAAACCATTTACTTATATTTTAAAAGATAATTGTTTTATTGTTTTAAGATGGTTTTATTATGGAGTATGTAATTATTGCCTAGCTGCATTTTCATTAAATTTAATGTCGTTTTAAGTCGCGTGCTGTCACTTTCTACCTTGGCCAATTAGGTGACACAAATTGTACTAATGTGTTGTCAGTGCTAATGAACGCATGTGCTACTAGGTGTTTGTTATTATATTAGTCATCAACTCAAAGTATCATTACTTCTAAGACACTTTGACACTGTATAGTACAGTGACGGATGCACCGCGTTTTAAAGTCCCCTAATTTTACGAACGTGCTAGCTGACGTCTTTTGTTGAATGTATTTAAATTTGAATATTCCACGCCTGTTCGCGATATGCATGCGTTTTAGTTATTCCGATTCCGATTAAAGTGGCACATCCTGTAGAATCATGGAGGTTGCAATTCTGCAATACAAATTGGAACGTCACCACGCCTCAATCGAACTGTCATCCGCTGGAACATACACAACTGGATATTTTTATTTTATTTAACAAAAATAACGAGCGTCCTAACTGTACTCTGTTTTCGCTGATAAAATAAGTTTGCAATGTTTTTACAGTGTCTGTTCTGTGTTTTGTCTTTTTAATGGTGGTTTACTCGTTTAGTTTATCTTACAATGAGCATCGTCAAAATAGTATTTTAATAACCATATTCTAAATTATTTATTCCTTTATTTTTAATCGTCATCAACTGACTCTGTGTGCGGCCGTTACTCAATTTGAGATTAGACTGAATCTAATACAAGATTTAAGAGGCCACGTCATGTGATAATGTTTGTAGTGTTCCGCGATCTGGATCTCAATAACCATAACGCCTATGTGTTTGCTCTTTGGATATATTAAACTTGGTCGTATTTCCTTGAGACTGGTAAACATGAAAACACGATTAGAAACCAAATCCTCGATAGTTTTATTTTTCAAACATGACACCTTTTTCGCATATTTTTGGTTGAATCTTCGAAATTGTACGATCTTTAACAATGATTTTTAGCTATCCCTTTTTTTGATTGTGTAGGCGTGGCATCATATATGGCATTTTAATGCATTTCCTTTCAGTCCACATCTACCCACTGCAGGGTAAAGGCCTGTTCATTTTCACGCTACTTTGCGGTCTCGTGCTGACGCCATCCATCCTTTCTCAACTTTCTGCCAAACCAACGAGCCGATGGTCTGCCCACTGATCTGTGACCTAATCTCGGCCACCACTCCGTTAGCGGCCTCGACCACCTAACATCGTTTCGCCTAGCCAAGTGTCCCGCCCATTTGCACTTCAGTTGCGTTATGCTTTTGCCGACATCCGCGACTTTAGTCCTGCGCCTAATCTCAAGAATCGGTATGTGATCCAGAAGTGAAATCCCCAACTTGGACCGCTCCATAGCTCAGGAATTAAGGCATTATGGAATATTATTTTAATCGTAATAAACCTACTCGCATGGCGTAACACGTCAGGTTTTGTGAAAAGCGCCCGGGTCCGTCGGATGCCCGTCGAGTCACGACCCCGTTTACAAGGTTACGTTATGCAAAACGAAAAGGTTAAAATTTAAGGTCATAAAGTGAAATGAGAGAACTTTTTTGGTTTCTAAAGTACCTCGCCTCGTGCGGTTGCCGAGTTAGAATAGTGCCACTCCATGTCTTCCCGTGGATGTCGTAAGAGACGACTAAGGGAATAAAGGCTTGTAGTACTGTTAGGCGATGGGCTTGCAACCTGTCACTAATACGCTGGTAAGCATCTTAGCCTAATTGTGCAAATTGTGGTTATAGCATTATCAACAAGTTTTTAGAGATGTTTGTAATTCTGTAGCTCTGCCTACCCCAGTCTGGGAACGAAGGCGTGGATTATGTATGTAAGTACCTAGTAAACTTTCATTGAAGGCAACCTTCGTTCATTCGTTCATTCGTCTTCTACTCTCTATTTTTATTTAAAATGCTTCTACTATTACTACGCAGTTAGCCGGCATCTTTGGCATCACGGCAGCATTGGGGAACTGCTCCATCAGCGTAAACACAGCGTCCAGGCGACCGTCATGCTGATGATCATGACAAACAGATGATGATAATGACGAACACGTGATAATCATAATACTCACGATGCCTTCAGTGGCGAACTGCTCCATCAGGGCGAACACTGAGTAGTTCGTCCAGGCTACCGTGATGCTGATGATCATGACGAACAGATGACGATGAAGACGAACATGATGATACTCACGATACCTTCAGTGGCGAACTGCTCCATCAGCGCGAACACGGAGTAGGGCATCCAGGCGACAGTGAAGCTGATGATCATGACGAACAGATGACGACAAAGACGAACATGATGATACTCACGATGCCTGCAGTGCTGAATTGCTCCATCAGCGTGAACACGGAGTAGGGCGTCCAGGCGACGGTGAAGCTGATGATCATGACGAACAGATGATAATGATGACAAATATGATGATACTCACGATGATTTTAGTGGTGAACTGCTCCATCAGCGCGAACACGGAGTAGGACGTCCAGGCGACGGTGAAGCTGATCATGTCGAATATATGACGACGAAGACGAACATGATGATACTCATGATGCCTGCAGTGCCGAATTGCTCCATCAGTGCGATCACGGAGTAGGGCGTCCAGGCAATGGTGAAGCTGCTAATCATGACGAACAGATTATACTGATGACAAATATGATAATACTCACGATGCCTTCAGTGTCGAACTGCTCCATTAGCGCGAACAGGGAGTAGGGCGTCGACGCGACGGTGAAGCTGATGATCATGACGAACACATGACGATGAAGACGAACATGATGATACTCACGATGCCTGCAGTGCCGAATTGCTCCATCAGTGCGAAAACGGAGTAGGGCGTCCAGGCGACGGTGAAGCTGATGATCATGACGAACACCATACCCGTGACCTGGGCTTCAGCGCGGCTCACGCGCCCCAGCCGCTGTGAGTTCTGGAATAACATATTCGTTTTTAAAATCGTATTTGATCCTAAACAAAAGAAAACTCTTTGAATAGCGATTATGGCTATCAACTCTTCGCTGACCAGAGTCACAGCCAGAGTAATGTCAACTAGGGGGTAATATTAAGTAAGGGTCGATTTGTCCAATGCCCAGATAAAAATATCTGACCGTTACACTTATCGCTTTACTTCCCTTTGCCATATAAAAGAGAAGGGCGGAGATAAAAAAAAAACGTACTAGAGGGCGCTGATATCAATAGCTATACATATTTTCTCGATGATGATTATTTTAACCTTACTAAGGGCCACTTGCACCAAAAATTTAACAATGGGTTAACACACTAACTCGAGTTAGTAAACGTCAGATTTATACGAAACTGACATTTTAACTCGAGTTAGTGTCTTAACCCAGTGCTACATTTTTGGTGCAAGTGGCTCTTAGGGTAAAAATTCATGCTCGGGGAACAGCAGGCCTTTCGCATAACTCTCTTGCAATCGCGATCGGCTTCAAAACAAAACAATTGGTTTCATTTTGTATGCAGACAAGCCTTCGATTTTCAAAATGAAAACGATTGTGATTGCGAGTGTGTTACGCGAAAGGCCTGCTGGCCTAACAAATATACGAACATCGATGATCCCGCGCGTCACATTAAACGATCCTTCTCACTGGAGCTTAAAATACGCTGACACTTTGTTAATAGACCCGCGTTCATAAGATGTCACATAACTACTTTTTAGAGGTTTTTACCGCAGCTCAAATTACGCTGCGTCGGCGTATTTAAAGCTTCGGTGTGGCGAACCCTTTATACTTACCTTATGGTATAGTCGGCCTTAGAAGTAGCTGATCACTTTTGAACCTTGTCGCTTTAACGCTTTTGACAGACTAGTGCAGCAGTTCAAGCATGACGTTAAAGTGACAAAGTAATATAGTGTAGTGTTATAAGGCTGATCGTACCTAATCGCAGGAATTATGAACAGACGCTGTAATGTTTTAAGCAACTAAAGAGAGGTTGGTCACGAGCTCTTGTCCAGGCACAATTTTATTTATTACTGGAAAACGCCCGCGACTTATTGTTAGTACGCATATAATTAGTTTCCCGCTACTCCACCCTATTTTAACCCCTTAGGGGATGAATTTCCAAAAACACTT
The DNA here is from genome assembly GCA_946894065.1 of Acleris literana. Taxonomy (NCBI): domain Eukaryota; kingdom Metazoa; phylum Arthropoda; class Insecta; order Lepidoptera; family Tortricidae; genus Acleris; species Acleris literana. The sequence goes on along the minus strand of OX335683.1, from coordinate 14,802,182 downwards.
TCTTAATACACCCCTAGGATATCCAAGGAATATTCACTCCAAATTTCAAGTCCCTAAGTCCAGCGGTTTCGGCTGAGCGTTGATAGATCAGCCAGTCAATTTCTTACTTTATATTATCTAATAAACGTTGAGTAACGGTGGTATAGCTATACGATGTTTTGTCCTTATCTGTCAAATTCAAATGTCATATTGACAGATAAGGACTAATCATTGTATAGCTATTCCACCGTTACTCAACGTTTATTAGTAAGGGGGTATGTGTATAGGTAGAATTGTAGAAAAAAACATATATCGAATGTTTTTGTTTATTGTTTATCGAATTTGATCGGGTAATCGTACGATCTTGACGAACATGAATAAGGGCGACCTCAGACCGGGTTAATTGGCGACAAATACGATCTCATTAGGTGAACAATGCCGTATAAAGCGACCGTTTTCCCATTAGCGATGGTACTAGAGAGTAAACACGACTATACGCGGCCGGATTCAATTGAGATTTTTACGGCCATCCTATATTAATGCCTAAACTGTAAATGGTGAAATAGAAATTAGCTCCTCCTTAAGCTGTAATCACTAATCACACCAATTTGGTCGATACATCGATCCACGTTACACAGTCATCGATCGAATGATCGACCTTGCAATATTAATCGATCGAAGTCGATCAATCGTTGATCGATCGAACAACCTTGGAATATTATTCAATCGATGCATTGACTTACTGATAAGCTAACATCCTTAGTTCTGAGCTTTATAATGTGCAGGCAGGCACAAACTAAAACAAAATCGCTTTACACTTATAATGTTTAGTTCCACCGATGGTTCACATTATAGACACGGACCTAAAAAATTTTTTTTTAGTTCCGTGATTATAGATGAAAAACTGTATTTCTCAAGAGCTGCGATGATTGGAACGAAAGAAACGAACGTGTCCTGTGATTGTGCGAGTTCCGTCCTTTGTAACACAGTTCGAGTTTCAAACGGAATGCCTGTATTTATTTTACACACATGTACACTTTCATTCTCCTATTAGATCCATTCGTGTGTCGTCATGTGAAATGACTTTCATTTATTTAAAATCTACCGGAACTACGGCGACTGGTTAACTCCGATTTAACCTACTTTTCCTTTTAATTAAAAGTTTATTCCGCAGCAGTACCACCACTTAAAAGGACGTCACCAACGTTTCAACTCGCGCTCTAGTGGAACCATTATTTTGTTCTCATTTTATCAAGCTTTTTCTTGAGTAATTTACTAATTATGAACCAAATAACGAATTATGATATGAGAACTTACAAAAACGTTGTTTTTGCTACTTGAACGTAACAATTTTCCTTTGTTGGCTGAGTTCCAATTCAATCCGATAGACTATTGGAAATTATGTAAAAGGTCTACGTTGGCTTATAATCGTGAGGCTACTGGCATTCTTTATTAAAGTGATCAATGAGGGTACATGAAAAGGTAGGTACTTACAACTCTTACAAGTGACCAGGAAAGCAAAGGAATCTATGTTAATATTATAATAAAAAAACAATAAAAAAATAATTAAGACTCCAAATAATTAAGGCTTTTATCAGATCTCTACGAAATGGGATCACACTTGAGATATACCATATACTATTTTTTAAAAAACAGTAGACAATTGGCGTAGAACTCGAGTAACAACACATTAAAACCGACGACTTGAGGACTCTTCTGGAACTACAGAACCGATTATACGAAAGGAGGGTGGTCACTAGTGTAATAATAGTAGTTTACGTGACGGTTGCGTAATGCCAATTACGCAGAGTCGCGTACAATACTTTATCTACATACATATTATAAGTACTCTAAGATGGGTTCAGAAGCCGAAAGGCAAATGAACTGCATTACCTGTGGTAGTAGGTGACAGCGATGATAGCTGTACCGTAATTCATTACATTATCGAACATTGTAAGGTAATGAGATCCAAATTTAAAACATCTTCCAAAATTAACAGCTGTCACCTACTACCACAGGTAATGCTGGTCATTGCCTACGGGTTTTGAACGCATATTAGAGGACTATGATATGTACGTGTAGATAAAAATATTTACACGTATTTACCGTAATAGTAATTTATGTGACTGGTACATAATGCCTAATTATGCGTACAGTCGCATACATTACTTTATCTACATGCATTACATAAGTTTTCTACAATATGTGAGAAACATTTATCTGTCGTTACTCTGTATCTTAATGTACCTGTATCTTAATGTTCACATTAAAGTATAGGCCGATACTTTAAAGTGAACATTAAGATGCAACTACAGCGATAACCGATATGTTAATAACATGTAATACTTTAATGTTAGCATTAAAGTACAACCACAGATACAGGTTACTTAATATAGGGCATTTGCTAATCGCTTCTGAACATTATATTGAAGTTATAATATGAATGTAGATAAAGTTATGTATTTAATGTCGATTGGATAAAATTAAAAGCAGTTATATCTTAGACTATAATAATTACAGTAAGCGAAGTAGTCACAGGAGAAAATAATTATATTTACTCGGGACTACTTAGCGCAGCGAAGCGGAAACTACCAAAGTTTTTCGCGTATTACATTTTTTACCCATGTTAAGTTAAATGCTTTTATGCAGGGTGATTCCTAAGTCGTGATCACAATGATCTCCTCTGTGTTCTGCCCACGAATATGAACAACTTTCACTATCGGACCAATTCTGAAATCAGGAAAAAAAAATCTGCTGCTTATACATTTTGGTCCAGTACGTATTGAATTTTTCTATGAAACAGTAAATATTTTTTTCACGATTTATAGTTGGTCCCATAGTGAAAGTTGTTCATATTCGTGGGTAGAACACAGAGGTGATCATTGTGATCACGACTTAGGAATCACGCTGTATAAAAAGGCCTATAAATTTTGTGCCGCTAATAGCTAATTATGGCCACATTATATCGCCAATTATATCATAATTTAATCAATCATATTTTTTTTTTATTTTATCCTTTAGTCTGCGTGTGCTTGGTATTTTTTCACGAAATTAATACTTAGCTGTAGAGAGATTATTATCAACTGATTATTTAGTTAAAGATTTCGTGTTCCTTGCGGTAAAACCTTGGATAAGGCTCATGACATTGCAGTAAAATTGGGGCAAAAATACTGCTTTAAATAACCGCGTGCTAGAATTTTCACATCACATTTTTGAAGGTAAAAGTGGAGTAAACTTTTTTTGGGTATTATGTACCGTTGCAATCGTTGTCTGCATTTTGTTTCTACAAACTTAAAAAGGAAACTAAAAAGTTTGTCGTAATTAGTTTAATTCTTTCCGGCGGTTTCTAAATTGACAGCGACCACAGAGAAAAACTATGACGTCATAAGTAATACAGCCTAGTTGAGTTAGGTACATAATATTATTTATTGTTTCTTCGTGATTATTAAATACAGTGTCCGTAAAACCAACGTCAAAACTGAAAGGGCTGATAGAGCAGCTAAAAAGCTATCGATTTAACCCCTATGTATATTCAGCGATTGTTACTAGTTTCGGAGATATTGATAATTTTAATCTGGATTTTTGTAATTTTTAAACCTATTTGCCCGTTATTTTTTTCAGTATTTTTTTTAAAGTTAGTTTGTTAAGCTTAAGCTTATTCGTTTAATGTTTTGGAGATTACACATTCCTTTTTTTTATATTTCGAACAATAAAGAATAAGAATCGGAAAGATCATTTTATTCACAAAACGCCATTTTAAGGTTTCAACGGTCACTTGAACATATTCGTATGCTGAAGGCGCCGAGGAGATTCAATTTGAACACTTAAGGTACAGACGCGACTACAATATCGAACATGTTCTGTATAAATTGGATTTATCCTTCTCAATTTGTTTGATCGATTTCCAATTTACTTAGAGTTCCTATTTTATTAAGAATGTTATTTTACCAGCAGGCTAAAAAAGAAAAAGATAAATACGGAGTAACCAGAGTTACGCTTATACACATAAAAATATTCTACTTAGTATTCTAGTCCTAGTATCAAATTTTAAGTTAAGTATAGTTTTGTTTTATAGCTGTTAGTTATTCATAAATAAATAAACGTTTTTAAATGTTTATTTTACACACTGTATAATGCTGCCCTCCTAAGCAAAAATGCAATAATTAAATAAAATAGCCAAAGCAGATTCAACTCTCTTATGTTTGTAACTAGTTTGCAATTTCTACAGATGTTTTGTCTGAGATATCGCCATTATGCTTAGTAGGGCAGAATGTGACTTATAAGAAAACAAAAACTTTAAACGCAAAAACATAAAACTCAACAAAAGTTGAACTTAAAGCCTAATGGAGTTCTCTACCAGTTGATAATGCGCTAAGGATGCTATCAAACCAATAAATGGACTAATATTGTATAGTTGATAGATCGATTAACGATTGATCGACGTCGATCGATGCATGAATCGTTTGGTGTGATAGCACCTTAAGAACTACACTCTATTAATAATACTATAATTTTCACATGCCATTTTTTCATAATCGTTAATTTTCTTAATCGCTTTTCGTCATGTAGCTATTTTTTATGCAGCTTTATTAAATGTTCGGTGATTTTTAATATTCGCATTTTTTCATAATAGCGAATTTTCAAAATCGCAAATTTTTCCAATAGTCTTAATTAAGTAATATTACGAATGTAGCTTAGGTTAGGTTCGCTTTTATGTCAGGCCCAGAGGGCGCTCCTTCGACTTCTGCCAAATTAAATTTTAGGAATGGGGACAAAATGCGACTAATGAAGTAATGACCGGTAATTTTAGCGATTAAAATAAACGCGAACATAAAATAACGGTACATGAAGATAAGCGAAAAAGAAAATTCCCTACTATAAAAAAATGCTATGTGTAAAGTCGCTTATATAAAAAATGCTTGTTGTAAAAAGGATCTAACAAAATTAAATATACACTGAATTGTCCTATTCGTCAATTGTTATTTTAGCCATCAAATTTCCATTTTATTCATCTCGGGTCTGTCTAGGGTACTTATAAAACGTTAACGTATCTACCGCCATAACCTAGAACGCTTGTTCAGGGACCGAGAGACGCTTTCAGAATAAACGACGCCGACGACGCCGCGTCAGCAGACTTCCGACCGTGAGGTGACGCTTTTATTGCTTCTGGAGAACTGTTATACGTGCCCAAAAAACAAAATGGAGGAACTGTGGTAATGATCCATATAAAGACTAAGAAAAAAACAAAAAAAAAACAGGTAAAATTGTGTTTGTTTATTTTTTTCTTTGAATGTTGGAGTCGATCTCAGAAACTACTGAACTGCTTTTAAAATTAATTTCACAAATGGAAAGCTACATTATTCCTGGCTAATATAGGATATATTTAAACATATAAACCGTAGCGAAACGGAAGGACGAGTCGCTAGACAAGTAGACGATTTAAAAGCCCATGTTTATATTTTGTAATCCGCCATTTTAGCTTCCACTCGCGACGCCAACGACACTATGTACGTACGTAGAGTACTATGGAATAAAAACCCATATATGTATGTATATTCACTTACATTACATAACGCAATTATTTTACACAAAGCTGGCACCGCCTTGAAACAACAGCAGGTCCTAATTACAAGTACTAACTTCTAATTAAACATAAACTCAACACTACAAAATCATTTTAAATCTTAATATTTCTCAATCTTGTAAAACATAAGACAGAACAACATTGGTATTTAAATAAATTACCCAATTATAAAACTCATTTTCGGTAAATTTCAGGTCAGAATCCTCATAAATTAGGCGTTATTCAGATTGTCATATTTTATAAGTTGTAGGTGTCTCCCACTTAGGTTTCTTCCGTCTTAAGTTCACTAACTGTAAATCGAAAAGTTGTTGCAGAGATCTCATTTAAAGCTGGATTGCAATAATAAAAATTGATAAATAAATATCATAAAATAATCTCACTGAAGTAAAGCTCATTTCACTACTCAATACTTTATTGCATTCGTAAAATTGGAAAGTTGGAATAATAGTACATTGTTCCAGAGGTTAAAAAGTAAGCAATAGATGGACGAGTCCATCTATTGCACTTTCGGCCCAGGCTTAACACAGTGCTTTTCACGACTGGAAATAAAAATCAATTGTTATAATAAATTTACAACACACTACAATTTTTACGCTCTCCCGCTAATTTTAACTTTTTTTTAACGATACCGTTCTTAGTGGCCAGTCTTTCGAAGGCGTTTTTTAAACAGACGACTCTGACCGTGCCAGAACTATATTTCAGATAATTAAAAACAGATACATATGGCTGTATGGAATCTGATTCCTTTGCCTATCCGTGAAGGGATGAATATTATTAAAAAATAAAACGACTTCTCATTGGCCAATTTAATTTCATATGCAGCACAAGTCGTGTTCTGATTGGTCGAATCAGTGATCGGCGGACCGATGTGATTGGTCGACTTGCTCAATGGAACAGACCAACAATGTTAAGATTTTTGGTCAGTTTAAATGGGCCTATTTAGTTGGCCTCCTCATTCAATGTACCTACAACTATTGATTGTTTTGGGGACCAAGAACAGACCATCTTTCGCCACATTTCCGAGCAGTGGCGTGAAAAATAATTTTATGTGCATTATGAACCCCCCTTCCCCCTCCCTCTTACATGTAGTTGATACAAAACAAATAAGGAATTAAGTACGTCAGATTTCAAAATATAGAATGTTAAACGGTCTATATAGGATGTGTTACGACTATATAGAAGAGGGGCTCTTCTTTGTTACCTATAGTTCAGTTAGCACTATAATAGACGTCGGAAAATTAATAAATATCATAGAAAATCTTATTCAAAATGACTCTCAAACTAAGCCTTTTAAGTTATAACAGAATGTATTAATAGGCTTTAGGCTACAAGTACTGGATAGCTATATTTATTAATAGATAGGAGTGCCTACCTAGTTACTATTAAATTAATTTTACGTCATAAAGAAATATTACCTACTATTTAGGAATATTCCTAGCTATCAAAATAGAATACCACATTTATTACAACTTGATTTCTGATCTGTTGCGTAGTTACGTAAATTTCGTAGAAAGTTCCTTATAAATACTTAAAAATAAAGACACCCACGCCGGGTCGAAAAAGTTGTACATAACGTAATGGAACCAGTAATCGACAAGGACCAATGATCGACACTGATTCTTATTTTACAGAAGATAAGGGTTATTCATTTGTTTTGTAACACTCAATTTATGACCCTATGGTCTTTTAATTAAGAGTTAAGTGTCGATTATTGGTGCATGTCAGCTTAAAGTGTCGAACACTGGTGCCATTACGTTACTTAAAACGGCCTTTCATAAGCAAGTACGCAATATAATGTTAAGACACTTCCATCTCTCGTTTTATTGAGAATCAGATATATATTTTACAGTTATAACGTAGTGCTTTATCCTAATTCTAGCGACCCGCCCTCGCTTCGCTTCGGTTTATGTGAGTTTTCTGTAACACTCGCACAATCCGAATCATACAAAAACTGTCATATTAACTCGAGTTAGTGTCTTAACCCAGGGTTAAATTTTCTGTGCAAGTGGCCCTAAGACAGTGAATTTCTTTAGGATGTTACCACATTGACATACTGTGTACTTATTTACGTTCAATATTAAGAATATACAGTCAATTTATTGTATAATATTAATAAACCTAAGTTGTTGAGCTTGAAGTCAAGCCGGCCTTATTATTTTAGTCGCCACATCATCCAACTCGAGAAAGAATCAAAAACCAAAAATACCAGGTTAATCCCAGCGATCATAACGCTCGCGACTCGATTCTACTCCGAGCGAGCGTTTACGAAAAACCTGGTTAAGAACCATTTTTTTTTTTTATGGTATAGGAGGCAAACGAGCAGACGGATCGCCTGATCGTGAGCGATTACCGTTACCCATAGACACCTGCAGCACCAGAGGAGTAGCAGGTGCGTTGCCGGCCTTTCAAATGAGAGTACGCTCTTTTTTTGAAGGTTTGAAGGTCGTAACGGTCCGGAAATACCGCAGGCGAGAGACCATTCCACAGTTTCGTTGTGCGGGGCAGGAAATTCCGAGTGAAACATACAGTTGTTGACTGCCAACCATCTAAATGATGGTGGTGGAAGTTCTGTCGCGTAGGACGAAGGCGGAAGGATGCGGCAGGAATTAATCCGAACAGCTCCCCGTTGTATAAGCGATAGAGAATGCAGAGTGAGGCTACATCTCTACGCAGCGCCAAGGAGTGAAGCCGATCAGAAGCACGCAGACAGCCGACTATTCGAGTCGCTCTCCGCTTAATTAAATTTTCGAACCGTTTTTAAGCCATGCACAGCGCACGGGACAATTTATAAATGTCAGTCAAAATGAGCAACGAAGTTTAACAAGTAACTAAATAACATAACAGATTTTAATTGCTACATAAATCTGCGGGCGCGCTTCAGACCGTTAGTTATTATTATTAACCTTGGCCGCAAAGCGTTTATTCATTTGCGAGTCCTAATTATTTGGATGAAACTCGAGCGCCATGCTTCCTTTACAACTGAAAGGAGGCTAAATTAAAAAGTTAACGTCCGACTTTAATACTCATTGTGTTTGTATAAAGTTCAAAATAGCGGAGTTACCTTGTGGGTGGAACTGCCTTTAAGTTAGATGACGGGGAAATGGTGGTCGTTAAAATAGCTATTATGAAGCGCTGCCGGCGTGTGTAGGAACAATAAATTGAAAACTGTAGTAATGACACACAGAATGGGTGGTAAAAGAGTGTAACAATAAGCAAGCTTTAAAGAAACAACTGTGTGTTTTGATATTGTCGTGTAAATATGTTAATAAGAGTATAAATCTATTTTTAAATCCGCTATAAGGTGCTTAGTGACCAATCTAGCGACTCCTTGTTTGTCGAAATTGACCCATCTGTTCCAGAGAAAAATAGACATATATGTACTGGGCCGAGATTCTAGGCGGTAAAAACCTTTGAAGTGTTATTGTAGTGTCAATGTTTTGATTATTATTAACTTGACAGTATTTATTTATATAGGCGGCGGCCGCGGAAATTTGGTTAACAAATTCCTGACCGATTGGCGTCGACGCATTTGGTCATAAACCTATTTATTGTTAAGGCTGCATGGCGCATGTACAATATTCGGTTTGATCGTATTTGACAGCAACCCGTATTCGAAACCAACCTATATAAACAGGCCAATTTGTTTAACGAATTCGGCTTAACCGAATGTCGCCGACGTATTTGGTCACCGATCTAATGTAAACGCCGAATGGCGCTTGGACATTATTCGCTTTGATCGTATTTGACTGCAGCTTGTATTCGATCGCCGAACTGTGTAAACAGGCAAATATGGCTAACGGATTCGGTTTAACGGAATGTCGTTGACGCGTTTGATCACCAACCTAAATAAGCCAATTTGGTAAACGAATTTGGTTAAACCGAATGTGGTCGACGCATTCGGCCATCGACTAATTGTAGACGCTGCATAGACATCCGGCACGTCAGTCCTTACATACTTATTAGAAAGTGACGTTTTGTATCCATAGCAATCAGTGGGGTGGGGTGGGGGCGTAAAGCACGCAGTTGTTCTTTTTTAAAGTTTTTTTTTAAATAAGAGGTAGGCAAACGAGCAAGCGGGTTCCCTGATGGGAAGTAATACCAGGGGCCTGTTTTATAAAGCTACAAATTACAATTTACAGGTTACAAGTTTCCATTTGACACAACCTCGACCAATAACGACCAGCCATTTGAGCAGGGTTGCTAGTTTAGACCTGTAAAATTGTAACTTGTAGCTTTATAAAACGTGCTCCAGGGGTGTGATTCTATCAAAAACGAGGTCGGACGAACGAACTAGTGAATGTCGCAGCGGCGAGTTTTAGTAGTCCCGTCAGAGCGAACAAAACACATTTTAGCGCGTGCATTTTCAACTTGGCAGCATGGCTTCTGTCGATAAGATCGAACGTATAAGGCTGCCTAATTGAGAATGCACGCGCTAAAATGTGTTTTGTTTGTTTTGACGGGACTATACTTAACCTCGCCGGCGCTGCGACATTCACTCGTTCGTTCGTCCGACCGCGTTTTTGGGAGAATCAAACCCCAGCAACTCTAGAAGAGTTGTCCGCCTGTTGCTAGTTAATAAGCAGTGATCGGAATAGGTAGAGTATATTTACCTAAAGTTCGCAAAAGGACATAATATAGAGTGGTTACAACCGGGTGAAATATTAATATATTTTTATTGAATTCCGGATTTCCGGTATTATTCTGGTATTATTAAATGTCGTCGCAAGGAAGTCTCCAGTTTAAGACTCTGTTCTACGAAGTTTGTGTAAATATACTCCACCTATTACATAATTAGATATAAGGAATGAGTTACAGGCCCCCTTTACCACAAACAAAGATAAAGTATCCCATACCCTGAATAAATATTACGTATATATAGCATTAAAAATACCGGAAATCCGGAATTCAGTAAAAATAAATTATTATTTCACCCGGTTTTAACCATTCTATATTATGTCCTTTTGCGAACTTTAGGTAAATATACTCTACCTATTCCGATCACTGTTACATATCCCTTATTAATAATAAGGGATATGTAAGCTCGTTTCTTGAAGCTATCCATGTCATAACTGGTCGGAAATACCTCCGAAGGGAATTAAATTACGTGGTGCTATAGAGCGCTACGCAAAGCTAACGTCACTCACGTAAAGCCTCTTAGCTTGCACATCACTGAAAAAAAAGATTTGCTAACAGTAGCAATTTTTTTAGCTGCTTGTAACATAACTTGAGTGACAACAAAACTAAGGCCTATTAGTAGCTAAAACCACTTCACTAAAATAAGTTAAATAACAAAACTAGTTCGTGATGTCTTCCAAATCAGTTTGGCAATATTAACATAGTTTTGGTTCCTAAGTATTAAATCTTGGCTAAACGTCAAGTAGCCGAACTAGTTTAGTTATATTTTTTTTCAGTGATTGCAAATTGCAATAGGGCTGTGACTTTCTTGCTTGCTATAATTATTTATAATGTGCTTTAAGACAGTTGTATCTGCTGTTGGTGATCATATTAAATAAATAAATGTATTCACCAAGACTTTACCAAAAAAAAACATGTGAAGTTTTATTTTTAATTCGTATATAAGTAATTATCTTGTGGCCCAAGATGATGAAAGCACATTTTAACGAATTACAATACTGCCCTGCAACGGAGAAAAGGCGCATGTGCAATTAATTCGTAGAAGCATATTAAACTCTCAAAGGTTATAATAATAAGGTTGGATGTGCAATACAATTCATATAGTACATGCGTCATTTCTCCGTAGGAGGGCAGAATAATACGTGATTAACCCAAACGTTTAAACTACCCTCAACTTTCATGTAAATTTTTTAATGTTCCCATATTTATATTTTACAGGGTCTCTATTTCTAGGCGTTAAAAACCATATCGTCGTTGACGTGATATCGTATTGTCATCGTTTTTACAGCTCTTATTTACTTGACAGAAATGGCAGCCGAGATAAAAACAATTCCATAAGTCCATAACAGAGCAAGGAGTATTTAAAGCGAAAAGCAAACAAAAGCAAGGACTTTTGTCTTTGGCCCTTCAGGCGATTACCACAAAAAAAAAACAGAGCAAGGACGATATGGTTTTTACCGCCTAGAATAGAGGCTCTGTTACTCGCGTGGTATTGTATTTAAGAGGATTGTGAAGCGCCACTAAAATCGCGTGGCTGTCAAAAAAAATCCATACAAAACTAGCTCCGGGCGATAACGTTTCTCAGCCCCCAAATCAAGTCCGATTTTCACGACTTTTGAACATGTTGTAGTTATTAAAATGCTAGGTCAGTACGTTTCTGTTTTTTGTTTTTTAAATTTGTTTCATTCTTAGAAATATTTTCCTGGAAAATAAAACGTACAGACATAGTTTTTTATGATATCTACAACATATTCAAAAATTGTACGGACGGTTTAAGGGGAGAGAAACGTTTTCGCATTTTGTATGGAGATTTTTAGCTTCACAATCCTCTTAACTCGGCCGCGATTACCGTCAAGTAAATAAGAGCTATCGAAATGTTGACGATATGGTTATTACCGCCTAGAATCTCGGCCCAGAACGTTTGATACCTATCCACATGTCATATTTCAAAACTAGAATATGCATATCACTTCTTGCTTTTACACCGAAATGAGCGTTATGAGCTGAATTGGGTCCCTATCATGCAGAGTGAGTTGATCACGCTCGGTGATTGGTCGCATGCATGGCTGAACCTCGTCGGAACTGTGACGTATCTGAGCCGGTGGTGCAGAATGGATGACGGCGGTCGTTAGGCAACTACGGTGATAGGAATATGTCACAGATATTATGTACGCGGTTTGGTTAGGTTAGGTTGGCCTTGTACTAAATACCATATGCAAGGTCCTACCATAATCTTATTCTTTAACCTACCGCCAAGCAGCTCGGTTCGCATTGTTGTGTTCCGGTGTGAGGATAAGACAACCGGTAAATTAGCAGCATAGAGACAATCCATCTTATATTATTCTTTTATTTAGGCTAAAAGGAGAATGGGTAAAATGTATGAACGCTGGCCTAGGAACCAATAACAATAAGCACTATATAAGCGAATATCCTTTTTAATTCTACAACGATTTTGTGTAGCGGGAAACCTCAAATAACAGTGAGAAAATTAAAAAAAATCTGGAACATCGGGACGCCTACATAGACGACGTTACCATAATTACATTGAAACACCGCTGTCTTTGCATGGCGATAACTTTTTTTACACAATTCGAACTACCTGCCATAGTAACCCCCTTACTAATAAACGTTGAGTAACGGTGGTTTAGCTATACAATGTTTTGTCCTTATCTGTCAAATTTAAATTTTACAATGACAGATAAGGACAAAACATTGTATAGCTATACCACCGTTACTGAACGTTTATTAGTAAGGGGGTAATAGTTTTACAACTTAGAATTACTTATCCGGTGACATATCGCTTGTCCTCATTGGTCTTATAGGCCAATTAGCCCACCCTCCTTTACTTGATTACTTTACTCGGGGACCAAACACAGACGTTAGAAACAGAATATACAAAATAGAACATAAAATTAAATAAGTATAGCTTATATCCTAGGGCAATCCCCACTCAGACCATTACAATAATTAAAGTAGTGGCAGTGCCGTAAGAACGAAACATACAAAAAGGCAAAAAACAGCGGGCTTTAATATAAAATACATTTAGACAGGCCAAGCTAAGAAATAAACTATCAAATACTTATAAATAACAAAATTTGTTCTTTCAAAATGCGTTGCTTAAAAAGCTGCTGATAAAATAATCTTCAATCAGTTTGACTGGGTAATTAGTTTGTACTTACTGCCTCCACAAGGCTTCGGTACAGTAAGTAAACGTTGGCGGAAACTGCAAAGTTAGGCCAGCATGAAGGCATATTGTTAAACTGTGTCAGGATGTCAGGCAACTCAGGCACCTAAAATTCAAACTCCTAATTGTAGTTGCTCGCAAACTTTTATAATGTATTTTATATTAAATAGACGCCTTAAGACTGCATTATTATTTGATTAGTTTTTTAATCGAAGATACAGTTCACTCACAATTAAATAGTGTACCTATTGAAAAAAAAAACTACATCTAAGGCAAGAAATTAGCAAGAAAATTCTTGTTTTCGTGCTACGGTAAATGTTAAACAGTAAATACATCGAATTGACAAAGGACTATACGGCTAGAAATACGTTTTCAACACAAAGCGTTTTAAAATTGGATTTTATAACAATGTTCCGAAAATGTGCTCGCTCGTACCCCGTCTATATTCTCGTGCATGTACGTAAGCGGTTTTTTCGCAGCACTGAACTCTATTTTCTCCAATTAAGTAGGTAGATACTGTAATGTAATAAGGTTTTAACACCTAAAATAGACCTTATTGCGTTGTACTCTTTCTGTAAGAATGTCTAATTTGCTTTGAATTGTTTAAATTCGAAAGCAAACGCAAATAGAACAGCAGCGCTTTGTTTTGTGTAACTGTAGAGAGTCTCCGCTAAGCCACGGTGCTAAGCACACATATTGTATCTTTAAACTAGAAATAAAACCAAGAATTAAAAGTATATTTTAAACTAATAAAAAATATATTTATTACAGAGAAAACCCCACCTTTTGTTACTACACCGTTTGTATACAACCTTATTGCTTTTAACATGTTATCGTATTGTCGACGTTTTGATAGTTCTTATTAACTTCGGCTCGAAATTGACCGGTGTTAGCCTTGTATTGTTATATTACTTTAATATAAAAAATATTGTAAAAAACACCTCTTTGCCATTATAATAAACTGTATTTAATAATAATAACCAGAGGTCGGAATAGGTAGAGCTAATTTGCCTAAACTTGATGCATGTTCATTCAATAATGTATTCCCATCTCTCTCACGCATGAATGAATATGCGTTAAGTTTAGGCAAATTAGCTCTACCTATTCCGATCTCTGATAATAACTCATTCAGTGCCAACGACCCGATGCATGGTCGGGTCCATGTTCGTAGCAGATTTACGCGACATTACATAGCGGAAATGTGTTGCTACAGGCTACAGCGTAGCACTCGTAGCACTGCTACCACTAAATGTAACAGTAACAAAATAAATAAATAAATCTTCAGGTACATTATGAAAGATGATATCCATTATTATTTGAGTTAATTCCGCTACAGCCTACCATGAAATACTATACAATATTTATCCATCTTTGTTACCTATGTTTTTAATTTGATTTAAAAATAAAGTGATTCTACTGATTTATCTCTACAGTCCATACGGAAAGATTCTTTGTCCATAAAATTCTATGGGCGCCACACAATGGTAGTTGTGTGCACTATAAATGTATGAGCAACTTGATTCTTGCTACATAATGGCGCGTTTATATTAGGTCAGCGATGGAATGCGTCGGCTGCATTCAGTTGAACCAGATTCGTTATTTACTATGAACAAAAAATTACACCAGTCGGTGACCGAAAAGGGCCGAAGTCGAATAAAGCCAAACCGAATAGTGAAAACGCGCCATAAAGGGTATTTCGGCCTTTCTCAAATCGAAAGTTCTTTATATATTTTTTAACGTAAAAGTTAGTAGGTATTTAACAGAACCTTTTCCTGCCGGATCTCTTTGATAGCAAGCAGTAAGCGGGTAGGATCTCGCGTGGGTTGGAATCCCGCCAAATATAAAATATTCTTTTTTATAAGCCTGGATTCTGTCGTGTTTGTGATTATTTTCGGACGTTATTTTGAACAAACAATGGCTTTATTCGATGTTGTATTTTTAGGTGCCTTGCCTCATGCGATCTGGCAAAGACTGAGCTTACCGATCGATACGCAGCGAGGTGTGTAGTCCTCTCCAGCTGTCGAGCATCGGTGGCCTAGTGGCTTAGGCTGCGGCTCCACTGAGGCGGAGACGAGCGGAGCTGTGCGGAGCTGTGCTCATATTAACCAATAGAATCTAAACTAACGTGCGTAAGGCGCGCTCGACGTGACCGCATGCGCCTTCTATTGGTTAATATTGGCACAGCTCCGCACCGCTCCGCTCGTCTCCGCCTCAGGCCTTAGGCCTTAGGTGGTCGGCTCGTGATCGTAAGGTACCGAGTTCGAACCCCCGCGGTCACCATGTACCAATGAGTTTTTCTAACTTAAGTGAGTACTCTACAGCTGCTAGTGGAATTTTTTTGGTCCTTTGATAGGTAGACTCATTCATTGCCGAAGACGCGAATTCGCGTCCCATGTATGTGTAATCGTAATGCCGAGGACGCGATTTCGCGTCCTCGAGTTATTTGTTTTTTTTTGCTAGAAAACAACTGTACTTAAATGCTGATACCAAAATGTTACTGTCGCGTGGAAGGCGGCGGCACTGCGTGATGAGTAAAAATATGAGGCGTCGGCGATGAATGGGTTAAAATTACACATAGTCCTCTAGCATTATATATGAAAAAATAATTATTCACGCACTCCAAGTGTGCAAAGCGTGAAAGTAAAGAGCGTTAAAATTAACGTTTGTTGAGTCCGTATTAGTGATGGGCAGCTTGTAAGTTTCAAAAGTGAAACTTTCATTTAAATTTCTGCGCTAATGTGATAGTTGCAAAATTTAAACTTTCACCTAAAATTTCATGCAATATTCTGAAAGTTACCAAAGTGAAATCGGTATATTAGGCTACTGTTAGGTTGATATAATACCTGAGTTACTTTTCTAAAATTGGCGGTGAATAGTTACCTATTCGTTTTTGCCGAAATTTCAACATCCTGTCGTTGCTTTTTAACACTAAACATTTTTAAAGGGGTTTGGGTAAAAGTGTTGTCATTTGTAAATGTTCAAGGTGAGCGGCCATTCGTAAAAGGGGTATATTATGGTAGAATTATTAAAAATAAACATATTTTGGTATGTAATGTCTCTAATAGGTACTCTTAAGCCGCTCGTCATCGTCGTTTTTGTGCTCGTCGAATAAATGTTTCTATTTCTATTTCTATTTTTAAGTGCATCGGAGCCGAGGTATTTAAATATTCATACTTGGGCGTACTTTTGTACCAAAAACTGAATACTTAAATCTTTAATATCTCCGCTCCGGTATTATTGAACGCCATAAATTATATATATCTATGTGTATTTAGAGGTCCTCCTAGTTATGTAAAAATAAAGCGAGGCCGCTGTAAAAAAAAGTCAATTTTCTTCATACAAACTTATCCAATGCCTTTTTCGTCCCCGTTCTACCTTTCAGAGAGGTTAAGCTTAAGTTCCCAAAACCGGTTGCGCTCAAAGGCCAATGTCATCCTCGCTGTCCCGTCTCACAAATCCAAATCCTATTCCAAATCCCTTTCGGTGCACTCTGTCAGGTTGTGAATCGGCTGCCGGTCGGCATTAGGCAGTTACAATCGGTTAATTCCTTAAAATGCAAAATGAAGAAGTTTTGGCTTGACTCTTTCTCCTAAATATGGTATCAAACTGTCTTCTAAATAAATGAACATAAAGGGGTTTGGGTAAAAGTGTTGTCATTTGTAAAAGTCATAAATTTTCAAGGTGAGCGGCCATTCGTAAAAGTGGTAAATTATGATAGAATTATTAAAAATAAACGTATTTTGTTATGTAATGTAATACTGTTAAGTGCATCGGAGCCGAGATATTTAAATATTCATACTTGGGCGTACTTTTGTACTAAAAACTGAATACTTAAATCTTTAAAATCTCCGCTCCGATATTATTTAACGCCATAAATTATATATATCTATGTGTATTCAGAGGTCCTCTCAATAACTATGTAAAAATCATCCGTGGGCGATGAAAAAAGAAGACAATATTCTTCAAACAAATTTACCCAATGCCCTTTACGTAGTTTATGTGAGTTTAAGTTTGTATATTCATGTTTAAATATATGTCTCTGTATTTTTATAGATTTTATTGGTTTTTTTGTTCTCTTAAATAAAGTACAATTGCTTACTCGATGCACAACCGTTCTTTCATTTATCTCAATCTGTCAAGCGTTAGCTGGGAGAGATTCCTTTTAAGGGGAAAGATTGCCTTTGTACGTCCTTTTTTTAATTTAATTGCAATCATTTGTTTTTTCTATTCTCCAATAAAGTGTTTATATTATTACTATGCAGTTAGCCGCTTTTTTGGTTTTACGGTAGGCATAATTCAAGACAGCCGAATTATACAAGTTTTATAAATGCAGGCAGCCCAGTGGAAAAAACAAATGCATAGAAACCGCCTCATCGCCATGCGCGTACCGCGTGGCATGTTTATATACCGTGTTTATTCTTACTTGTCTAATGATAGTAAACAACTTTCTAACCTCAAAATGAACCTTTTTTAGCCAAAACCGCTCTTTCATCGTAAATTAAGTAGCTGTTTTAGCCAAAAAGGTTAATTTTGAGGTTAGAAAGTCGTCTACTGTATTACCCAAGTAAGTGTTAACACGTTATAATATATTGGAACGTGTCCCTGCGCATTCGTGGTCGCCCCTCGCTGTAGGTAGTTGTGGCCACAACACAACTTTCAATTAATTTCCAAGTAAGAACAATTTGTAGAATCACAGGATCTGAGAATTAGGGTCTGAATTATTTAGAACATTTCTGCGAATTCATCGCCGACTCTTTGATTAAGTAAAATATGGCAGGACTCATCACTGTACAATTCGGTGCTAAGGGTTGTTATTAAATCTAATTTAAAATATTCTATTGAAATTTCATACTAACTTATTTAAGGCAATTTCATGTTATTTTACTTAGACATCATTTAAATAATTTGTTAATCTTAAATGTAATTATTAATAAATTAGAATCTCTTAATAATTGCTGTTCAAGCAAATCTCTAATTTTATGTGTAATGTTTCTATAATTATTTTTTTTTAGAAAATAATTAAAAAGACGAAAAATCATCAAGATTCTAGACTTGAGAATGCAAATGTCTATGGCTCTCAGATACCTCCATGCCAAAAAAAAAGTATTAAGTAAGATACTTTTCAGAGTGACAAAGATTCTGTAGTACGGCATCTCAGAATATAATTAGTTGTATTACGAAGTGTTTTGCTCCGTTACTAATTGCCTGTAATTTAATATTGTTTAATTAGCTCGTTATCCGGCAGCGCTAACGACCAAACATTAGCCAGTCTATATATATATATGTGTGTGTATGTATATATATGTATATGTATATATACAGGGTATAATCGTTAAGAGTAGCCAGGCGATTATTCCGTAAATACAACAGATATCAGAAAAACATGAGGAATTAGAAGAGTAAAACATGTTATACTTTGCTTGGTTGATTACAAGGTTGTTTACAGAAACACTCATCCACATACATTAATTTATTCGTAATGCAACGAAATTAATGTAAGACGAAATTGTACATGTGTGCGAATTATATCGTAGCCACAAGTAATTTCGCTCTCTTGAAGAGAAACGAACATAATTAAGTGTGTTGTGTATTACGTTATTTGAACACAACACAGCTCCTAATAAACTACTATGTATATGCATTAATTTATTATCAAAGAAAGAAAGAAAGAAAATAAAGAGAGAAAAATGTTTATTCAGACATCTAACAAAAGGACGAAACAAGTACTAACCAAAATAAATACAAATAACATAATAATAGCTGACCTAATGCCAGATGCCATGAAATGGTCCAAGCTCAGCATGTTATCAAAATCATACGTGTTTTGTAGATTGCGTAAAATGTATTAAATATACTAATTCCCATATTCATAAACTCACAGTAAACCTATGTTTGTTAAAGTATTGTCACTTTCTGTCAAACACAAATGTCAACGGAACAAAATTTGTGAAAAATCGGTTCGTAAACCGGTAACCCCAACCCATACCGTAATCGATTCAGGTTTGGGGTCAATGACCAAAACCGGTTTAACTATTAACCGATTTTCGAGCCCTGTACATACATAAGAGTACATAATAATGTGGAAAAAGACAATGTAGAATAAGGCTCCTGTATACGACTACACATCCTATTTCAAATAACGCCTGAGTTACACGACCGGCGGGAGACGTTAACATCACATACGAGTACTTATTCATTCTGTTTGTGCTGCAAAACCCGGAGTCAAAGCGATTAAACGTGCGCGTCTTGAGGCGCTATGTTACCTCGAATTGCAATATAGACCTCGAATCCCTTAGGTTAAGCTCCTCAACTAATGGTCCAAATACTTTGATATAATATGTGTTACAGTCATTATAATAAGCCATAAATAAAATCAAGGTTGTTTTATTACAGCTACTTTTTTTTCTATTTAAGGCCGATCCACACTACACCAACTTCATCATCATCATCATCATCATCATTGGCCTATATCAGTCCACTGCTGGACGTAGGCCTCCCCTAATGTGCGCCATTTTACCCTGTCCTTGGCCTGTCGCATCCAATATCTGCCAGCAGCGTTCCGCATATCATCACTTCTTCTTGCCGGGGGACGTCCTACACCAATGTATGCTGTGGAAACTGTTGCACAAACAAAAGTCTGTACGAGTCCCATCGTCCACACGGCACAAGCAATTCAGTGTGGTGATTCTCTCAACAAGCAAAGGTGATCGTTCGCTCGAGTGAAGGTCCAAGCCGCGAGTTTAAGTAGTCCCGACAGAGCGAACAAAACACATTTTAGCGCGTGTATTCAATTTGGCAGCATGACTTCACGAACGTATAAAGCTCCCTAATTGACAATGCACGCGCTAAAATGTGTTTTGTTCGGTCGGACGGGACTACTTAAACTGGCCGCTTTTATTCGCTCGTCCGTTCGACCGGCGCCGTTTTTTGAGAGAATAACACACCAGTTGGTCATTGGCAGCAGAGGTGCAGAGGCGCCTGTTGTATACCTATAGTTAAAATGTACTGTTCCGTGTTTTGTTTTTTTTGGTGTTCAATAAAGAATATTTGTATTGTATTGTATTGTCGTTAATGCAGCTGTGGTGAAACTGACGCGGACAATCGTAATTCGAATAAAATGGAAGATATATATAAATACAGATTTATTATTGTTTCATTTCTCTAGTTACAATGACTCCATAAGCATGAGTTTTCGTATCACTAATTTATTCTTTTAATTCAATTTTCCAAACAGCATGGTTGTATAAATCTAAAAATTCTCCTCAAGTCATTCATTTTCAAACTTAATTATCTTGTAATTAACTATCACACAAACAAGTTTGAACGTACGTCTACACGCTGTAAAAGTAAGCGCAAACAAATAAGTTCGCGACGATTTTTTGATACGAAACCACGGACCTAAAAAAAATACGGACGTAACCTAGTCTAATCGTGAGTGAAGCACACAAAATGCCGTCCGTTTACGAGTGTGCGTGCTTTGAGGGTTGTCATATAAATCGTCAATGTGCCCATTTAAGTAATTTAAAAATAAAAAACTTTAGTAACACACTTTGATTCCGACTTACCTACTTGAAACAATGAATAAAACACTCGCTTTAAAAAGACGACGCAAACTATTCCAAACTCGACAGATCCACTATTAGCCATTGAGGCCCCAATGACCACCTGTCTCCATCATTGTAACAGCTCGATAGTACCATCTAATTATATTGTCATCGCAATTACATAAACAAGTATGCAAAATTTCAAGAGAATCTGACAAATTAGAAGTAACTAAGTTAAAACAGGTATCCAAGACTTATTACATTCTTAGATTGTTTGTGACTTAGTTAAAAGTGTGTAAAAAACCGAATAAAATCGAGCCTGACTCACGTAAGCAGGGTTTCGTACCATAACTAACGGCGTTACAGATTTCCCCACAGAACTTTATCGATATAGTTCTGTGGATTTCCCCACTTTTAGGAAAAAACATTCGTGAAAAAACTGGCAACACTGGTTGTCATTTTTGTTTGTAATTTGCTTCAAAGTAAATAAACACATATTTATGAAAAATAACAAGAATAATCATAATTGACACGTGATAATTGATACTATGTGGCTTTTTATACCTATTTACTAATGTAGTTTTTTCACGTTTTGAAACACAATGCGGAATTTTCTTCGGCGTAAAATTAAATGTCAATCGTGCTGTGGCTCGACGCGTAATGGCGGCGAGTTAACAGACCTCGTGCATTTGTGAGACGGTAGATCGTGTATGACGGAACGAAATAACAGACCTTGCATACTTCAAAGCTTTTTAGTGTAACGTTACGTCCGTATTTTTTTTAGGTCCATGTACGAAATACAAATAAGCACAAACTTTCGCGCCAACTGCAAACTTGCCGTCTACACGTTCCGTTTCACACAAACGAACACAAACTTCGTTTGTGCAAACATGTTGCGCGAGCATAAGTTGGTGAGTCGTGTGGACCGGCCATTATGTAAAATGTCTAACTTCTTCCTGAATATTTTAAAGAAAATTTAAAGTACTAAAACATTTTAAGGTATTATAGAGTTAAAATGAAAGTTAGAATGGTTGGGTCGTGAGAGTAAAGAAAAACAGTGAAAACAGCAAGATTTTCTTAGCACCGACGTTCAAATAATTTGCACGTTGTAATGCCATCTTCTAAGGTGGTTTCTAAATTATAATTGTACTAGCGCCTCGCCCTCGCTTCGCTTCGGTTTATGTAAGTTTTCAGTAAAACCCTTACATATATTAAGAAAAAATGGTAACATAGCAACTAAAGACTATGAGTGTTTTGTTGATTGTCAATGATGTCAGTGTGAAAATTTTAAACATTCTCTTAATGTTGTATTATGGAAATTCTCTGATAAAGTATAATTCAGTTTAGTGAACCTTTATTATTTCGGATTCCTACTTCCGTCACTGATTACGTACTCTTAAGTACATAAACCAGAATTAATTATACAAAAACCTCCGTGAAAAATTATCTAATTTATGGTAAAGACCGCATCAAAATCCCTTGCATGGTTTAAGAGTGAGCGGATACACAGAAAGTCAGAAAGACAGGGACAGACGTTGAAAGCGACTTTGTGTTATAATCTGTAATGTAATGAATAATTAATGTAATGAATAGCTAAAGCAGATTTGATTTTCTTTTGTTAGTAACGAGGTTGCACATGCTACAGATGTTTCGAACGAGCTTTTTTAATCCCCCAACGCTTAAGAAGGAAATATTTGATTTGCGTGTTTTTTATTCGGTTTGCTAATTGAGACTAGTGAGACCAAGTAAAGTGCCACCATTAGTCACAATGTTTGTCAAAATCACGTTTTTTTTGTCGCTCGCAGTAACATTTTCAGTAAAGAATACACGCGCACATAGTCTTGTTTAGTTTTTTTCAAGGCGCAAGTTTATATAAAATTTATAATATCCGAAGTTTTGTTATGATAACTCATTAACATTGGAAAGAGTAACTCCAATATGGGAGAGGACACTGATTTCTGTTACACAGATTTATCCGGCCTAGCTCAGAATTCAGGGACTTCAATTGAATTTGTACCTATTTTATGTCAATAAACCATTATCTTATCGTATCTTAAAGAAAATCATTTATTTAGTGCTTATTATACACTAAAAAGATGACCCGGCTCAACGTAAATGCTGCAGCATGTAGCCCCAGTGCTGAGTACATGCGGAAGGCAGTCAGACAGTTACATACATGAACACTTCAACACCATGCTTATATATAACAAGTCAAGATACGGCGACAAGGAAATCCCTCAAAGCAACCAAAATATTACGTTACAGAAGTACTTACTTAGTTCCTATTTGAATTTTGTGTTAACCGGATGGTTTCGTTAAGGAATCTGCATGAAGTTTGGCGCAAAAACCGGATCTCTCTAAGTGAGAAAAGAAAGAGTTTTATTCGCAATAATATAGTTTATAATTTCGTTTCTGCTTAAAATAAAAAAATGAAAAAGAAGAGTATTGAAAAGTGAGATTTATGTTGGTACGATTAATTTTTTCAAGTTAAATTGAAAACAAAAGCCGGGCGCGGGCCTCGTGTCCTCCACTGAAAAATGTATCGTACTAACACAAATCAAAACTCATTTTTCAATGTCTGACTTTGAGCTGATCCCGCGCCGAGCGGTTACGTCAGCGCGAATCTTTAATCTGTGAATTAACCGCAGTGTGTAGAGTCTGTAATCCGCAGGCACGTTTTAAATATTAGAAAATATGCAAAGCCTTTTTTGGAGCTCCACCATCGACCTTTAAAAACTCATCTTTAACGTACTACCCCGCAGCTGATATTACACGGGCCGTCTAAAATGATTGCGCACTCAATCCGATGCTCAAGCAATCGTATGAATATTTTCTTCGTCAACTACAAACGATCCGAGGCTATCCGATTTCGATTTCCACCCGTACGCAAGCGGTTCACGGTTTCATGCTCCGGTTAATTTGGCCACCCTACCCGGTCCGGTATTTTTCAAAACTCAAATGCTGCTGGCTGACTGAGAAATTTTAATTACACATTCAAACGAACCGCGTGCAGTCATGCAAAACTCGCATAGCACGGTATTTTCAGTTGCGTGTAGTCCGCCTTTAACTCTCATTTTATAAAATGAAGTAACTAATTTAGCTCTCAGCGCACAGCTCAAATCCCTGAAGCTAGAAACATGATATGTTATAGGAAGTGGCCTTCGTAACGCAAAGACCCGCACTAATGAGGGAGTTGTAGAAATTCAATCCCTAAAGAGTAAAAATGGAAAATATAAAAAGGTTTTACGCGGATAAAGGTGCAGGCAAAAGCTAGTAGGTATAATATATCTAGGCAATGCAATTCCGCACGGGGAATTTCATCCTGGTATTCGCGGGACTGACGGTTTTTAGTCCCGCGGAATCCCGGCATTCGCGGGATCCCGCAAGGTAGTGTAAGATTATACGAATACATCATTAATTGGTACTAGATTTTATCTATGTATTCAATAATGAAATTAAACAAATTTGAATCTAATTGTTGAAGCATTGCGGCGGCGGCGGGCGGGGTAATTGTGCGTGTAATTATTTTAACACTCGTACCTTTTTTTTAAGATTCTCAAAAGGATATTCTCGCTCAATTCGTCGAAATCTATTTTAACAAACATTTATATTATAGTTATGTTAACTATGCTATTTGTATCATGGCATTGTTTGAGAAAATAATGATTCGCCTCGGCGGTAACGGGACTGCCTGACTCGTGTTTAAGCACCTCGTCAGGCAATCCCCTGCTTTCCGGGCCTAGTAAATAATGTTATATTATTTTTCTCTTTTGATGTTTACGTAGGTTTTTCCGTATGTTTTTTTGTACGGCGTTCTTTAAGTGACCGATGGTACTGGCTGAAAATCAGCGCAGGTAAGTTAATCTCATATTATAACCAACTCGTTTTACAATTCGACGAACAAATTGTTAACCGGCGAGTTTAAGAAGATTGTATACGGGCGCATAAATCGCGAAGCTGTCATAAAAATCCATACAAATTTAGCTCCGGGTGATAACGTTTCTCATCCCTTAACTACAGCGGGGTTATTTATCTCTTAAATAGTTATATATCTGCTGTCAAAAGAATGTTCTAGTTCTAATTATTAAACTTCACCCGATATCTAACGCAAAACGTAAACTTATTAAGTCGCCTAATTGAGTTTTCTGTTTGCCAAAACTGTTGAAATAAAATAGAGCCGTAACTAACTAGCTTTACATGAAAGTTCAATTATTTTATCACTTTATTTGTAACATATAAACTAACGTTAATGCAATTTGATATTTAACTGATTCACTAGTTAACTAGTCGAGGTGACGAAAAAACTAGACCAGAGTATTAACGGTAGGTACTCGGTTATCTATCGCTGTATCGCTTCATCATCATAATGCCAGAGACAGTGTGAAAGTGATAGAGATTAGTCTTTTAGTGTTCTCTCAGGGGTGTTATTCTCTCAAAAAACGGCGGTCGGTCGGACGGACGAGCAAATCGAAGGGGCGAGTTTAAGTAGTCCCGTCCGAGCGAACAAAACACATTTTAGCGCGTGCATTGTCAATTAGGCAGCCTTATACGTTCGAGAAGTCATGCTGCCAAATTGAATACACGCGCTAAAATGTGTATTGTTCACTCTGACGGGACTAGTTACTTAAACTCGCCGCTTGGACAATCACTCGTTCGTCCGTCCGTTCGTCGTTGTTGAGAGAATCACACCCCAGGTCATTTCAGGGCTTGTTTACGGAGACGCTGGTTATAGCGTATTAATTCAAATTTGAATATATAATTTTTTACTCTGCCATACTTTAGGAGGTGGTGTGACCCTTAAGCTATACTGCCCTCCTAAGCAAAAATGCAATAACTAAATACAATAGCCAAAGCAGATTCAACTCTCTTCTGTTTGTAACTAGGTTGCAATTTCTACAGATGTTTTGTCTGAGATATCGCCATTATGCTTAGAAGGGCAGTATACTGACCCGTATTAAGTGTCAATTTAAAAAAAACTACAGACTTATACTATTACTCTGATTTTATTTATTTTCTTGATTTATATAGAATTTGAATAACATTAAGACTTAGTAGTTGTGAAATACGCTTTTCCGAAGCCCTAGTAGATTCATTCCATATTACCGATATGTAAAAGAGCCCTCATGTGGCCAATTTACTGTATATGCTGAAAAAATATTTGGAATATTGAATTCCGATTTTTTTTTAAACAAACCATTACAGTTTTAGAAAATTGCTTATACTTGCTTATTGCTTAGTCCGTATTTTAAAACGATAAAAATTCACTCTTGCGTTGCCCAAGATACAGGATCAGTCTAGTTTGGGACCTGCTGAAAATTAGCCCTAAATATTTTTTATTCTTATTCTTACTTGGAAATTAAATTATCTAAATTGGTTCCCAAGTTATTTGTTTAGATGGAATGAACGAAAATAGAATTCTAATGATATTTTGTAACGTTAAATTTAATTTACAGAAGTTTCAGACACTTTCTTAAGCTTCTCTTCTCTGAGACGAAGTTACGGGTCACTGGCCCCTTATAAGGGTACACTAGATAATTCCGAAGAGTCATAATTCCGACATTTTATAATTCCGAACGCAATGATAGAAGACGTTTTTTTTGATATCTCTTATAAGTCAAACCCAACCTAACCTACGTATAGCAATCGAATTATGCATTTAATCTTAAATAGCTCCAGCAGATTCTCGTAACAGGAATACATCATCTGTGAAAATTTCAACTGTCTAGCTATCACGATTCATGAGATACAGCCTGGGACAGACAGACAGACAGACGGACAGTGAAGTCTTAGTAATAGGGTCCGTCCCCTTTGGGTACCGAACCCTAAAAACGAGACGTAAAATACAATCGTACAATCAGTATAAATAAGTATGTCCCTAATTTTCCAACCAATCGCAAACCCACTTATAACGTCTATCTTTCTTTCTGTCTGACTGGCCATTTAATAAGTCTGTCAAACATTATTGTAACAAAATACTGAAATCATAAATCCATTAGGTATATGCCGTCGGTTTGATTCCAATTAGAGTCAGATAAGCTTGACTCTGACATTGAAACTTGAGTTTGGCCCTGACCTTGACCTTTGGTATCGTCGGTGTCAGTGCAATGCCAGTAGAGTAGGTAGAGTAGCAAATCCAAAGCACTGAGGGTTCGGTATTGAAGATAATATAAAGATATGATAAAGATAGAGACATTTATTCGCAACAATACAAAATTACATCACATAAACAAAAAAGAACACGACACAGAGAAATTGTTGCGAAACGGCCCCGACTCAGTATTCACTAGCCGTAAAGCCAGCACTGAGGGCCCTGCCAAGAGGCATTGCGCTAACTAGCGTTTCTATTCGTTTCGTCTTTAAAACAATCGCGTCACTGGTAGATCACGTGACTTTTCGTATCACGTCATCTACCAGTGACGCGATTGGTTTAAAAACGAATCGAATAGAAACGTTAGTTAGCCTAGTGCATCTTTGCAGGGCCCTCTGGTCTTCCATTGGAACCGCTTGGTGAAGAGACGGAAAGTGACACACCTAACACAAAACAACTTTAGAAGAAAAACAACAAGGATTTAAATAACAATAAAATTCGTTCGACCATAAAATTTAGCACGCCACATCAAGGAAACAAAAAACAAATATGGGTGGAAAACGCAAATCTAACGTAGATTCTTAACATGTTAAGTAGATTTAGGTTCGAGAAAATAGGTACCTACTCATTTTGTTATCAATAACGTCCATTTTGAATAGCATAAGTTTTAAAACGGGATTTGAAAGTTTTTTGCTAATTTTATTGTTTCGATTAAAATATTAATAATTATCCTTAAGTCAGGTTTTTCAGATTCCGAAGGGGTCATTTTTATTACAATTTTAGCTATAAATCAAAGAGTAGGTCTCGGAAAATTATGATAAAATAATTGTGAAATGTACAAATTAAGCCCTTTAATATAATAATATGACACCCTGTTTGCCCCATTACCCCATACCTCATTCTAGACCCCTTTTCAAATATTTAGAAAAATATATATTTTTTCTAAAAAACTATGCGAGCGAGCATGTTATATACAACTATGCTTAATTTCAAGTTCATATCTATTATAGTTTCAGAGAAAAACTGCTGTCACGTACAGACAGCCAGACGCCGAAGTCTCACCATAAGGGTTCCTTTTTTACCATTTTGGTACGGAGGCCTAATAAGGTGCAAGAATAATGTATTTTTCTCAAAAATGTCCGGAAATGTTGACATTCCTATCTACATATTGAGACGCGAAGTACATAGTTTACTGACAGTTCTCAAATTTAAAAAAAAAAAACATTGCGTGCTCGCTACACAAGCCCGCAATGTTGCATACAAATTCCATTACTATCTACCTTGTAACTTTTTAAAAAGTGAAAAGGGCCATAATAAAATGAGGGCACAAGTCTTACACATCCAAACTTTACTCGAAACATAACTTTTTTATTTGTGCCTGGAATAGCTTATGTTTTTTTTTAAACAAGAATTGCGTTTCTCCTTGTCATAAACAAAAAAGGCGGTAAGGAGTGATGGTTTTTTTACATGAAGTTTCTGTTTGTATGCAATTCAAAAAATGAGTTCAAGCGATGAAGATTTGACTCCAACACAATTTTTTTCTTGCGATTTTTGAGAAAAGCACTATATTTGCCTCGGCAGGAACAGCAATTGCGGGCTTCGTATTTTTAAACGGACTCGCAAGCTCGTCCGTTTAATCCAATACTCAGCCCGCAATTGCCTACTTCCATGCCTAGGCAATAATGTACTATTAATCAGTGAAATCAAACAGTAAAGCATCTGATTTGTTAGTTACATGGTATTGCACTACGACCTACGCTATGTCATGTACAAATGGAACAACGTCGTAGGTTATACTCGTAGTCACTCTAATCATTCGAAACGGCACTATGCATAACCAACATTGATATTTATTCTGTAACCAGGTCACATCGTTATTTGCACAAGTTTAAGTCAACTAAATATAAAAACTTTGTAAGCTTATCCCTTTTCTCTTTGCTGATATTTATTAAGGATAGAAAGAAAAGGCAAAAACTTCAAACTTCAATTTTTGTCGGAGCGCTAAATCAAGTTAGACAGATAGGACAAAATTATAGCAGTCATATAGCTCTATCCCTTTTGCGGTCTCTTGTCAAGTTCTAACTGTCATTACCTACTGTCTGTATTGTTGGTTGGCCAACGAAATGTATGATTCCTTTATTCGATATTTGAGGGTTATGTTTAGGTGTAACGCACAAATATGAATCTAGTCTTTTGGGTAAAATCTTGGATTTGGAAAAAAAAGAGTAAGCTGGGTTTCATAGGGAGGGGTTCCGTATGATTTTCACTAAAGGCAGTTAAGCTGGGCGGTAAACATAAACCTTTAAGGTGTTTACTTTCCCGAGTGACCTTGACCGGCAATTATGTTTCCATTTTGCGCCTACCCTACAATTGGAGGCGTCTGTAATAAAATGGCTTCAAAACATTCATATAACAAAGAGGCAAATATTACCAATATTTTTGTATATTTTCTTTGGAATTGATTAGCATTTCGTTTGAAGAAAAGTTGAGAGCTAAAAGAAATAATTTGATTAGTGTTTTTCTTCATTCAGAAGGCTTTTCAAATACTTACTGTTTGTGTCTGGTTTATGTGAATTTGCTCAGTATTACTTTTATATAGATTTTCCGAGCTTAGAGTTAAAAATTAACAGAAATGACACCTTTTCAACACCTTTTAGAGCTTTTCCATTAAATGATTTGTTTTCATCTATCCGTATTTAGTGTTGACACGTTTTGTTAATGATTTTACTTCAGAACCTTTTAACATGCATGCATGGTATACTAGCTGTTGCTTGCGACTTCGTCCGCGTAGAAGTCATTTATCGCTACACGCAGTAAATGGTATCCTTTCTCGGGATTCAAGCTTTCTCCATACCAAATTTCATCGCGATCGGTTCAGCGATTTAGCCGTGAGAGCGTAACAAACGGACAAAGATACTTGAAAGATACATGAATTATGTTTATTGTTGTGTATTCAAATTAAAGCCATGCCTTCCCAATTCTCTGCGTAGTACTAACTACACGACACAAAGAGGCACATGATGAAAAAAGGTTTAGTTTTTGCTTTTGCGTAAGGAACCCTAAAAGTACTTATTAATATCTGAAAATAATAGTACATTATTGCCTAGGCATGGAAGTAGGCAATCGCGGGCCGAGTATTGGATTTAAAACCGTTTAAAAATACGAAGCCCGCAATTGCTGTTCCTGCCGAGGCAAATATAGTGCTTTTCTCAAAAATCGCAAGAAAAAATTTGTGTTGGAGTCAAATCTTCATCGCTTGAACTCACTTTTTTAATTACATACAAACAGAAACTTCATGAGAAAAAACCATCACTCCTTACCGCCTTTTTGTTTATGACAAGGAGAAACGCAATTTTTGTTTTAAAAAATAACATAAGCTATTCCAGGCACAAATAAAAAAGTTATGTTTCGAGTAATATTTGGATGTATAAGACTTGTGCCCTCATTTTATTATGGCCATTTTCACGTTTTAAAAAGTTACTAGCTAGATAGTAATGGAATTTTTATGCAACATTGCGGGCTTGTGTAGCGAGCACGCAATGTTTTTTTTAATTTGAGAACTGTCAGTAAACTATGTACTTCGCGTCTTAATATGTAGATAGGAATGTCAACATTTCCGGACATTTTTGAGAAAAGTAATATTACTATCCGATCTAAACACAACGTAGCTACCAACTGCCAGACATTCAATTGGTTGACGTATAGAAGTAACTTTTATAGATAAACGCGATGGTGTTCCAAATCAATTACGTACAAATAAGCATACTTAAAAACTGCCTATTAATATTAAAGATTAGCTGTGTGGTTGCCGGCTTAGAATAGTACCACTCCATGCCTTCCCGTGGATGTCGTAAGAGTCGACTAAGGGAATAAAGACTTGTAGTACTGTTAGGCGATGGGCTTGCAACCTGTAACTAATACACTGGTAAACATGTTAGCCTGATTATGCAAAATGTGGTTACAGAATTATCAACAAGCTTTTAGAGTTGTTGGCAATTCTGTAGCTCTGCCTACCCCAAACTGGGAATAAAGGCGTGAGTTTATGTATGTATGTATGTAATATTAAAGATTACGACATAAAAGTCACTTAAGTGAATTTACACGGAAAACACGAGATCAAATCGGTGTCCTCAGACACTTCATTTAAAATAAATAGACTCGAGTGAGTGGGGTCTTATTTAGGAGACTGGTCCGGCCTCGCGGCACATTGAACAACTTTGGTCGCCGCAGCCGCATTATATATTTATCTGCTACAGATAAACTCTATAAAATTAGACTTTATACATACAAAGTATTTCAAAAAATACCTTAACATTTAGGATGTGAAGCTAATTTCGATATAAAACGAAAACGTTTCTCTTCTCTTAAACTTAGTAAGATTTTTACGACTTTTGAATAGTTGTAGATATCATAAAAAACTAGCTCCGGGTCTCTATTCAACACGGTAAAAACCATATCTTTATTAACTTCAATAAAAAAAAAACAGGTATCGTATTGTCAACGTTTTCACAGAATAAGTACATATAGCATCAGCGTCAGCTGTCTTTCTCTACTTTTTAGATTACGTATTACATGAGAAAAAATGAAACAAAAAGTAGGCTGCTTTTTCTTCTTTAACTGTCATTGTCACAAGGTTTTACACAGGGATTTCTTTGTCCTTCCTATAGGAAGGATTTGTCTTTTCTTGTCTATAGGTCCGAATACTATAGGTGCTTATGGGTCCAAATCACGCCTTACTTGTGACGATGTACCAAATAACGAGAGAACAGCTATACATTCATCTCTTTCCAACTCACTATGAAAACCATAAGTAAAAAGAAGTGAACCATAATGTATTTCTACTTATTTAGTACGGTTTCTATGCCTTTAGTTTTTATTCTGTGGTTTTGATAGCTCTTATTTACTTGACAGTATTGGTGGCCAAGTTTAAAACAATACCATAACAGGTCAAATACGATTTGGATTCTATTCTGTATTTGACCTGGTACGGCGCTGCACGTTTTATTTTCCGAGAAAATAGTTAATGGAAAGAAACAAAAACAACAGAAACTTAAAAACCTAGTTTTTTATAACAACTACAACCATATTCAAAAACTGTGGAAATAGGACTTGATTTTGGGTGGTGAGAAACGTTTACCACCCAGAGGGCTCAGACAAGATGCACTACGCTAACTAACGTTTCTATTCGATTCGTTTTTAAACCAATCGCGTCACTGGCAGACCACGTGACTTTTCGTATCACGTCACCTTCGTCCTTCCAAAACGAATCGAATAGAAACGCTAGTTTGCGCAATGCATCTTGGCAGTGCCCTCTGAGCTATTATGAAACCGCGTTTAGTTTGGGATCGGAATAGCTGTCAAATCATATGCACTTGGACGTAAGTATACGGTAAAACTGTCACCTCTAATCCTATTCTAATCGCGGCTAGATAATACATTTTTATGCAAAAATTGGACAGCTACGCGATGTAAGCTTCGGTTCACTCTCTTACTAAATACACTTGACTTGTCAACGTTAATGGATAGTATCATTCCTATCGCTCTCATGCCTCCAATGTAATATATAATTTAACTTGAGTACATTTATGAAGACTGCCAGCTCTTATAGTAATCAATAATCCTTCAGAGGCCATGTCAAAGTGTCAAAACTAGTCAGGCTCCAGGCAGTAAAAGGGACAGAGTTATTGGCGGGTACTTATCAAGTATAGAATAGGGAATGCAAATAACCGGTTATAACCGGTTTTAACCGGTTATTTTCATACAAAAACGGTTAATAACCGGTTAAATGGCATTCCCTAGTATAGAATAATATTAGTGCGTATTACGGGATCGTAACATGATAGTATAAAGTTAAAAATGCATAATGGGAAATAATTGTCATCTTATTGCACCTACCTACTTTTTGATTTCTCTTTCACCTTAAGGTTGACTGGTAGAGAATGCTTGTAGCATTAAGTTCGCCTTTTGTACACTATTTTAGTTTCAATCAAGTGTTGCAATATATAAATAAATAGGTCATAATACCTACACAATGTTCATAACATATCATATCTCTCAAGGGTTAGCTGGAAGAGATCCCTTAAAGGGATAAGTTCGCCTTTGTATATTTTTTTTACTTTCATTGTATTGTTTTTGTTTTGTACAATAAAGTGTTTACATACATACATAATAAATATATTTTCTTTTCTGAAACAGTGTTTTTTTCAGGATTGTTATCCTCTATATTGGAGTCGTATGACAACAACACAAAAACGATCATAAGAGTACAATCCGATTACAAAGAAATTCTACAAGGAGTACCGCAGGGAAGCATCCTGGGGCCCTTGTTGTTTCTGGTGTATATCAACGAGTTACCTTTGATGATTGACCACTTGTGTGTTATGTTTGCGGATGATGCTACAATATTTATATCTGAAAACAGACTAAACGGTGCAGACATAGCAAATGAGATATCCAAAACATTAAATATTGTAATGAACTGGTTATCTTCAATAAATTTGAAAGTTAATTTAGTAAAGACCAAAGTTGTACAATTTTTAAACTATAGACAAATACCACAATCCATTAATGTAATTATTAATAATGAACAAATCGAACAAGTAAAATTCACAAACTTCTTAGGTGTAACAATAGATTGCAACTTAAATTGGAAGCCTCATATTGATAAAATAAATAAGAGAATTTCTAAATCGTGTTACGCAATATCAATTTTGACAAAAGTAACATCCGTAGAGGTAGCAAAAAAGGCTTATTATGGAATTGTGTATCCTCAATTAACGTATGGGATAATATTCTGGGGTAATTCAGTAAATGTACAATCCACATTCATTCTGCAGAAGAAATGCCTGCGAATTATATATAAGCTTGGAAATATGGAATCGTTACGAACTGTTTTTAAAACGAACAAATTATTAACTCTGACTTCTATTTATATTCTAGAAATTTGTTTATTTGTAAAAGAAAATAATGACTGTTTTATAAAAAAAAGCGACCTTAAGAATAACCTAAGATCGCAATACAAAAATAATGTATCAACTAACTGTTCTTCTTCTAGTTATATACTTAAAAAAAGCACATATGTTACTGGAATTAGAATATTTAATCTATTGCCAGAATATATTAAGTCACTAAATGGTATGGAATTTAAAAGGAAAATTAAGGAATGGTTACTGAGCAAAAGTTTTTACGATCTAAATGAATATTTCTCTGTTACTTGGTAAATTTATTTAAAACTTAAACTATTAATATTGTACGTCCGAAATGGATAAACTGTTGGAACTATTGTAATTCATGACATCTTATTATAATATTATGTACACAGTTTTGACAATAAATGATTATCTTATCTTATCTATCTAACCTAATGGGTTATACGATGGACTTTAAAAAAATCAGAAAGTTATTTACTATTTTAATTATCGTATTTTGAACTTTCTATTATTATGATACGATCCCGTTATAGCACTCATATTATTCTATCCTTTTCGCTGCCTGGAATTCAGATTGTAATAGCTACGGCCATATATGTCAAAACATCTGAACGAGATAGATTTTGGATCGTTTAATCTGTGACAAGGGTCAAGTCAGGTCTGAGTGACAACTACATTAACTCAGTAAAAATACGGTATTTGAGTAGGTACGTGATTTCAGCCTCGAGCGTTAACCCTTTTTGGGATTCATTTTAAAGACTTGCGAATCTACGTTGATGTTAAATGTCCAGTGGGTGTATGTTGTGTTTGAACGGAAGTTGGGTTACAATTGGAAAGCTCTGTATAGGATGTTTGGATATGGAGACATTTTTAAACGCCTACCTAGATACAGGGGTGTTATAAGCTAAAAGTGATGTGGATAAACATGGCCACTTGTCACTTTCTGACCAGTATGAAAGTGCAAGAGTGACAGATGCTTTATCCACATTCAGCCACCACAACAAAGTTGATCAAAATAAGGAAGAGGAATTCTGAATATTAAACGAATATTAGTTATCAGTCAGTCAAACAAAATTAGCCTTTGTTCTCTTGGAATTCGCTCATAGAAATTTATCCTGGAATTCCTAATTTTCTATTTTTAAATCGTGCCAGGTTTTCTAGATTTTATAAAGTAAATATTTGCCCCTTAACACGGATCGACAGATTCATTATAGCATTCTTGTACTAGTGGGTACGGTCACGAGCGTTAATTTGTGACCCATTTCAAGAAAAATATGCTTGTAGTCGTCAATGTCATTAGAGATGTCGAGTCATTTGTAACTTTTAGGAAACTCATCCTTATTGTTGTAGAATGTCAGATTGACTTTGGACCTAAGGTGGGTACCAAATTTAATCTCGTGACTGTACTTTCTAAAGACTCATATTATCTCGACGATTTACCGTAAGTTACTTATCCATAGTAATATTATCAATATTAAACATTGACAGACAAAGTTGATACGCTTTCACGGCCAAATCGCTGAACCGATTTCGATGAAATTTTGTATAATGGTAGCTGGGACGCCGGGAAAGGACGTAGGATATTTCATTTCCCAGAAAATTGAACAGTTCCCGAGGGCAGAACGATACACGACTCCTACGCGGACAGAGTCTAAGTCAACATTGACGCCGATCGGCGGCGTCCGCGGCATCCAGCTTCAAGTTTACCAGAGGGCTCAGACAAGATACACTACGCTAACTAACGTTTCTATTTGATTCGTTTTTAAACCAATCGCGTCACTGGAAGATGACGTGATACGAAAAGTCACGTGGTCTACCAGTGACTTGATTGGTTTAAAAACGAATCGAATAGAAACGTTAGTTAGCGTAGTGCATCTTGTCTGAGCCCTCTGGACGCCGCTCGGCGTCAGTGGCATCCCAGATCGAATTTTAGTAATAACCAAATATGTTTTTTTTGTAGAGCCGACTTCAACCAATAGTTTTGAAGATATAATTTCAAAACACGATAGGTATTTCTTTACGAGACATATTCCATGGAATTGTTAGTGAAAATATGACGTTTCAGCCTCCATGCATTGTGTTTGGGAACAGAATGACGCCCATTGGCGTCAGCGGGAATAAATGGGCTTTACTTTAGTCTAGTGTGTCTCAGCGGCGTCTTTTACTAACTATTATAATAGGTCATTTCACAAGAGTTGCCCCAAATGGATCGATTGAGTAAATGAAAGTATACGAGTGTTCGAACAATATTGACAATCACAATCATAATATCAATTAATGTCGCATGTACTTCTTGCTCACTTGCTCTTAATAAGAAGACATGAGAGACAAGTACAAACCCGAAGCACCTTCTAAGAGCTATCGAACTGTACGTTCGTTCCTTTAACCGCAACTTTAAGTTACGCCCACACCAATGCTTAAAAAACGGCGACGGTACGGAATCGCAGTGACGCATCGTATCCATACCGTTTTTATCGCACGCCCTCCACACCGCTGCTTAAAAAACGGTGACGGTACGGAATCGCAGTGACGCGTCGTATCCGTACCGTTTTTAACGCATGCCCTCCACACCGCTGCTTAAAATACGGTGTCGTTGCGTAAACAAAAGACGGAGTCATTGTAACAACATGGCGCCGTTTTTGACGGACCGTAATATACGCACCGTTAAGCAGCGGTGTGGGGAGCGTGCGTCAAAAACGGTACGGATACGACGCGTCACTGCGTTTCCGTACCGTCGCCGTATTTTAAGCAGCGGTGTGTGGAGCATGTGTCAAAAACGGTACTGATACGACGCGTCACTGCAATTCCGTACCGTCGCCGTATTTTAAGCAGCGGTGTGGTCGCAGCTTTTAGTTGAACGTCTCATACTGCTGACTTCAAACTGAAATTTCCGCTCCCGTAAAGCGTTTGACTTTCCGACATGTCGCCAACGCTATTAGAGCTCAAAGCGAGATAACTCACCGCTAAGCGGGTCTGAGGTAAGTGTCTGATAGGAACTAAGTGTGTACTCAAAGACTCTGATACTAAGAACCTCCTGGGACCAATAATGTTGGTTTGAAACTAGTTATCTAACGTACAAATCTAAAATTCCGAGTGTGGATTCAACATTTGTAGATCGCATTAAGAGGCCATTTACTAATGATTCTACCGTTTTCTTAATTACTAAAATAAAATTAATCATGTGCATATTTATGTGTATTATAATGTTTTGGGACGGGGCTTAAAATTAGTCAAAAACAATCACGAAACGATTATATTAAAGACATATGTGTAGCTAAACGGGACTAAATTGCGTAAAATAGAGAGCGGATTAATTTTACGTTATAAAACCAGTCAAGTGCGAGTCGGATTCGCGCACCGAGGGTTCTGTACAGCACAGTAGGTATTATTTTACTATTTCGATTTGAATTCGATCTCGAATCGAATCAGCGCCAGCCCAAGTCACAGTTAAAAAAAAAAACGTTTTACGTATAGAGATCCACTTTATTATTTTACTTTCTATTTTTTTTTATTTGTTAGTAAATCCACCGTAATAACACATTTGTGTTGAAAAAAAATCCAACCCGCCGGTTTACTAATGTTTGGTCAAAAATATTTTTCCAAAGTATCACTCCCAAACTATTTTACTCAAATTATCATTTGGCAAAAAATCATAAGTCAAAACAACTTTTCGCAATTTAACAGTTAGCAAATCTTTTTTTAGCAAATTATTGTTAAACAAAAAATTACTTGGTCAAGTTTCATTTTACCAAATTTCATGTAGTCAAATGTATCGTTTGGCATAACATACTCTTCCCAAAATATTGTATGGCATACGATTTACATCTTAATTGAATAGTGCATAGGATAAAATGTAGGGTATGATTATGTTTCTCTAAGGGGTTAGTTCTCTTCCTGCGTGCTGGCGCATAAACATCGTATTTGCGCAAACTTGGTATTTGTTTTACTGAAAGTAGATGCGATGGAGGGAGTTATTTCCGTGATACAGTCGACGAAGCCCCGCTACGCGGACATAAACATACATACCTAATTTTAACCTAAACTAACCTAACTGGACATGCTATAAATTGAGTGTGCGAAATAACAATTTCAACAAACATTTTTTTGGAACATAATATTTGCCAAAGGAAAAAGTTTGCTTAATAAACGTTTGTCTTTGTAAAACTTGACAAAGTAAAAGGGTGCCAGATGATAATTTGACCAAATGAATTAAGAGGATTGTGAAGCGCCGCTAAAATCGTGTAGCTGTCAAAAAAAAACCATACAAAACTAGCTCCGGGCGAAAACGTTTCTCACCCCCTAAATCAAGTCCGATTTTCACGATTTTTGAATATGTTGTAGTTATTATAAAGAACTAGGTCTGTACGTTTCGGTTTTTTGTTTTTTATTTTTTTTTCGTTCTGTGAAATATTTTCTTGGAAAAGAAACTACACTATATTCAAAAATCGTAAAAATCGGACGAGGTTTAAGGGGAGAGAAAAGTTTTCGCATTTTGTATGGAGATTTTTAGCTTGACAATCCTCTTAAATGCGAAATGTAAATGTGCTAAAGATTCATTTGGGAAATGAAACTACTGCGATAAGTTTTTTGGGAAGTGAAATTTGGCCAAAAATACTTTGAGCAAACGGCAGTAAACCCCACCCGCTATCAATGCTATAACGGCTCAGAAGATACAGCAGCCGCCTCCGCTCAGTGTGTTTACGGCTTTAATTAATGCACAGGGCGAGCTACGTAATGAGGTCAATTCAGATACCTAAGTGTTCGCTAATCTTAGGTATCTGCAAACCTAACCTAGTTCATAAACGCACTATAAACCTAGTTTAGTTTACGTATGCTTTCTCACTTTCAGTCAGATGCTAATGTCACAATGACAGATAAGGACAAAGCATATTATAAGCGTTTTTAGCTATTATGCGTTTATGAAATGAGGGTAAATTTATAAACATCTAACTTGACTTCTACAAATTTAGGTTTACACGAATTTCAAACTTGAGAACGCTGAATCGAATTCGCTCCTTATTTTTATTCCGTAAAGCTCAAATAAAACTGTTCATAAATCCCCTCAGTAAAACGATGTTAAAGTCCCGTAATTCCTCTTGCATAGCCCGCCAGGTCGTTAGCATTCATTTCAGCTTAACGCTGTTTTAATGTGCATGTGTAATGTGCTTCGCTCTGCCTACAGCAGTCCATTAACATACGCTGTTAAGACTGTGAAATAACATATTTGAACTAGAATGTGTAGGTTAGGAAATGAGGTAGTAATTCGGACAAATCATGTCCAAGGTCACAATCATAATTTCAGCCGAAACACATCCACTGCTGGTCGTAACGTCGTAAGAGACCTCTAAAGTTTGATCCTGCGCCGTGTGCTGTCGGTTTTCCGCAACCTAAGTCACCACGCTATTAGTCCACCGTGATGTAGGTCTTCCCACTCGAGAAGTGCCCGTATTACGGTGCGCCGTTCTCCCTATCCTCTGCGGCCGAAACGTGTGGATCTGCGGGTGATCCATCCCGTGAGCCCCTTGTTGCCTTCTTTGTTCCACTGGACTGTGAGCACCCTGAATTCTCCCGGGGCGCTCTTTCTATCTCGGAGCGCGCGCTACGCGGGCCTGCCGCTTAGGGTCGTAGTCGTGCGCAAGCAGAAACTGTGACCCTGACGAACAACGGTGTGGAGGGAGAACCACTGGTTTTTTTTATGGCAAGGAGAAGGCACGCGAGCACTCATGGTAAATGGGATCTGAGACCCATATATATTTGAAATCTCAAGACTACAATCTCGAAACTGCAATCCTAAGACTTCAAACGCGTTGCCAATCCTGAGGACTAAAATGGAATGCTAGTAATTTCACCGTGTTGTCTTACCCCCACACCGGAACACAGCAATGCGAACACTGCTGCTTGGCGATAGGTTAATGGATAAGATGGTGTTAGCGATCCGGACGGAACCTGCGCAAGGTCCTACCACCACTAAACCTTTTTTGTTGGTATGCTGGCTACTCTCGGTTGGTGAGTCCCACCACCACCTTAGGCTCCCTTGGGCCCAGGTGATATGCTGAAAGCATTATCTCAGCGAAAAAAAGTCTACCCTCTCTTCAAATACATCGGCCACCTTTCCGCGTGTGTTGTGTACCGCCCCCTGCCAATTAAGTCTAGCAATTCTTAGCGCTAACCACTAAAGATTTATTACAAGACTATTCTAAGTGCACTTACAGTCTTGAGGGTCCGCACGATGTTCACGTAGCTGAAGGTGATGATGATGAACGGCACGATCTGGCCCATCGCGAACAGGAACAGGATGTACGTCAGCGTGTTCCTGCTCTGCTCATGCCAGTTCACCGAGCAGCTGGGGACAAACAAGACAATACACTTCTGTATAATAAATAGCTATTCAATAGATAAAAACCCCCGATATATCACCATAGAATCAAATTTTTTTGGGGACTAAATTATGAAAACGCTTCCTCAGGTTTTATTGTTAAAAACTTCCTTATTGTGCTTATACATTAGTAAAAGGTACAGGGTAAGCCGAAGACGTAAATACCTACACGAGACTAGTTTATAAAATAGGTACAATCTAGGATCGTCTGTTTGTCACTGCTACAAACGATTGGACCCGGAGATTAATGTCCATAGACTAACGAGACAGCTCGTTTGTGTGCTTCTATTTGTATAACACATCAAATTATTTACGAGGAGGTTGAGCAGTAATACTAAAATAAAGATAAAGATTATGAATAAGTTTAGTCCAATAATGAAGGACACTTCACTCGTACAGTCTTTCTTTAAATTCCAGACAGCCTAAACGGCTCGAACGATTTAAGGAGATTCGTCGTTAAAAAGAATAATAACATAAAAATAAAATGTTGACGACAATATCAAAAAGTACCTATAAATATAAACTTACAGTTCAGCATAGGCAGTGTATAATAAGCGCTTTAGTGGCGGTAGACCACGTGCAGGATCACTACCACCATCTTACCCTTTAACCTACCGCCAAGCAGCAGTGTTCGCATTGTTGTGTCCCGGTGTGGGGATTAGACAACCGGTGTAATTTCTAGCATAGCGGTATTTCATCTAAGTCCTGGCAACGCATTTGTGGTCTTAGAATTGCAATCTTAAGATTGTAGTCTTGAGAATGCAAATGTCTATGGGTCTCAGATCCTACTTACCATCAGGTGGCCTGTGTGTTCGTTTGCCTTCTTCATGACATAAAAAAGCGAGACATCATGTGCCTATTCTATTGGTAATATATGTTATACAATGATAGCGCTAAAAACGTTTGCGTCTTACCAAATAGTTGTCGTATCCTACAAAACAGATGATAACAACTTCTCCAAGCGATAAATCGTCACACCCCGCCCTTTGTAAATTAAGGTCGTGCCACAGACAACATATATTCTTAACAAATGTCTATTGTATCCGAAAGTTCAGAAACTAAACCGACTTCAAAATAAATGAGAATCCAACTACACGCGAAACTTAGTGATGCTAAACGTAAACTTCTCTTTTTTCTTCCTCTAGTCATGAACTTCTTAATAGTCGGGTCCTATTCAGACTGCCAATGATAAATTATTTTTTTCCTGCCCTCTTTTTGTGTCCCACTGCTGGGCAAAGGCCTCCCCTCTTTTTTGCCACTCGTCCCTATCCAGATCGCACTCTTACCAACCCTCGCAAACGACTCTAGGTCATCTCGCCATCTCCTTCTGTGTCTGCCTCTGCTACGAGGTCCTTCGCGTGGAAGCCAATAACAACAAGTATGAAAACAAACGAAATCAAAAATAATGTTTGTCCGTTTTCTATGAAAAATTACCAAGTTAATTTTTTTTTTACTCGAAAAATGTATATGAAAAAGGTAAAAAGTAATTCATATATTTTTTAGACGACTTTCACAGCAATACATTGAAAATTTTTCATACCGTTAAGACGTCAAAACGATTCATGAATATGTGACATTCTACACGTCTTCCAGCAAAATTCACATAACAGTCGCCGGTGTCAGGTAGATTAATCAAAATAAAATAATAAAAACAAAAAAGTAGCTCATACATTCGTTAAAATTAAAAATCTAAATCTTTCGTGTTGTACATAAACAGCGAAATCGGCAAAAATTCGTATACGGCCTCTTAACTCAGCCGCCACTACTGTCAAGTAAATAAGAGCTATCAAAACGTTGACAATACGATAACAGAGGGCTCAGACAAGATGCACTACGCTAACTAACGTTTCTATTAGATTCGTTTTTAAACCAATCGCGTCACTGGAAGATGACGTGATACGAAAAGTCACGTGGTCTACCAGTGACGCGATTGGTTTAAAAACTAATCGAATAGAAACGTTAGTTAGCGTAGTGCATCTTGTCTGAGCCCTCAGGTCACAGCATTATTGTTATTATTATAGAGGATCTGGGCCCAGTAATGACGGCCGAGCAAAAAGAAATACCAAAACATTCCTAGAATGTTAACGTTATAGCATAGAGACCATAATAACGAATAGTTAGACTTGCCAAATTCCAGTGAGTGAAAGAGAGAGCACTATAGAAGTCCGTTTGTAACGAGGTTGTTCCAACCTCCTTTGTTTGCGTTCCTGGCCACTCTTACATTTCGATCTAAATCTTTCCAAATTCAAAATTGTTTATGATCTATTCGGATATCGATCCATAAGCTCATTCTCTAGAAAATTTCAATAGAACCAGACACGGGATCTCGTGTCTTGGTGCTTCTTTATAATTAATTATTTTATTTTTGTTTACTTATTTTCCTGTAATCTTATTATTAGAAAAAGTATTAAACACATAATTTATAAAAGTGATTCATTTATTTACAACTTCTATACAACTTCTCTGTGTGGGTCTCAGCGATACTACCCTATACCGTTAGACGTTGTCCGTTTCACTGCCCCTAAATCCACATGAAGAAC
Source organism: Acleris literana (assembly GCA_946894065.1). Taxonomy (NCBI): domain Eukaryota; kingdom Metazoa; phylum Arthropoda; class Insecta; order Lepidoptera; family Tortricidae; genus Acleris; species Acleris literana. The sequence continues at coordinate 14,759,323 of OX335683.1, read as the reverse complement.
GCCAGACACGGTTGTGGCTCGTATTCAATTAACTTGATATGAAAGCGTATTTTTGTGGGCTAAGTAAGCAATATTTTCCTCACTCCACAACTGTATTATTTTTCTTTTTATGTTTCACTTCAGTTGAAGATCTGATTTTCTTTACGCTTACAAGAAAAATCAAGTAGTAGACCGCGTTTTCGTTGATTGAAATCCCTTGAAAGGTGACATGTTTATTTTTTTGTGATGTGACCTTATGGATAGACTTGAGCATATTCGCTAGAAAGCTCGTGTATATACTCAAGTCTCGGCAACTTAAGGGTAGCCCATATAACTTAGACAAAGTTAAGGTTGAGTATCCACCAGAGCTTTGCGAGGTAGCCGATCGATGTGCAAGGAAAAAATCCACCAATAGGAGAGCTGCGCTGAGCGAGGCTACGAAAATGAAGTATTTCTATTGGTGGATTTTTCCTGGCGCTCTGCTCCACTACCAAGCACAGCTCTGGTGGATATTCACTCTTAATGTTGAGTCATCTATATACAAGATGCATCAGACCTTGGGCCTTAAATGCAATGATCGATTCTACTCGCTAAACTGAGACAACCTGAAGACTGAAACCTTTATGACAACACAGATTGTAGAATGTGCGGCGAAGAGGTGGAGACCATGAAACACTTACTGTGTGAATGTGATGCCCTCGCCGGAGTAAGAATGAAAATCCTCGGTTGTGGCTATCCAGAACCGAACGATTTCAAGGCACTGCCATTGCACTCCAATATCCGCTTTTTGGAAGGGGTGGAGGCTGCATTGGATTAAGCGCTAAAAGAGGAATAATTACGCAAAAGATCCCATAGGGTCGAAGTGTATCCGTAAGGACCCCACCAAATAAGATAAGATACGATAAGACTCGCAAAACTGAACTACTTTTGTTCTGCAACATTAAAAATAACTTAAGTTTAGATACCTAACTAATTGATGTTAAAGTCTAATTGTAAAATCAGTGTATTAAATCATGGCCATATAATCACTATCTCATGGTACGGGGCGACATTTCCTTCGTGCGAGGGCTAAAGGAAAATGGAGAATTGGATCGCGTACATTGAAAATTACATTTAACTTGTATGAGAAAATTAAAATTTAAGTTGGATATATTTTTAACAACTTACAGAACAAAAGCAGTTCAGTTTCAGGAGTAGAAACGATCCATGCATTTAAACCCCCAGGGTCAGGCACCCTGTATAGTATAAAACAAAGTTGCTTCCCGCCGTCTGTCCCTCTGGATGTACGCTTAGATCTTACAAACTACGCAATGGATTTTAACGCGGTTTTCATTAAAGAGTGAGTATTTCAAGAATAGTACATTACTACAGAGGCCGGGACAAAAGGAGTTGCCGGCCGAAGACATATAGACGGCCGAACAAAGCGAGGCCGGATAGGTCTGAGGCGGGCAACCCATATTTCCCGCCGAGGTATGTATAGTGCTTTTCTCAAACATCAAACATAATAATAATTCATTAAAAAAATTAAAACAAAAATTACAAAGTCAAATTACTAGGAGCGCATAAACATTTAAAGTAATCTACAGTGCTCAGTCATCCGCGCTGTGTCGTGTGCGAAGGTGCCCCGCAGCGCACCGCCTGAGATCTAAGTTGCGCTACGCACCCCTAAATACCTTTATTCTCCTAGTACTTTAGATAAACATGCAAACGCTTTGGTTGGATACACGGCTTAGTATATTTTAAAAAAAAACAGCTATCTAGCCTGTTCATAAACACAGCCGCCATGTTTACACTAAAATAAAAAAAATCGTTTATTGTTTTTTTTAATACGCATAGTGGCAGAATGTCATGATGCCTGTGCCACAAATTTATGTGGAATGGAAATTAAAAAAGAGGACTTTGCCGGCCTAGGCTATGAAATTCCATAAACGACCTCTTGTCCCAGCCGCACCTGAAACGTCATACTTGGCGGCCTATTATAAGGAACATAACATCAATATTTCATGGCATGTTTGAGAAAAAAGTTTTTATGTTATGGACTGGTTTTATAGAAAACTCACATAAACGAAGCGAAGCGAGGACGGTTCGATATTTCTAGATAACTTGTAATTTGCGAAGCCACTGGACCTCATTTAACGAGCACTTCGTTTAGTTTTCTATTCCCAACTATTGACCTGGAAAGTGACAGATAGGCTATAAAATCTGGCAGATATAACTATTAATACATTCACCGGTTAGCGCTCTATCGCTATTTGGTACAATCACCATCAATTATATGTCAACATTGCGTTGAAAATGTTTAAACCGTCTTTATTACTAGAGGCATAAGAGCCATTAAGTCCGCCAGTTGTATCTACTTTGTGTATTATGCAATAAAGTTCAAATCTATATTAATATGATGAAGCTGAAGAGTTTTTTTGATTGCTTATTTGCTAATCTCAGGAACTACTGGTCTGATTTGAAAAATTCTTTCAGTGTTAGATAGTCCATTTATCGAGGAAGGCTATATATCATCACGCTAAGACCAATAGGAGTGGAGCACCGATGAAGAATGTTTCAACCTTCTACGTAAACAAAGTCGCGGGTTAAAGTTAGCGTTAGCCCAATGTAACTATTCCACGGGGACGAAGTCGCGGGCAGAAGCTAGTAAATAAAAAATAGGAGAGCGTGCCAGTCGCCCTAGATTCGGCAAACGTTAAACATCTATGTCATTTTGTCTAATGCCATAGACGTTTTTGAGCGCTATGTTGGATAACCTATTTTTCCCATACTGTAGCTAGACTGTACATCTTTATGGCTATATCCGTTACCGGCATCGAATTTATGGTTCATAAAATAATAGCATCGTCTCACCTGGATATGACAAGTAGAAATATAAATAAATGTGTGAGTGGTTTTATAATAACGTTTGTAAAGTCCATTCGCTTAGATAGTGTCGCTACACTCGCACGTACTTGTGGTTATTGTAATAAATTCACTTGTGGTGTAACACCCGCAAGTGAATTTGGCAGTTTACATAGAAATATATTCGTATTTTATTACAATAACCACAAGTAAATGTGAGTGTAGCGACACTATCTAAACGAATGGACTATATCTGCCTATCTATGTCGCGTTTATCGATATGGATAAACATGGCCACGTGTCACTTTCTAACCAGCTTGTAGGTGCACATTTACACCTGTATTACGGTGAATATGTGCGTCTGCCTGTGACATCGTAGCTCTCAAACGTATAGATGGAGTGAGCGTTTCCCAAACGGATAGGCGGATATTAACATATGTTGTGTAAGGAAGTGTTTAATAGTGGCGGCATTTAAATTTAACAGAATCAAAACCCTAGCTCTAACATGTTTCGTTCTTACTGCATACTCAATCTATACTAAAAAGATGAGCAGAACTAAGACTACACTTTTTTTTTGTATGAAAAATAATTTATTTAATAATTTTAAACTATTTAACATTAGCTGTGCCGATGCCTCTTTTTAAGTATACTTGATACCTGTGTTCTTAACACACAGCTTTTCCGTAAAAGTATTATGGTACATTATGTGGTAAAAATAAAAGAAACAAAATTAAAGTAGTAAGTTAAAAAAGGAGCTATAACAATTAGGAAATGCATGTGTGTGGGTGTGTGGGTGTGTGTGAGTGTGTGTTTCTCTGTGAGTGTGTTTGTGTGTGTGTATGTGTGTGAGTATGTATATTATATATGTATCCTTTTAATTAAACATATGTTTACAAGAAATAGAAATAGAAATAGAAATAGAAACATTTATTCGACGAACACAGAGAAAGAAAAAACTGAACAGAGAAAAACATCATTAAAAAAAAAAGGATGGCAACACGAAAATAAAAACAAAAACAATATAGAAGGAAAGAAAAAATACAATCATAGAATAATGTTGCCATGGGTGATTCTGTGACGTCGAAATTGACACCACTCAACACGGGTAGCACAAGTTGTATTTTCTCGCTTGTCGCTCAGTGCGTCTCTATCGTTACTGACTAGATAGAAAAGGAGATCCGAGCGACAAACAAGTCGCGGGCAACTTGTGCTAGCCGTGCAGCACTATGTCACAGCATAAACCGCGAGACGAATTAATCGAAGAAAAAAAGGCGTCCGATAGGGGGTAGTGGTAGGCGTCAGTGAGCCATGTCTTGCCCGACGGAGTAAAAAGCAGACAGGGAAAATTAAGAGGGAAAAAGGGTTTTCTCGAGCTTAGCAAAGTATCAAGACTTTCTTAAAATAATTTCTGTTTATTTGCCCTTAATTTGTGGTAAAATTAATATTTTAAAACAAGGCAAGGGAGCTATCGGGTGGTTAGGTTTGAGGCCCGTCTCAACAGGCACTATCCTAATTACAGTTTACCCCGAGAACTTGTGCGAAAATGGCAAAAATGTCCCCACCCACATACGGAAATTAAGCGTGTCTCAGTTTATAGATCTTGGCAACATGATGTATTTTTGCTATGAAGATCGCCGTATATTTATATTTATACGGTTTTCTTGGAAAATCATCAGCGTATCTTATGGAACTTGTTTAAAAGTAAGCACATATTATTGCCGCGCTTGCTCTTGAAACGTTATTTTTTCAATAAAAAAACCAATGATTCTGCAACTAAAATAGGTATTTCGTTTTTTTTGGCTCCTAATATAGTAGTTTTCACAATCGTGTTATAATAGAGAGCTTTTTTTTCGAGTACCGTAGTACCTAAGTAAGGTACGAGATTAAAAAGCTTGATTATGACACTATTGTGAAAACTACTATATGTATTACAAAAATACCATTTGTACGAGTTCATTAAATAATAATTTAAGTGGTTAGTTTTTAGTTTAACATTTTAAGCTTAGCTTTGAAAACAAAAGTTATCACACCACCGGCGTGCGTAATGTTGCAGTACTGTGCTGTGATGATCACGAAGCGTAGTTTTTTTTTTAGTTTTTTTATGCCCTGTATACAGCAGCAAGTTTAAGTCGTTTTTTGACAGATGACGTGACGCTGCTACGTTCCGAAACGCCATAGATTGGCAATCTTGTATCGGATCGAGTCTCTTTAAAGAAGGACACAAAGTTCTATTTTCGATTTTTTTTTCGGCTGTCTAGAGCGAATCGAAACAGTTATTTAGTTTTTATTTTTTTATCTAATTTTTTATAGAGGCTTTAGTACACATATGTGACTATGTCAGCCTGTTATTTAGATTGTTTCGGAAGTAACATAGACTATTCAACGATGAAAAGAGTGACGTTGCAGTATTCTCTATGAAATCTTAATACACAGATTTTAATCGACGAGTCCAAATAATATATTGACATGCATACTCTGATTGTTGGGGGTTGGAGACAAGCAAACAAAATCCAACATAACACTAAAATAATTTTTTTGACTAACTAAAGGATTGAATGACCTAATGTTTGTATGCTAGTAATTTTACCAACTGATTACGAAATAGCAACCCTACCGAATCGAGTAAGTACCAGCGCAACAAAGTTACTATGGAGGTAAGAACGCAAAGCAACTTATTAAGAAGTTAGTCTGCCTAAGCGCAACCTGTCAGGATGTTTACAATCATGATTGTTATATTAAATCAAGGTCGAAGTAAAAAAAATACAAGATGGTACAGGTCAAGTAATAAAAGACTTAAATCTATAATGAATACAATCTTGAATAAATTTTTAATAATAGTAAAATAAACTAAACACAATAAATCACACTATAAAAAAACAACCTGATTATACCTAACAAAATATAATAAATTTATTATTATTATCTTCAACCTTACTATACGCTTCTCTATGTTTTTTCCTGTAGCATTATCCGTATCAGTAATCAATTGTTAAGAAACTTTTTCTAATACGGATTGCGTTTCATAATATTTATTACTAAACCGTTCCATTATGTGTAAATATACCGAATAATCTAATACTTACTTCCCGTAAATATTTGATATTACATCTTACAATATCCCATGTTTTCTATAAATATCTTTCAAGGATGTTGTTAAAAGGGACGTCTTTGTCGTAAAGGTATCAAAATATTCTCAGAATTCAGTTGATAAGAAAATATCGGGTTTAAGGAATAAATAAACAGTCATCTACGTATATCACCATTCCATCACACGCACATGTTGCTTTCGATTTTTCCAGCCTGTATAATATTATCCTCCTTCCGGGAAAAACGATCAAATATAATTTTGAAACTCTGTTCTATCATTATAATCAGGTGTAACTCTCTCAAACGGTTCTCTGCCTTTTGTCAAAAATATGTTTGGCAAAATGTATCGTTTCCCAACCGTTTCATTTGCCAACCCGCTTTTTTCTGTAAAAAACGAATATAAACTAACCTATGGGGTTCTACACGATGGTGTCGTTGGTACTGAAATAAATACTGAAATAGTAGTAGTAGTAGTCATTTATTTCATATTGGAAATTACATTATTATAATTATGTCGCATAGTTATAATGAATTCACAATAAGATCGTCAGTGTAAAAAAAAATCAAATAATGTCAATGTGTACAAAAGTAATAATAATAATAAAACAAAATAAAAACAGCAGAAAAACAAAATAAATATAGCCCAAATGCTACGGTGATAAAATGCCAAGACAAGAGTACAATAATATTTGGAAATGTCAAAATGTAATAAAATATACAATAACTCAATATAGCTAGCTATATCTAATCGTCACTATATTCTTTAACAGAATATATTGATTTCGTTAATAACAGATTTTTAAGTCGGCGACCAAATTTTTCGCCCGAAGATTCATTTTTAATGTCTGCGGGTAGACGCTCATAGAAAGCGGGCCCTATTACGCGCGGGTTTTTGTTGAGCAGCGCCAACCGCGCCGCGGCACACGCTGGTGGCGGCCCGTTTGCCGGGTGACCCTGCCGGGCATGTTCACACGTCTGAATTTATTAATGTTGTTATGAGTATACATTATGATATCAAAAACATACTGTGAATGAGCGTCATTGTACCATATTTTTTTAACAGTTCCCTACACGAGTGTCACGGTTTTACCCCTGCCAGTGTACGAAGAGCTCTCTTCTGCAAGGTGAGAACGTGTTTAGAGTCCGTAGAATTACCCCATAGAATTATACCATACGACAAGATGGAATGAAAATAAGCAAAATATACTTGAAGCAGTGCATCATCAGAAACTATTGGTTTGAGCTTGCGTAGTGCAAATACTGCACTACTAAGTTTCCCGCACAGATTAGACACGTGGTTTTTCCAATTTAGTTTAGCATCTAATGTAAACCCGAGAAAAGTACATGACGCACAATGCGGTATTGGGCTCTGGAGCGGCGGGATGGCTGTGGTGTTTTTTTATGTTACAGTTACAGAAAAAAAGCGGGTTGGCAAATGAAACCGTTGGGAAACGATACATTTTGCCAAACATATTTTAGCCAAAAGGCAAAATACCTTCTCAAACTGCTAGCTTTTTAATTCGAGAACGAAGTATTACCCGGGATACTAAGTTGCTCGGCGCATTTTTAAGTACGTAAGCCCACGTTGGGCGCCAGTGTCTCGGGGTGAGTTTGGAGGGTCGTCACCTCGGAACAGGGACGAAAGTAACCAGGGTTTATTGTCTTTCATTATAAGTACAAAATAAGGCACAAACAATGCAGATAGAAAACTGAAAATATACCTAAATTAGACGAGATAAATGAATGGTCTAAGTTCAAATGTTATAAAACTTACAAATAGTGTCTTAGTCGGTTGGAATCAATAACTAAAGGTTATCTTTGGCATTGTGCTTCACTAATAAAAGTATACTTTCTAAAAAAGAATTAATGTAACACTATTAGAAGTTTTCACACATGGTAATGGATTGAGAGCTCGTCATCAACTGAACTTTGTCTGCGAGGGCGAAGGTAAAATATAAATGAACTCAAATTTAAAATTTAGAATAAATTAACCAGAAAGAAAAAAAAAAGTTGCATACCTTCGGTGATAGTGCAATACCGCGTAACTAACAAACTTAATAAGATGCAAAATACACTTTAGCATGCAAGTCACTGAGGTAAATTTTGCAACTTATAGAATTTGTTACTTACGCGGTATTGCAGCTGATCACTGACGAACACCTCGTCATAAGTTTTGGTACCTACCAAATTAAAAATGCACGCAATTAATCGTTAATGATGTACTGACGGGACAACTTCGGTTCTCAGGTTAATAAATAAGCAACTAACTGGAAAGTTAATTGTTCAAGAGAGGCAATGAAAAGCGTAAGCACAGTGCAAACAGTAGTTCATCTTCAAACAAAGGTACATTCATCCAATAGAAATGTTGAGCATACTTAGAACCTTGTCATTGTGACTGCCATTGTTACTTATACTTGTCATTTGATTTTCAGTTTGAAGTTTATTGTGACAGTGCACTAAAGTGCTTAACATTTTCGTTGGGGAGTACATGGCGCGGCTTGCAACTTTTTTTAGGAAAACAAAATATACCTGTCTGACGAGTAGGTATAAAATAAAAGCATTTCCAAATAAAAAAAGTCTTCTTCAAAATTATTTATTTGTTTGAAAACATACTTTTTGTGCTCTTAGAAAACTGTACCTACTGTAATGAAACTTCACGCACGTTCAGAAATTTCGCAGAAGTCTTGATTCTGCGTTCCGGTTTCCGGTCATCTATTTCGATCCATTCCAAGTCAGAAAGAAAGTATTTTCGATACTTTTTATTTATTTAAAAGTATTAAGTATAATGAAGCAAAATAATGTAGGATACGTTATTATAAAGTATGGTTGGCAACCCTAGCCGCGAGCCACCACAAGCACAATATTACTGGCTTGACTCTTGTGCGAGTAAAAACATAGCAATAATTAATAGAAAAAGGGCGATGGAAAGAGCTATGCTGGGTGTCTCCTTGCGAGATCGAATCAGGAATGAGGAGATCCGCAGGAGAACTAAAGTAACGGATATAGCTCACCGAATTGCAAACCTTAAGAGGCAGTGGGCGGGGCAAATTGCTTGTAGAACCGATGGCCATTGGAGCGGGAAGGGTCTAGAGTGGCGACCGCGAACCGGGAGACGAAGCGTCGACAGGCCTTCCACAAGGTGGATCGACCATCTGATAAAGGTCGCGGGAAACCGCTGGATGACAGCAGCAGAGGACCGATCGTTGTGGAAAACCTTGGGGAAGGTCTTTGTCCAGCAGTGGACGTCTTGCGGCTGATGATGATGATGAATTAATAGAAATAAAAATAACATTGTAAGTAATTAAAGAAAGAGAAATGACTTCATAATTTGCATACCCGTTTGTGGGTTGAATACGCACTAACTACTCTATTTTTTAACCTTAATTTAGCAAATTAAATGTGTTTTGATTTTTGATTGAATTTTTGTTAAATTTACTCCTCTATTCCACATTGTAACGCCTATCTTGCTTCGATATTGTTATTATATTGTTGGCGTTATGATATCCCTTATGATTCGCGTTATTTACTTAGCGGTGATTACTATCAAGGCAAGACAGTCCAAACGAAATTAGAACAAAATGTCCAGGGAGTATCCTGGTCCTTGCGCGTGATTCCCTTACACGGCTTGATGCCATTTTTAGCTACCAATACAAAACATTTTTATGTTTACGTAGATATTGCTCGTCGCAAATGAGTTGTCTGAACAGCTGTCATAGTCAGGCTCTAGGACAGGTTTATGAAACGAAACACATTTATCTCTTCCTTTTCTACGAGATAAATTAAGGTCGTCATGACAAATAAAGACCTTTCTAGACTATCAAAGTAAAATAGAAGTTCTACTGTCATGTATGTTAAAATATGTAATAATTTACCACGGGAGTAAAAATAAAACAGGATCATGAAAAAGACCTGTATGAATGGCTAAGTCTGAAAGGTTTTTACAGTAAAATGAGGTAATTGGCAAAATAAATGAATTACTTTAGCTTTTAATAATGTTTCAAGAAATTTTTGGACTAGTGAATATAATGTTGTATTATTAAACAATGGTCATTAGTAGTGAACAACACGGTAAAATTTTCATGCCTCTGACCTTGGGGCTTTAACTGCATGAATCGTTTCTACTCCTGAAACTGAACTACTTCTGTTCTGTACTCGTAAGTTGTTAAAAATAAGTACAACTTAATTTTTTCATAAAATTTAAATGTTTCAATGTACGCGATCCAATTCTCCATTTTCCTGTAGCCCTCGCACCAAGGAATTGTCGCCCCCGTACCATGAGATAGTGATTATATGGCCATGATTCAATACACTGATTTTAAAATTAGACTTTAACATCAATTAGCTAACTAAACTTAAGTTATTTTTTTATTTTGCAGAAGTAAGTCCTGTTTAGCGAGTAGAATCGATCGTTGCATTTAAAGCCACAAGGTCAGAGCTGCCCTCCTAAGCAAAAATGCAATAACTAAATACAACAGCCAAAGCAGATTCAACTCTCTTCTGTTTGTAACTAGGTTGCAATTTCTACAGATGTTTTGTCTGAGATATCGCCATTATGCTTAGTTAGTAGGGCAGAGAGGCACCCTTTATTTATGGTTAAGCATATGCGCCTTCCATAAACTGAACCTTTTTAACTATTTTAAAGCGAAAAAAATTCGTCGGTCTTAGGCAGGATTCGAACCTACATCTCCTCTGGCTCTCCGGGCCGATGCAGGCGCATTACCGATTATGCCACCAAGACCCTACTTAAGATCCACGAAATTAGTAATCGCTTGCTTTTTCATACTCGGAGGTTATGAACCTTTTTGTTGTACAATTTTTTTAAATTAATAATCTCTTACCTCTTTCCCTTGGAGGACGAAGATTTTGTCGATGATGAAGCGAGCTCACTCAGAAGATGCCCATTCGTATTATGATTTTAGCAAATAAATTATTATATGATTGATTATAATTATGATGATAAGACGCAAGCATAATGCAAAAGATCTATGCTGAGTAAATATTATATACGGTTGAATTAGTCTACGGACTTTGATTGAATGACAGATCCACCTGCGTGGGCCGTTTAACGTTAATAGGTAGGTACCAGGTAAATATTGAGCAAACTTAGAACCTTGTCATTGTGAATGTCATTGTCATTGTCATGCTTGTCATTTGTTGTTCAGTTTGAAGTTTATTATGACAACGCACTGAAGTGTTTGTCATTTTCGTTGGTTCATAACTACAATCGGCAAAATGGAATCCTGACCGACAATGGCGACCATAACATGTGTCTCAGTGACATTTTGTTAGATTTTTACGATTTGATCTAATAAAGCAACTGTGACACGATAATACTAATATAATAACTCTGATTTCGGTCTTCGGGAGAATTGGTAATTGTTAAAGCCGATAATTGCCGGCCTATATTGCCTGAAAACCAATTAAAGTGCACCCGAGTTGCGGTGCTAGCAAAGGATTAAAGGCCCAGCCACAGCGCTTACGTAACGTGCACGTGCACGTGCGCGCTCGCTTTCACTACGTTGTATAGTTTGAATTTACGACATGTCACTATACCTACAACGTGCACGTCACGCAGGCGGTGTGGCTGGGCCTTAAAACGCTACATTTATTCGAATTTACGTTCCGCAATTTGGGAATGATGTACTGGTTCAAAACCGTGTTAAGGATAAGATCACGGACCCACTTTAGATTATCCAATATTTTAAATACATACAATAAAAAAAATACTACACACAGTAGTGCAAAAAGCACTAAATAGTAACTGATCACGAAAAGTATCGTCAAGTGCTTGAAAAACAGTAAAAGACAAAACATTCACGTTTACTGATAGAATATTACTGTTTAATTTTAATTAATTTACAATATTTACACTAAAATATTATACACATTTCAATTTACTGTTAAGAAAGTGTCAAAAAATTGGGCCGCAAGCTTTAACTGTTCTTGAACCAGTAACAATAACCGTTTCGATCGATAAGCTTATATAGTATGGTGCAAAGCAGTGAATGCACATATTTTTTCGGTTAAACGTACTGCTTGTGTGTTCATAGTATATGTATAGACTTATGTACGAGGCGAGCTCGACGATATAATTTGGTCTACTTACGAGTACATTAAAAATCAATGGACGAAACGAAGGTGGATGTCGAGTATTCATCGTAATAGAACAAGATTTGTAATATTTTGTTAAATAGTGGTGGTATTGGGCTAATGTTTTATAAAAGTACCGCCCGAATGTGGAGTCCACGCCGCGTTCGCGCGTTCGCAGGCTCTTTGACGCGGGCCGAAAAACCGACACAAAGTGGCTAACTAGGCGCCCGCGAAAATATGCGAGTCGGCTCCACATTCACACTTTTACGCGTTCGCGCGCGAATGTAGAGCGCCCATATGGTTATGAAGGAAAAAAAGACAATAGAGACTAACTCCAGGCGAGTGTTATGTCTGGGATCGAAGTCCATTAAGATGAACTTGGAACTGTTGGAAGTTCTATAATTATATGTCAACTGAGTGGGAAAGTTAGATAGCTGGATGCAGCGCATTTAGTTGCACTGTCTGACGCTGGCGGCGCTGTCATAGCTGTCTCCTACTTGTAACGAGCTGTAACTAGATGGCAGTAAGTAGCTATAGTCGGGTCAATGAAAGACGATTTCTTGTGACAGCTCATATACAGTGTGGTTTTTTTAACTAGGACATTAAGGGGAAAAGTGAAAGCATAGGAGATACAGGTAAACTGTCTTAGAAAATATTAGGGTGTTTCTTGTTAAAAAAAAATGGTATAGTCATTTTTAGTCAGAAGTTAAATGAATAAATTCAGCAAAAAAAATGTTCATGCATATCGACTCAGTTACATGTAAGAATAATTTTATTGTATCGAAAGAAACTAACATGATATCTTTTAAAAGGCCTAACGGATTTTCATGAAACCGAGCTAAGAACCTCCACTAGAAATCCTGTTTTCAAATGAAAAACCTCATCCAAATCGGTTTATCCGTTTAAGAGCTACGGTGAGAGCAAACAGACACACACACAGCGGTAAAATGTAAAACACACCTCTTTTTGCATCGGTGGTTAAAAATTAGAATTTAAATTTTATTTAAACCTTACGTATAGTATTTAAAATGATTAAAATCACCTCTTTTTATACGCGTTGCTTTCGATTATGGTTAATGTTTAAAAATAATGAAATACGGCTATAAAAGGGATCATCCCACATTGACCAAATTACGAAAAAATTTGAATGAATTATACATCGTAAATTTTTTTTTAAGTCAAAAAAATGTGTACTTTTATCCAAATTGTCACGTGTTTATCTTTATTACTACACATGCTCGTATACGGGAAGGTATAAAGATAAACAGATGACAATTTGGATACAAAAGAACACATTTTTTTGAAGTAATTCAAAATTAAAATTTTAGAAAGTAAACCTAATGCTATTTTCCTAAACAAAGAAATACCTCGTATAAAAATCATCCTCCGTATTTTCTTAACGAACGTTCTCTTATTTACCAGGTCAAATGAGTACGCATTACGTGTAATTGCCTTTGTCTACGTTCGAGTTACGTTTATTTTGGTATTTTCACAACAAGCCTATATACTTATAGGCTTCTATTTCGTTTTAATTATTGTTTTATCATTTTGACGATGCGTTAGCATAGTTGGTACCTACGAAGCTAGCGGTCCTGGGTTCGGTTCCGTAATGGGCAAAATATTTGTGTGATGATCGGGAGTATTTGTTTCCGAGTCTTTGACGATTTCTATGTATTTAAGTATTTATTTTTCTATGTCGTTGTCGTTGTCCATAGTGCAAGCCTAGAGCTTAGTTTGGGATTAGATCAAATTGTCTTTAATAGTTTTTATTTATTTTACTTTCAGTGCTTACACATAATTGCCAAATATTTCAGTAAAATATTACGGTGCTTAATTTAAAAAAATATACTTATTTAAGAAACTGGTAGAATGTTGGACAGGGCCGCCAGGGCGTTTTTTTTTGCCGATGGGTTGCTAAAATTATACTAAATCAATTAAGTATACATTATATTTTAAGATTTTTTTTTAAACGTTACATGGTTTAGTGTAATTTATTTAAGTAATAACTATAACTTTTAATTAAGACCTACAGGCCTATTACGTAACTCACTCGCAATCGCGATCGGCTTCAAAGCGGAACAATTGATTTCATTTTGTATGCAGATAAGCCTTCGATTTTCAAAATGAAAACGATTGCGATTGCGAGTGCGTCAGTCAATAGCCCCTCTGGCCCCCCTTCTAAGAAAAGTCTTCTTAAAATTATATATTTATTGCGAGCTTATAGGTACCGTAAATTATTTGATTCTAAATTAAACCTGGTTAATTAGCCTGTCATCCACAAGGTTTTAGACATATCAAATCTAGAACAAGAAATTAGATAGACACTGCTACATAATGTATTAATTTTTAATTAATTATACTAAATTGATTTATACTTAAATTTACTCGTACCTTTTAATCCAACTCAAGGTACTTCAGAAATCAGAATTCCAGTAGAAATGAGAGGTTTATTCTGGATAAAAACGAACCTAGGTCCTATTCCAGGACTTATAACTATAGATATGTTTTAACTTGAAATGTGTGCCAAGTTTCATCCCGATCCGTTCAGTTGTTGAAGCGTAACAAACATCCATACATCCAAACTTTCTCATTTATAATATTGGTAAGAAACACAACACAACACACACACAGTGGAACAATCGGAGCTGGCTGAAAATCAGCGCTGCAGGTGTTTAACACCTCAGCATTATGCTGAGCCAGTGTCCGATTCACTGCCGCGAAGACACACTCACTACTTGTTTATCGCTGTTTTCTGTTTTCAATTTTTTTCTGTGTGTCTTGTGTGTGTAGTGAATAAATGTGTTTTTCTTTTTCTTTTCTTCTTCTTTTCTAAGATAAGATAAGATAAGATACAAAACGCTGTAGTTAGCCTACATCAGAGGTCCCCAAACTTTTTTGTCTCGTAGACCACTTGGGAATTTTTGCGGTTTTGGGTAGACCCCCAGCTTACTTATTATAAAAAAAACTTCGGGGTCTTTTGCACGGATAAAATGGGAGGTCTAGTCGGCTTAAAATTGACACAGCCAACAATTACAATTTAGCGGAGAAAAATATTTTTTACAAAATAAAAACTTAGACGCTTATATCTGAGTCCGAATACGTATTATTCCATTAATGGAAAGCCATAATTAAAGTCACGACCTGCTTAAATGGGATCCACGTTGGACCCCCATTTTCATCTCATGGACCCCGATTTTTTATTTCCACTCACATGGACCCCTTACAGGTTGTCGTCGACCCCTGGGGGTCGATATAGACCACTTTGGGGATCACTGGCCTAAATGATAGTGACCCCGTCTGGGCTAAGTTAATCGTTACTTAGTACCCATAGTACAAGCCTAGAGCTTATTTCGGACTAGGTCGATATGTGTGAGGTTGTCCCTGATATTTATATAATTTTTTTAACGAATGTATCAGTCGATCCATCTGAGACAGGTTATCAAATAATCATCCATTCACCTTTAATAAATCGATTATTTCATCGATCAGCATCAGTCGATCAGCCAAGTAACATCGATCGAACTAACAGACAGAACATTCGGGAGTGTGTCGGTACCCTAAGTTAACCAGAGGGCCTTGCCAAGATGCATTGCGCTGACTAGCGTTTCTATTCGTGTCATTTGTAAACCAATCGCGTCACTGATAGATCACGTGACTTTTCGTATCACGTCACATACCAGTGAGTGACGCGATTGGTTCAAAAATGAATCGAATAGAAACATTAGTTAGCGCAATGCATCTTGGCAGGGCCCTCTGTATTTCTTAAACAAATTTTCCGGGCTACTGCAAATACCCGATACGTTTAATCACGTGTATAAATTCTAGAAAACTCTTTAATACCCTTTACCGATTCTCTGAGGAGCAATAAACCCAAAAAGGTATTTTCATTAAGCGAACTCTATTATTCAGTAACGGGCGGGCGATTTTGGACTTTATATCAAATAACATGCGAAGTTTCAAGGCAATTTTGGATTGGATCTTATCTTTATAAATATCGTGATAAAGTGCCATCAATATTTTAATCAAAGTTTAATAACTACTTAGTAGTAAGTAATGGTAATGTTTTTTCGTCGAAAAAAAACGGGCCAAGTGCGAGTTGGACTCGCGCACGGAGAGTTTCGTTCTGCAACAGAGTAGGGGTGCGCCAAAGTTCATATAAAATTGCAACTCCCATTATTGGAACTCCGAAATGTTTTCTCATACCATTTTACATCATAATGATCACTCTTCATACTCTTCGTAATATTTTTTAATAATAATGATCGGAACTTATACTCATCTGAACTTATAACGCCAATATTCATGGAACCGTACACTTTTCAGAATTTCTTAAATATCTTACGTGTAGATAAAATTAGGTTAGGTTAGGTTAAATTTATAACAATCCTCAAAAAGTAACAGTTTCTTAAAAAAATGCATTATGAGTTGCGATAATTATGACTTGAAAAAGTATGAACAAAAAAGTATGAGCAAAATTTTTCGAAGAAATGATGAGTATAGACACAAATCGTTATTTGTATAAAAAAATCTAAAGACCAATTTTATATGAGCCAATATGGACCACAGAGTAGGTATTGTTACATATCGGTCCGAATATCGTCTTTACCATATAAAAATATTATATTATTTGAATGTTGTCTTTAATTCTGCCAAAAAAATTGCGTGATTCCAACTCACATTTGGCCGGTTTTTAGTAATTGTTGTTCTTTTGGGTTGGTACTATAATCATACCAACTTTGATGCTAGTATGTTTTACCGTTTTTACAATACAACAAATCGCACCTTTAGAACAATAATGACCTAATTCAAAATTTGTGCTTTCAAACTTCGAGTCATAAATTTATTATCATAGAGACCTAACTCGAAATTTAAAATTTCTCAATTAGGTCACTATTGTTCTGAAGGTGCGAAATATTAAAATGCGTTTCTTGTATGGGGACCGATTTTTTTTTTTCATCACACTTGCTCGTAAATAGTGTTCTAATATGCTAGAAAAATCGACCGTAAATCCAAAATAATACCCGCGGGCCTTTTTTTTACCATTACGCCCTATCGTGCGTACGCGTAATACGTGGACTCAAACTATCACCATGACCCCAATTCTTGTGCCATTCGATATGAAGTTTCATTCGAGATGAAATGTCAGTTGCATACAATTTTCTAAAAATCTCGCATATAAACTATTGATCTCGACTGTCAATAGAATCGGACTCCTGAACACGTTTGACATTATCTGTGGTAAGTCATAGACAATGATGTAGTCTGCCGCTAATATATAAATACTGATTATAAACTGTGTGATTCCAAAATAATAATTAAAACGGTGTCTTTGTGCACATATTAAAATTTATATATCAATAAAAAACATGTCGTCATCGGAAGAAATGGATAATGCGACTCCGCCGAACATCGCCAACGCGGCTAAAATTATTAGTGACAATCGTAAGTTAAAAATATGATCTTTTGTCTCATTTTATTTCATTTCCTCGCAATTGTGATGAAAAACATTGTATGTTACACGGGTGGTAAAGGAAATACAAAGCTTGAGTCATTAAAACCCTCAGCCTTCGGCTTCGGGCTTACGGGCTAACAGACTCTCATTTGTAATTCTGTCTTTACCACCCTTAATACACAATGTACATACTTATTTAATTATTTTTATTTGTTAGGAAATCCACCGTAATAACATATTCTAAAAAAAAACAATCCGTTATTAAGGTTTAAAAAGATACAGCTTTTCAACGTTAGGACATTACGTTACTGTTTTTACACTTTGGGTACGGAACCCTAAAACACTATGCCGATTAACCGATTTTCATAAAACCTAAGAACCGTCTAGATTAAATTAGCTTCCTTTTTTAAAAAACGCGTCCAGATCCAGTTGGGAGCTACGATACCACAGACAAACACACATACAGTCAGTACAATTATTTCCACTTTAACACTCGGGATATCTCGGTTTTTATCGTAAAGGTTCGTGTTTCCACATAGAGTATATAAAATCCTAGAATTTACTGACATAAAATATTCAAACCTATTTAATTTTAGAATAATAAATAATAAAACCTCAACCTAAGCATCAAACTAAAACTTCATTAATGTTCTTAATGTTCAAATAGACTATAATCAACTTTTTATGGGTTAGCTTTTTGGGTTTGCTTTCAAAATCAAAGGACTGTGGAATTAAATTATCTGTAATTTACATTTACTAATTTAATATTTGTGTTTTTAGTAATGCGATGTAATAATTAAATTAAGTCACATCAGTGTGATTCATGGTCTACTTAGACTGTTAAGTGAAAACTAAAAAGCGAAGACTGAAAAGGACTGTCACCATGATATTATGAATATGCAGCAATGTGTCTCGTGTCATTTGCGCTTCCGATCTCTACCGATAAATGTCTAGAATTGACGAATGTCAAAATCGAATAAATCGTATTGTACACTGATAAATAAATAAATAAAATAAATAAATATCAGGGGACAATGTCACACCAATTGACCTAGTCCCAAACTAAGCTCTAGGCTTGTAGTATGGCTTTGGTTGGCTTTGGTAGATAAACACGTTAAACCATAACATCCTTTATTACTTTTAAATATATGGTATATATTTGTATATTTAGGCAATATAACCAATTTTTTTTATGGTATGGCGAAGGCATACGTGCACACAGGCCACCTGGTGTGTTATTCTCTCAAAAAACGGCGGCCGGTCGAACGGACGAGCGAATAAAAGCGACGAGTTTAAATAGTCCGGTCCGACCGAACAAAACACATTTTAGCGCGTGCATTGTCAATTAGGGAGCCTTATACGTTGGTGAAGTCATGCTGCCAAATTGAATACACGCGCTAAAATGTGTTTTGTTTGCTCTGTCGGGACTACTTAAACTCGCCGCTTGGACCTTCACTCGAGCGAACGATCACCTTTGCTTGTTGAGAGAATCAGCACCCTGGTATGTGAGATATGTGTTCCAAAGTTACAATCTTAAGACCGCAAATGAGTTGCCAACCCCGAGTACTAAGATGGAATGCCTCTATGCTACTAATTTGACCGGTTGTCTTATATCCCCACTTGGGAACACAACAATGCGAACACCGCTGCCGGTACGTCTAAAGATAAACAGATAAGGTAGGGTAAAATATTTTGTAAGATAGCTCGCTTAATAAAAACATCATTTGTAACATACCTGATGTTAGCAGCCTCGTTGACGTAGTTGCCCCACCCCATGAGCGGGGGGGTGGTGAGGGCGAGGGAGTAGGTCCAGATGAACCCAACGGAGACGGCGGCACCCTTGGAGCTGAGGTGGTGCGAGCTGAACGGCCTAGTAACCAGCATGTAGCGCTCGAAGGAAAGAACCGTCAGAGTTGTTATTGATGCTATACCTGTAACAATAGAGATTGGAGTTAGCTAACTATAGTACTTCATCATGTCAGCCGAAAGACGTCCACTGCTGGACATAGGCCTCCCCCAAGGCTCTCCACTCAAACCGGTCTTGTGCTTTTCCCATCCACCGCGTTCCCGCTATCTTTACAAGGTCGTCACTCCATCTTGTTGGAGGCCTACCTACAGCTCGTCTCCCGGTCCGCGGACGCCACTCAAGAACCTTCTGACCCCATCGGCCATCAGTCCTGCGAGCAACGTGCCCCGCCCACTGCCACTTAAGTTTGGCTATTCTTCGGGCTATGTCGGTAACCTTAGTTCTACTGCGGATATCATCATTTCTGATTCTATCACGCAGAGAAACCCCGAGCATAGCCCTCTCCATAGCCCTCTGAGTGACTTTGAGCTTCCTTATAAGGCCCATTGTTAGCGCCCACGTCTCAGATCGTAAGTCATCACTGGCAACACACACTGGTACACAACTATAGTTTTAATAGGCTGTTAAGAAGTCATTCCTAGGCCCGTATTAGGGAGTGACCACACCGGAACTTAACGGTGCGTAAATTCCGGTCCGTCAAAATTGACGCAATGTTATAACTATGATCCATTCTTTTGTTTACGTAACGTCACCGTATTTTACGTGTCAGTGTGGGCGCTACTTAACGGTCGCCGTCATCCTCGCACTGGTCAGAAAGTGACAGTTTATTTATCCACATCGATAAACACGACCACCATAGGCACGCTGACAGCTGTCATGTACAATTTATTTATTTAAATAGTATACCCTCCTGTGAGTATGATAAGCAATGATCGGCGAGCGGTAGCATTTTATGTCACTTTAACGTCAAACGTAATAACTAATATGGATAAGTCTGTGTTGTTAAAAATAAAACCATAATTATATTGTTAAAAACACTGAATTTATTTTTTTATAGTAAATAATCATATTTTTTTAATGTTTGATTTTGTCAATCGATTCTTTTTTACATTGAGGATCCATTTACATTAAGAGAATGACCTTCATCAACAGATGTGAGAGGTGCGTAGTTGTAAAACGATATTTCATCGTTTTTAAGACATGTTAAAACCTCGATAATAAAACTGCATACATTTTTAATATATAAAATGTGCACGGAATCTAAATATAATCATATCCATGTTATACTTTCGTCGAGAAATTGCTACCAGTCGCCGATCATTAATGATAAAGATTCGAAACAATCCTCAAAAATGTAAAAAAAATCTAAAACAGTATTTGAAAGCTGATCATTAAAGGGGCGATTAGTTTAGTTTGTCCTTATTTAAAGTAATATAAGTTAAATAGTACTGAGCGATGGCAGCGACAAATAAACCGCATACGGTTCCCGTTCTGTTTTCTTAATTTTCGCGGCGACGCTTGGTCGTGACTCGTGGTCGGACACGCGAAGTAGATGCATTTGCGTTATCTATGTGTATTTACCTGTGGATTTACCCCTATTTTATATAATTATCTAGTATAAATACTCGTATTTCAACAAATCTACAGTTGTTTTACTTTAGTTTTATAATTATAGGTACAGTCAGCAGAAGTAGGTGGACACTTGGACTGTCGAAGAGCTCAAAATTATCTATGTCAAGAGAATAAGAGCGCACCTAAATAATTTTGATCTCGTCAACTGTTCACTTACTTCTGCTGCAAACTGTACAACGCTTCATCTATACTAATATTATAAAGAGGTATAGTTTGTGACGTTGTAGGGGGTAATCTCTGGATCTACTGAACCGATTTTGAAAATTCTTTTACAAATAGAAAGCTACGTTATTTGTGAGTGTCAAAGACTATATATGAACCCAAAAAAATGTTTACTTCCCAACGAAGTGGACACGGGAACAGCTACTTACTTATAAATTACCACCTATGTTCTATTGTCATGTGTTTTTACAGGATTAGTCATCATCATCATCATTATCATCATCATCATCAGCCTATATTAGTCCACTGCTGGACATAGGCCTCTCCCATTGCACGCCAACGAGCACGATTCGTTGGCATCTCTCATCATCCAGATGAGCACAGGATTAGTATTGGAACTTAAATACACGTTTAATATCAGAACTTTACAGGTTTGGTATTGGAACTAAAGTAATTCAGAATAGGTTCTAACATTGAATCAACGCTATTTATTAAAAATAATATACTACCCCGTTCTCTCGTAATGACGTAAAATTATAGCTCTATTTTCCCCATTATTTTCTGACATATTAATAGCGATGTGTGGTTTCCTAGCGTTTCGCTAGGTAATTATTTTAGGTATTATTTACGTTTCTAGCTCACGCGAGACCAAACTAGTTTCATGTGAAGCCTTTGCTAGAAAATGTTGGGCAAAATGTTTTTGCCGTAGGTTAAAGTGATTCTTACCCTTGTAGGGGTAATGTTTGTTGTTTGTATTAGGTCATGCCTGAAGGAAAAAATGTTCATCAGCAGACCAAAGTGATCAATTATTATTCTACTCCACTTAGATCCATAACTGGGGCCTTGTTCTACGCTGTTTTATACGCATTGTTACCGTATTGTTTGGTTGTCTTTACTGTCTAGTTAATAAGTGTTGTTCTAACGATGAGAATACTATTACTTAATATAGCGAGAAAAACAATGTAGAATAAGATCCCTGCCATAAACTGATTCGAAAACGGAAGGTACGGGTGCGCTTGTTAAACTGTAGATATACAATGGTCTGTAGCTATAAATTTACGCAAAGTCAATAAAAACATAGCATTAAGACAATCGTGAAGCAACGCTTAAATCGTGATGCTGTCAACAATTTACCCCTTACATCAAGTTCGATTTCCACGATTTTTGAATATTTTGTAGTAATTATGAAATTGTAGGTTTGTTTTATGTTTTATTTGTTACTTGGAAAGGAAAACGTACAGACCTAGTTTTACATAACATCTAGGTACAATATATTCAAAACCGTAATAATCGGACTAGCTTCAAGAGGAGAGAAAAGCTACCGCATTTTGTGTGAAATTGTCGGCTTCACAATCCTCTTAAAATTAATTAATTAAAGGATTTAAACGAACCAGCACCCGCAGAGGCCGTAGACAAGATGCATTCGGCGTTCGTTATCGTCATCAAAAATGTATAGGATTGACGTAACCTATCTCACGGTCGCGTCGAGCAGCTACGTCAATTCCATACATTTTGTCAGATTTCGAAAATAGTTTACGTTAGCGTTAGGCAACTTCTCTATACTCACAGGTTACCTTATGAAAAGTTATCATCAGTAATCGGAATAGCTGTGTCTATTCCAATCACTGGTTATTAAATAATTATCGGGTGACAATTTCACACAAATGGACCTAGTCCCAAACTAAGCTCTAGGCTTGGACTCAGAGTACTTGACAACGATAAAGATACTTATAACATAGAAAAATACATACATAAATTCATAGAAAACATTCAAGATTCAGAAACAAACATTCGCGCTCATCACACAAATATTTCCTCTTAAACCGGGATTTGACCCGGGACCGGGTTTTGCTTCGAGCGCAGGGTCACTACCCACTGGGCTAACGTGTCGTCAATAGCAGATGAGTTGCCGGCCTTTAATAAAAGAGTGCCTCGTCTCTTGAAGCACCTTAACTCGTAGTTGTTCAAAATTACCACCGCATTATAGCGGCACCAACTTATGCTGCTGCTGCCACAGATACTAGGGCCGAGATCCTAGGCGGGAAAAACCATATCGTCTTTGACTTGTAATCGTATTGTCAAAGTTTTGATAGCTCTTATTTCCTTGACAGTATTGGCAGCCGAGTTAAAAAAAATACCATAACAGGTCTAAGACGATATGGTTTTTATGGGTGCGCTTCAATCAGTCTAAAAACATTTAGCATAATTTCATTTAACTACCTACGAAAAGCATAATGAACATTTAGCATAAAAACTAATTGTATAGTTTTATCAGGTATACGATAAAATAACATAACACTCATTTATCATAACGACCATTTTAAGTGAATTTCTTCTTACTAGGTTAGGTTAGGTTAGGTTAGGTTAGAACTGTGACCACGTCCCCAGGTTTAGCGGTTCAGGCGGTACATTTTCTGTCAATCACGGATAAGTTCAACATGCACTCGTTTATATGCACTAAACAAAATAAACCTATTCAATGGAACCCTAAAATGGAATTCCCTATCCATCCCTGGTATAAAGCAACGCGGAAGGGGCTGATTGGCTATAAACACGTGAGGCTGTTAAGCTCGGTATTCATTATTTCAGTGCAGGTTTAATGTTCTTGGCCAAATTGCAAAAGTTTGATGAAACACGTGGAAACTTGTTTTCGGTGGCTCATTAGGGGGAGCTTAAATCAAGATGAATGTGCATTATATCCATCAATCTATAAAAGCAGCAGAGCGAAATGACTAACTATTATGGCTGCTAATGCCTGCCTTCCAGACCTTTAATAACCGTTATTTAAGTGTAACGTTATCTTGAACAAATACCGTTAAACTATAACGTTATTTGACGCCTTACCTGTAGCGGTATCCATTATAACGTTATCAAACAAAACGCTATACGTATAACGATACTTCGGTAAGCGCTATAATAACGTTAATAACCGTTATTTTCGAGTAACGTAATTTTTAAATCTGCGTTTGTTATTTGCATTTAAAAATGCTATATGAAAAGGGACGGAAAAGGACGAAATATATGAACGGACATCGAAACGACGTTGGTTGCGATGTCTAAACGGGCAAAAATCGTCCCTTCTCGGACGTCGGTCAGTCACGCAAAATGCCTACCTAAGGAGCGGCAACAGCGCGTACTTCATAAGTTTCATAACGTTATTTAAGTGTAACGTTATTACGATTTCGTAACGGTGTAGCGTAACGTTATGAAAAAATATCGATATTTTTAAACGAAATTTTGACCACTAACGAAATATAACGTTATGATAACGATATTATTCATAACGTTATAAAGGTCTGCAGCCTTCTTTTGACAATGATCTTGGTAGGGCCACCTGACTTCGTACGAATTCCGTTGAACTTGCAAGTCGCTTCGATAATCCACATAGAAATGCTGCCTCTTACGGGAAGGAGCAAACTAAGCGAGTACAAGCATTTTCATGCGGAAGCAATTCGACTCGCATCGTAAATTTTATACAAGTGCTTTCATCGCGTGCAAGTAAGCAGATGGGGCTAAGCGAGTTCGCTATGTCTTGGAGTCGACAGGTGTTGTTGAGACTCCGCTCGCGCCTATCTATTAACTACGTTTTTTTTTAAAGAGTCTTAATAATATTTGCGAGTATATCAAACCATGGCAGATCGCCAGAGATTGGTTGAGTATTCCACTAAGGCCGTTTCTTATGGAAGTAGTCAACATCACATAGCTTGCTCCGCCAAACCTGCTATGTGCTATATACGCTTCTATTGTCAAGAGAATAAGAGCGTGTGTAGATAATTTGATATTTTTTTAGGATTTGATTGATAACGCCACTTTGACTATACCTATATAACGGTAACCCATCATTTTATCAAATTTCACTTCATCGAATTTTATTTCATGAACGCAATTTTCGGCAATCTTACTAATATTATAAACAAGCTGTCCGTGCCCGGCGCCGCCAGGGTGTAATTTTTTTTATACATACCTTGTCCTGATAATTATAAACACAACAAAAAATAAATTATTCAAATCAGTGGAGCCATTTTCGAGTTATGGCGTGACGAAGAGAAACAGGGATTCATTTTTCTATATAGTTATATGTAGATGCGAAAGTTTAGATGTTTGTTATTTAATCATGCCAGAACTGCTGATCAGATTTGGATGAAATTTGGCACAGAGATAGATTAGATTAGTCTAGATTAGCACGTAATTCCCGTTGGAATAGCGATAAACGACTTCTACGCAGACGGAGTCGCGCACAAAAGTTAGTTTCTTATAAAACTCTTTCTCAGGAAGAGCAAACCTATTTTATTTCGCTTCGCTCATTATTCTTTTGCTCATTTATCGTTGGAGGTTCTGCAATCTATCTAGGTAAATGATATATATGTGTGTTGAACAATTTAATTTACACCTCGCGCTTTGCGCTGCTGCAATTCATAAATGGTGTTACGTGGGCAATGCTGGTTGAATAACAAGTTACATTACGTGACCCACATCCATTATAAAATAAAAGAATACCTATCAGAGTCGATGCTATTTTTGTTACTCTAGGAGGGGAAAAAGTGGACTTTCATTATAGTCCAAGAGCTCTTAAGCATTTTTGAGTAGATAGTTGACTGAGGCATCGTGGAAACTTGTACAGTTACTTCTTTAATGATATTTACATAGAATAGAACACAAGCCGACTTGGCTGAAGGGTATTGGGGCTAAACCAAGCTATGATTTTTCAAAGTAGTGTTTTTTTTTGTAATACATGTTTTTGAGGAAAAAAGCCACATCATTTAGTCGGCCCTAAAATTGAGGAATTTTATATTTTTTTTACAAAATATCGAATAAATGTATTTGAGGCACGATAAAATTTTAACAGAGCAATGTTGGTAGCTAAAAATAAATTTTCACAAAAAGACCGATCATTTCGCTGCGACATTTTACCTGCCGGGTGATCGAGAATGTAGAACCTTGAACCTGGAGAGAAAGTATGTTAAATATTTAAGATAGTAAATTTTACTCAAGGAAAATACTCCTGGGTACAAGGTGAATAAGACTAACGTAAACGATTTTCGAAAACTGCCAAATGGAATTGGCATAAGCGCTCGACGCGACCGTTTGGCAGTTTAAGTCAACCCTATAATTTTCACTAACGATAACGTTCTCGCAATGCATCTTGTCTAGGGCCGCTTGCTCTTTAATATTTTAACTTCTTAGATATTCAATTTAACGAACGAACAGGGTTTCTGACACTGTAATAGCACCTAAAAATAATACTGATCCTTTCAATAAACAATTCATTTTTTCGTGAATAAGTGTAATAACAGTAACTTTCGCATTTTACATCAAAATATTGCAAGTATTTTACAAAAAAAGGATGATCTAGAGTTAGTTTTAGAAAATTATAAACAAGCACAAAGACCGATAAATGTTATATGCCTGACTGAAACTTTTCTCCGGAAAGGCACCGAACAGAATGCATGCTTAAATAATTACGAGGCTTCTGCATTCTGGTCGCGTGAACACGAAAAACGAGGAGGGGCGTGTATACTGGTCCAGAAGGAATTGAACTTTAAAACATTAAACATCTGTGAAAGTATGGGCCAAAACTATGAGTTTGAGTGTTGTGGGATACAGCTAGAGAAACCAAGTATATCAATAGTGTGTATTTACAGGACACCATCGTCCAATGTTCACGTTTTTCTGGATAAACTCAACGCCCTACTTACAAAAATCAATATCAAAAGTAGGCAATTAGTTCTATGTGGAGACTGGAATATAAACATGCTTAAGTCAAACCAGATAACCCAAACTCTTAACAGTATCCTAGAAAACCACAACTGTAGACTACACATAGATACTCCGACGAGACTTGATACGTGCATCGATTTGATAGTTAGCAACATCCCAAATGCATCAGGCTGCACCGAACAATTAGCGCTATCAGATCACGACACTGGTCAAATCTTGACATTCGCCGCTAAAGATTATACCCCGCTGAAATTTTGGTATGAATATAAGAGGGATTATAGCGTTGAGAATACCAAAAAGTTTTGCGATTGCATAGAGTCCCTTACGTTTAACGATATTATGGACATAAATGATACTAATGAAGCTTTCAATAAATTCCATGACATTTTGACATTATTTTTTGAACTATGTTTTCCAATAATTAAGGTTAAAAATAGTTATAGAAGTTTGAATTCTCCCTGGATCACCAAGGGCTTAAAGAAAAGTTGCATAAGGAAACGGAAGCTTTACTTAGATTATATAAAGTCATCAACGGTAAATAAAGAAATAAGAAAAACACAATACAATACTTATTCTAGGCTTCTAAAAAAATGTATATCCAAAGCACATAGACTAAGCAATAAAAAAATTATCACTAATAGCAAAAACGTTTGTAAAGCCTCATAATAATAATAATAATATAATAAAATCATTTATTTAACAAAACAGTTGCGATTTATCATGGTCAATAATAAATCGCAATATCAATACCAAATCTTCACAAAGACACATAGATAAGATAAATAACAATAATAACATGTTAGAAAATCCAAGGGACATCTCAGAAGCTTTCAATGAATATTTTATAAATCTCAGTAGTGATAATAAAAACGATATTAAGTACATTAAAAATAAACCTAGCATAAACGTAATTAATTCTATCTTTTTGACGCCCGTATCACCAGAAGAGATCCACAGGGTTATAATGTCCCTAAAAAACACAGGATCGGTAGGTTATGACCAACTCACCACAAAATTTCTAAAAATGTGCTTTTATAAATTAGCGACACCCTTAGCTTATATTATAAATCTGTCAATGGAGCAGGGTATATATCCAGACAGGCTTAAATACTCAGTGGTCAAGCCTATACTTAAGAAGGGGGATCCTGCAGAAATTTGTAATTACAGACCGATTACACTGATCCCAACGGTGTCAAAGGTATTTGAAAAGACTATGGTTGCAAAGGTTAACAAATTTCTCATAAAATATTGCATATTGAACTCCGAACAATTTGGGTTTCAGCAAGGAAAATCCACAACCCTAGCGTGTTTTTCGTTGGTCAAATTTGTGACTGAATGTATTGATAAGAAAGTGCCTGTAATTGCCATATTTTTAGACATGTCTAGAGCCTTTGACTATGTTGACCACAAAATACTGTTATCAAAATTATATAATTATGGTATAAGGGGTAAAGCATACGACTGGTTCGGCAGTTATCTAAAAGGTCGAAAACAATGCGTTGAAATCTCCCACCAGAATATATATGGTGTAAGGGATTCGTTTTTGTCCGATTATAAGACAATCGAACGAGGTGTCCCACAAGGTAGCATTCTTGGACCTCTATTGTTTGTCTTGTACATCAACGATTTGCCAAAAATAACAAAGCACAAGTGTATTCTATTCGCCGATGACACTACAATACTATTTAAATGTGATAACCAAGATAATTTTGAAAATGACATAAACAATACACTTAAGGATATAATGAATTGGATGGACAAAAACAAATTAATGATTAACGTTACTAAAACAAAAGCGATACAATTCAAAACGTACAGCAGTCGTAGACTTCAACTAGATTTACAGTATGATAATAAAACTATAGAAATATTAGATACGGCCAAGTTTCTAGGTATAGTAGCTGACGAAAATCTTCATTGGAAAAACCATATTGACAATGTATGCAAAAAGGTTAATAGATTTGTATTCGCTTTAAGTCGTCTTAGAAGAATAGCGTCCCTACATACTGCCCTCAATGCCTATCATGGCTACGTTGCGTCCATACTGCGATACGGGATTATGATCTGGGGCAATTCCGTAGCTTTCGATAGAGCTTTCAAGGCTCAAAAAAAGTGTATCCGTGCTCTCACTAATACAAGTAATAGAGAATCTTGCAGGCAAATATTCAAAGACTTGATGATTCTTCCCCTCCCATGCATCTACATAGCTGAAATTAGTTTATTTGTCAAAAAAAATCAGCACTTCTTTAGAAAGGCGTTTCAAAGGAATCCTGGGGCGATGCGTAAACGCAAGCATCAGTTAATGGTCCCGAGGAGTAACCTAGCTGTTTTTCGCAATAATGTTGTAGGAATGGCGGTAAGAATTTATAATAAGCTTCCGTCTGCTATATCTGAACTACCTCTACCCAAATTCAAACGTGCCCTCTTAAAGTGGCTATCTAATAATAATTTCTACTCGTTGCAAGAATATTTAAACTAATGAAAACTAAACTCAAATTAATGTTGATTATTGACATATTAATGCTAAGTAAATTATCATCCTTTATTTTATTATATTTTAATTTTATTATGGTTCGGTTATATGAAAAATTATAATTACGTTTATGAAGGCTAGTTGAATTGTTAATTGTGTATTCATTGTAAGTAATAATTTTGTTTTGTATTTTGCATGCCTACTATAATAAGGTAAACATTACTGAAACTATGTATCTGTCTTCCATCTTCAATAATGTACCTACGTGATGTTTTAGCAAAATAAATGAATTTGAATTTGAATTTGAACGATTTTAAATGTTTCAAAATGACTCAAACACATTTCCACGAAAAAAAACACTACTTTGAAAAATAGGAACTCAGTTTCCGCAAAAAAAACACTACTTTAAAAAAACGACTCGGTTTATAATTATAACCCCAATACCCTTTAGCCAGATCGGCCTCTTTGTATTTAAATATCATTAACGAAGTACTACTTTTCAGCGGTCGTGCTGTTAACCACCCACAAATTGCAATTTGTAACGACATATCGACAACTAAGCTGGTTAAGTTTCTAGGGTTCCAACTCGACAACACATTGTCGTGGAAACCACACGTCGAGCACGTGTGCAACCGGCTGGCCACTTCCATCTACG
Source organism: Acleris literana (assembly GCA_946894065.1). Lineage (NCBI taxonomy): Eukaryota > Metazoa > Arthropoda > Insecta > Lepidoptera > Tortricidae > Acleris > Acleris literana. The sequence continues at coordinate 14,729,424 of OX335683.1, read as the reverse complement.
CTCTACGCGAGTTGAGTAAGTTGGTGTCGCCTGAAACCATGTTACAGGTATATTGCGCGTATGTGCACTCTATAATCTCATACGGTGTTATCCTCTGGCTGGGGAGACTCGATAGATAGCCAACGAGTAGTAATACTTCAGAAGCGAGCTCTTCGCATTATTACAAAGGTGCCACATAAAACATCACGTCGAGCTCTATTCAAAACCTTCGGGATATTGACTGTGCGGTCTCTTTATATACACGATACCATAATGTACGTCAAGAACAACCTAAATTCCTACAAGCGTCGTAGTACTGACGTACATAATTTTAATACAAGAAACGCGAATCGCCTTATAAAAGTTTGTAGGTTGGTCATGTCAAACAAAGACCCGCAGTTGATGGGGCCAACTCTTTACAACAAGGCGTTAAAGACGAGGCCAACGTGTCAGGATTTGAGTCCCTACTAAAGAATATTTTAATAGAAAACACAATATATAATGTAAATGAATTCATCAGTATCACTATTAAATAACAAATAATAATAAACTGTTTAATAAATATTATCTGTAAGTTGACATGTCTTCTAGTGTAGCTTATGTTTATGTAAATCTTAAATGTAATTGTTCAAGAATTGACGAATAAACTATTCTATTCTATTCTATTCTATTCTATACAAGTTTCCACGGTGCTTCAAACACATACTTACTCAAAAATGCTCATCAGCTCTCCTACTACGAGTGTCACGGCTTCGACGTCTAGTTCACGCTGTTTGAGTAGTTAGGTTACGTCGCTTTTGCCATTATTTTCTATTTTTAACTCGAGCCGATAGAAGAGGGGTGTATGGTTGTAATGCGTTTTATTGGTTTCGTACCTATTGTTTGCATGTTGTGTTCTGGTGTGGGGGTAAGTCAACCGGTGAATGAGTGTAGAGGCATTTTATTTTATTCCTCAAGGTTGGTAATGCATTTTTCATCACACTTGCTCGTAAGTAGTGGTCTAATATACTAGAAAAATCGACCGTAAATCCGAAATAATACCCGCGGGCCTTTTTTTACCATTACGCCCTAACGTGCGTAATAGCTTTTTTTTAATATAACAAGTGGACTCAAACTATTATAATACGGCAGGAGCCCAATTCTTGTGCCATTCAATATGAAGTTTCATTCGAGATGAAATGTCAGTTGCATACAATTTTCTAAAAATCTCGCATATAAACTATTGATCTCGACTTTCACTAGAATCGGACTCCTGAACACTTTTGACATTATCTGTGGTAAGTCATAGACAATGATGTAGTCTGCCGCTAATTTATAAATACTGATTATAATAAACTATGTGATTCCAAAATAATAATTAAAAGGGTGTAATTGTGCACATATTAAAATTTATACATCAATAAAAACATGTCGTCATCAGAAGAAATGGATAATGCGACCCCCGACTGACAATCGTAAGTTAAAAATATGATCTTTTGTCTGATTTTATTTCATTTCCTCGCAATTGTGATGAAAAACATTGTATGTTACACGGGTGGTAAAGGAAATACAAAGCTCGAGTCATTAAAGCCCTCAGCCTTCGGCTTCGGGCTTCTAACAGACTATCGTTTGTACTTCTGTCTTTACCACCCTTAATACACAATGTACTATAATGCATGTCTATGGGCCTAATATCCGCGGCCAGTAGGCAAGTTTGCTTTCTTCTTGACCACCAAGAAGATGCGTCGGAGTCGGTAGAGACCCTGCCTGCCCGCGAAGTTAGCGGTCCTGGGTTCGTGCATTTTTTTTTCTTAGTCATGGATATTTTCTACGTATTTCTCTATAATTAGTACCTATTTATATCGTTGTCTAGTACCCATAGTGCAAGCCTAGGTACAGCTTAGTTTGGGACTAAGGCTATTGGTGTAACATTGTCCTCTGATATTGTGGACATGTTAGCCTAGTTGGTAGTGACCCTGCCTACGAAGCTAGCGGTCCTGGGTTCAAATCCCGGAGATATTTGTATGATGAGCACGAATATTTGTTCGTGTGTCTTGGATATTTTCTGTGTATTTAAGTACGTGTTTATCTACATAACTATTTATATCGTTGTCTAGTTCCCATAGTATAAGCATAGAGCTTAATTTGGACCTAGGGAAATTGGTGTAACATTGTCCCCTGATATTTTATTTATGTTTTTTGAATCAGTTAGACTAGTTGGTAGTGACCCTGCCTACGAAGCTGGCGGTCCCGAAATTAATTCCCGTTATGGGAAAAGTATTTGTGTGGTCAGCGTGAGTATTTGTTTCTGAGTCTTGGGTGTCATCTAAGTAAGTAGGTATATATTTCTACAAGCCTTAGTTTGGGACTAGGTCAATTAGTGACGACGTGCTAGCCTAGTTGGTAGTGACCCTGCCTACGAAGCTAGCGGTCCTGGGTTCAAACCCCGGTAAGGGCAGATATTTGTGTGATGAGCACGAGTATTTGTTCCTGAGTCGTGGATGTTTTCTATGTATTTAAGTATATATTTCTCTATATAAGTATTTATATCGTTGTCTAGTACCCATAGTACAAGCCTAGAGCTTAGTTTGGGACTAGGTCAATTTGTGTGAGATCGTCCCTTGATATTTATTTATTTATTTTATTTATTTAGTGCACGTTGCAGTCCCTAACGTAATCTAAACTAGTCAGCTATAGTAAACAATGATTTTAATGTACCTACGTCATTAATGATTTACGGAAGAGAGTATTCTAACAATAATGGAAAAACGCTTAAAACTTTTTAAAGTCGCTTTCAGATTCAAAGTAATTGGTTTACTTTATATCCAGCGATGATAATAATCTCTTATCGTAAAGCATTCTGTCAGAGCCATCTACTGAGATACTTTGTAAATAAAACATCTTGCGGATAACGAGTTGTAAAGATTATTTCTAAATAATTTTTTAGACAAGTTCTTCAGAATAACGAACACCACAGCATTATTTTTAATATTTTTTAACATCGAATAAACCAATTCTATAATTATCCGTCACATTATTTTCTTAGCTAAAGCTTCTATGGAAACCTGGTATTATTCGTTATAATACCGACTTAAAATATGGTACCTATGTTGGAAATTAATAAATATTATTGTCTTATTTTACATCTTGGGATTTAAATGTTAATATTAAGAACTCCATTTCACGGTGGTGGTAAATGATACCTATGCACAGACAAAGGCTACCATGAAACTAAGTATGTCAAAGTGACGTAATCAATCATATCCTAAGAACATTTTTAGGACATCGCATTGTATTCTAAGGGACAAGAACTGCTGCTGCTTATGGTCATTTAAAGACCGATCGCATGGTAGCAGAGTTAAAAAAAAAGATTTGATTACCAGCATTACTATCTAGCCGTGAACCAGTAAACAGCACATAGAAGCATTCCACCTTACTGTTCAGGGTTCGCAATGCATTCGCAGTCTTAGGATTGTAGTCTTGTGTTTAGTCTTGAAAAAATCTCTCAGATCCCACTGATACCATCAGGGGCCTGTTTTATAAAGCTACAAATTACAATTTACAGGTTACAAGTTTCCATTTGACACAACCTCGACCAATGACGACCAGCTATTTGAGCAGTGTTGCCAGTTTAGACCTGTAAAATTGTAACTTGTAGCTTTATAAAAAGTGCCCCAGGTGGCCAGGGTGCTCGTGTACTAGCCATAAAAAAATCCGCTATTAGCAAATTACTTTGTATTTTTCATGGAAGTTCTAGTAAGTAAATAGAATAATGTACATTTCGTGTATGGCGCTGATGTGTATTTGTGTGTTTCTGGTTAGCTCTCGAATTTTGTAATAAATCAGTTGTCATTCCGTTCTTTCTCAACGGAATTCAAAATGTCTCGTAGTTACACCAATATTACATTTCCTTGTATCACCATTTGTAATACTCACAAAAAGAATAAATAAGAATAATGCATTTTTGATGACGTTGTTTGTGAATTCAACGTGCTTTATGCATTTTGGGATGCAAATGTATCGTCAACGGGTGACACTTGGAAAATGCATTGTTGAATAATGTTTTTGGAGTTACAGATTTATATTTGTGCCTGTCTAAACTTACACTTTTGTAAACTGCCTTCGGTTTAGTTTCTGTAACAAGTTTATTTTGAATTGGTCATTCACCAGATTTGGAGCAATTCTTACTTTTTTGGTACGAAAATTCAAAGTAGCAAAAGAACTGAGGTATGACCGCTAGTTTTTTTTCGTGAATTCGATGATTTCCAAGAAGTTTTTATGGGAAATCTCTTTGGATGGCATGTCGAAGTTGATGTAGATGGCTGCAAAGTTAAAATAGTCGATTTTCGCGCTAGCTAACCTTCGCTAACCTGATTTTACCTGACGTCATTCCTCTGAGCTTCTTTCTTTCTTAAACGATAAAGACGTTATTTTTCCGCTCCTGAAAGTGGTTTTGGTCCATAGCAGATGGAATTAATCCTTTTAATTTATATTATATTTTTTATCGATTTGCGCGTGTGTAAGTACGTTTGCATGTCCGTTCCATTGTGACCTTCTGTAGCCTAAACAGATTGACCGATTTTGAAGAGTGAGGTGTCGTTAGTTTCGTTTTGGTTGTGGGAGTGACATAGGTTAATCAAAATAATAAGAATAAAAAACTTCAGAAGTTTTTTTAAACATATTATTATGTCAACGACAGCAAAAAATGCAGTCGGGTTTTTTAAGCTACTTTATATTAGATTTGTTTTAATAGTTAACGTTTACTAAAATGTTCGATACCGGTGAGTAACTTGCTACGCGTGCCGTGTCCATGTCCATCTTTAAGTACATAGTATAAAATGAAGTCGCTCCCGCTGTCTGTTCGCTTAGATCTTTTAAACTACTAAACGGATTTTAATGCAGTTTTCAGCAATAGATAGAGTGATTCAAGAGGAAGGTTTATATGTATAATAAATTCTGGATTATGTACGGGTATTACAGAAAACTCACATAAACCGAAGCGAAGAGAGGGCGGGTCGGTAGTAACAATGGATTTAAACGGATGATGGTTCGTGATTACAAATGACCGTGAAATTATTCTGTTTTTCAATAGTTCATCGTTGCTTCTGACACATTTCAACGGTAACGGACGGAGTTTGTCTGCTACTTTATTTATTTTGACGTTAATATAATACTATTCATAAGACAATTTCTTGCGCTGCCGTTTCTAAAGAGGTAGGATAGACAAAGAAGTGTTTCACTTTAGACAGATTTAATTTATTTTGTGAATATAGGGAACAATAGAGTTACATAATGTTATGGTCTAAGATCCGAATACGAGAAGATTTGGACCGGGCTGTTTATTCGATGAAAAGTATTTTATATCAAATTTAATACGCTAAATAATATGTGGCGAATAGGTTCTAATGAGCTGTGACCTAAAGACTTAAATGTGGCAAATAATGCCAAGCAAAGTGTTGCCTTTACAATATTTTTATAATTTGCATTAACGACTATGCGTAAAAACACTTACAATATTTTTTATTTCACCGACGGGAGATTCAATTTAAAACAAAATGGCTTTCGGAGAAATGATCAACGGCCTATTATGGTCAGGTTTATTGCTGCGTATAAACGTGGATAAAACTTCCGTCAAACTCTGACAAATATGTACCTACCTAAGTGCGCGAGTGACGAATGCTTTAATACCATTTATCCACAGCGGTAAACATGACCATAAATACTGCCTCCAAAGCCAATAAACAGTACCGTAAAGTGGGTTACTTTGGTAACGCGAGGCCACTTTGATATTTTTTTGAATTATCAACTTTGTGCAACAATGTCTGAGTTATTATTAAGCTCTTTCGCGACATTCGCGCACAATATTAGTAGTTCAAGTATTTTCAGACAAATTGGATTGAAAACCTTCGAAACAAAAAACCACTATTTTTTGACATGCTTCAGGTGAGACTTTGATATTGTGATGTAAACGCAGGGATAATCAAAGTAGCCTCATTTTAAGAATCGTGATTTTCGGCTGCATTTTTTTTCCTACTAAGCCGTCAAATGTATTTGCGCACAAACTGGCACCACCATGAAAGGCGGAACTTTTACAACGACATTTCAAATCATTAGATGTTTGTTTATTCAATGAGACCTAGGGCCCGTTCCAGAAAGCCACTCTGCAACTCTGCACTCTGCACTTTGTAAATCCACGATAATGCAAAGTGCAGAGTAAACGTGTTCCAGAAAACACTCTGCGTAATTCGCAAACTCTGCAAAGATTCTGTTCCTAAAAGATACTTTGCAAATACACAAATCCACACTTTGTATTGATCCCTGGCTCTTCAACATTGCAATTGTCTTGTGGAACAGAAATACCTTGCAAACCCACAAATCCACACTCTGCATTTGACTCTGCCTCTTTAACTCTGCATTAGCTTTGTGGAACAGAAATACGTTTGAAGAGTGGGATTTGTGGAGTGCAGAGTTGCAGAGTGGCTTTCTGGAACGGGCCCCCAGACATTTAAATGAATTTTAAAGATTCATTAAGCCATTAGGCAATTCAATATCTCGAACAATCAAGTAGGTAGTAGGTACATGGTGTTCCAAAAAATTAGGCAGTCACCAATTAATTTAACAAACGATTTCGAGACTCAAGGTTATCCAGAATTATACAATAGATGTTGATTAATTAATTACATAAGCTAAGCCTAATCGTTACTGATGCTCATTTATGAATTAATTACTAATTAATTTCATAGTATTCCGGAAATCTAAATCCACGTCATGTTACCGCATGTCGAGGAGAAATATATTAAATTTTCATTAATTAATCGTAGTTTCAAGCGCTTATTGGTATTGGACGAGTTTCTGCAATAAGTTGCCACCTTAATAAACTAGTGATATAATAATATTCAAAAGTATTTATGTATGTAGTATGTCGATAGGGACACGAGTGAGAAGTGAAACGCACCGTAGCTATTTTTATTTATTTATTTAGTTGCACACTGTTTTAATAAACTAAGGAAACAGAGGTGCAACTGTGGTGCAACCGCTGCCACAGATACACACTAGTATGTATACTCTTTATTGGACAAGAATAAAAAATAAATAAAAAACACAGGCAATATAACAAGTACAAAGGCGAACTTATCCCTTAATGGGATTTCTTCCTTAAACCTAGATAATCCCTTGTTGAAAAAAGAAAAATGGTTAAATTATTACTCTAATGACAAACAAACAGTTATGAATAAAAAGAAAACCAGTAACAATAAATACATAAATATACATATGATATATATATATATATATTCGTGTGGTTGCCGAGTTAGAATAGTGCCACTCCATGTCTTCCCGTGGATGTCGTAAGAGACGACTAAGGGAATAAAGGCTTGTAGTACTGTTAGGCGATGGGCTTGCAACCTGTCACTAATACGCTGGTAAACATCTTAGCCTAATTGTGCAAATTGTGGTTATAGAATTATCAACAAGTTTTTAGAGATGTTTGTAATTCTGTAGCTCTGCCTACCCCACTCTGGGAACGAAGGCGTGAGATTATGTATGTATGTTATTATTTATTTTATCTTTATTGCACAAAAATAAGTACAAATGGCGGACCTAATGCCTAATGGCATGCACTATCAGTCGACCAAATAATTTATCAGAAATTTATATAGGGGGTGCACAGAAAAAGGAGACAGACAGACATAAAAACTAAAAACTTAAAACATAATTATTACACACAAAAGTTGCTCTTTTGCTTTGTCCATGCCATTATAAAATGGCCATGTATTTTTATCGACGTGAATAAGCGTGGATAAAACATCTGTCACTTTCTGACCAGTACGTAAGTGCGAGAGTGACGGAAACCTTATCCACCGCGATAAAAGCGGCCATACGGGCCCAGATTGAGATTTCTCTGATTTTAATTAAACCCGATGCGAAAACGTTAATGAGTAGTATTGTTTCCGGGATACAGCTAGCCCGTTTAAATTCAGGACATGGAATGTATATTAACGTGTGTTTCAATTAAATTTAAAACCGGGTAGTCATTCATGCGTGGTGGTTCTGTAGTCGTTGACGCGGGTGCACAGGGCTCGTGTGTGGTGATGCGTGTTCGATGTCAGTTTACAGTAATTTCTTCATTTAAGTTATTTTTAGCTGTAGTTAATTAACTTTATTTATTTATTTTTAAATACCACAAATGATGAATCAGCATCTGTTTTTGGAAAAACATTTGCACCGATAATTTGTAACCAGGGCTTGGGAACGGTTCGAACAATACCGTTTAATTATGGTTCTTAAGCAGGTTTTTCGTAAACGCTCGCTCGGAGCGGAATCGAGTCGCGAGCGTTATGATCGCGGGGTTTAACCTGGTATTTTTGGTTTTCGATTCTACACATTACGCCAACTAGCGTTTCTATTCGATTCGTTTTTAAACCAATCGCGTCACTGGTAGATGACGTGATACGAAAAGTCACGTGATCTACCAGTGACGCGATTGGTTTAAAAACGAAACGAATAGAAACGTTAGTTAGCGCAATGCATCTTGGCAGGGCCCTCTGATGCTGATGGCGTCGCGACTAAAATCTGCCAAAGGCCACCTATACTTTCATAGGTTAGGTTAGTAAGATATCCTGAAAACATCATGATTTCAGCAGAAAATAGCGTTCAACGAAGTGAAATTCGAGAAAATGATGCACTCGAAAAGATGAGAGCCAACAAAGAGATATTTTCACTTAGTTGTCAAAAAATGAATACAATAGTTAAGATATTAGTTATATCAACCAAAGCTGATAGTAACAATTTCTTTAGTGATTCAACCAACATCTTAGTTGATATATCTAACGTCTTAGTTGATGTATCTATCGTCTTGTTAGACTCGTATGGGATCAAGACGCTTATGCACAACAATCACAATCTTGTTACAAGCGATCAATTATTTTTTCAGTATGGGGTACCATTTGAATTGCTTCATGACCCAATTAACAGGTTTATAAAACAAGAGATTACAGGCCGGAGTATTTAATATTAATTACAACTAATAACCAGAGGTCGGAATAGGTAGTGCTTATTAACCTAAACTTGACTCACGTTCATTCATGCGCGAGTGAGATGGGGATACGTTATTGAATGAAGATGCAACAAGTTTAGGTTAATAAGCACTACCTATTCCGACCTCTGCTAATAACACAGACGGCCATGGAAGTGATCCTATAAGGGTTCCTTTATCCTACTGACTTATTACATAACATCACCCGTTTTTCAGCGTCCATTTTAGCCGAGTTTTAATGGTATTTGAACTTGCCACAAGCGCGCTCGTTTAATTTCCACTACATTCCGTTTTATATTGAAATTAATAATTTATCATTATTTAGTTTATTAGCAGTGGGGTGTCCCATTTGTAAAATCTTTACATAATATAAAACAAAGTCGCTTGCCGCCGTCTGTCCCTCTGTATGTACGCTTCAATCTTTCAAACTACGCATCGGATTTTAATGCGGTTTTCATAAATAGATAGCGTGTTTCAAGAGCAAGTTTTTTATGCATAAAAATCTGGATTATGTATGGTTGTTACAAAAAACTCGCATAATCCGAAACGAAGCGAGGGCGGGTCGCTAGTTAAATATAATTATAATACATACTTAACTACATACATTAAATTACGCGTGATCCCATAGGGCTTGGGAGAGACCACTTCTTTCCACCTGCTACGATCCTCGAAATAATATTGGCACCTAATTTGGTAACACCCTGTACGGTATTTTTTTAAACTTTAATTTATCAGTAAACTTTTATACCTAAAATTTACAGTCGGCCAGTAAAAATGTTGAACAACTTAGAACGTTTCATTGACTAAATCGTACTGTGAAGGTTGAAAACCTCCACGTCACCTCTATGGCGCGATATATGAAATAGGAACTTTGAGAAAAAAATTGAGATAGATGTCATGGACAAAAGTACGACAGAACCTCAAGAGATTTTAAAGAGAAATGTGTAAATAAACAACCACGAGAATAGTACAATTTTAATTAAATAGCCCCCTTTTGCTCCCCCTAACATATTATGGTGGAGGTACGCGTGTTGTTTGTTCCCCCGTTTTAATTAAGTTAAAAATAAAAAAACAAGCCTGCTGCATGGTCAAGACAGGAAGAGAGGAAATGCGAGATGCACCCTTACGAATAAATAAATGTAGAGCACAGGCGCTCGCGTTCAAAGCTTGAACGTGAAAGAGTATCAAGAAATGTAACAAAATTAAATGCATGTGGTCCGTGGAACTTGTAATAATGCAGCCGAGGGCCCTGCCAAGATGCACTACGCTAACTAACGTTTCTATTCGTTTCGTTTTTAACCAATCGCGTCACTGGTAGATCACGTGACTTTTCGTATCACGTCATCTCCCAGTGACGCGATTGGTTTAAAAACGAAACGAATAGAAACGCTAGTTAGCGTGGTGCATCTTGGCAGGGCCCTCTGATCCTGAGGAGAAGAAAAGGATGGAGCAGGTGGATCACCAGGACTGTACTGTTTTCTATTGTGTTTAGTGTCTACAAGGTAGGACTAACATTTCGGTAGTTTTAGCTTATTATCTGTATTTTTGTTGTGTAAGAGTCGAATATTTATTTTGTATTCTATTTTCTTTGGGGTGTCCATTATACTGAAAAATGTTTCTATTCTGTAAACGATTTCCAAGAAACCAGCAACTTTAGATTCGTAAGATATTAAAGTATTACACCATTTTATTGAGATATCGGAACATTTAAATTCTGATTTTACTCACGTTATTGACTGTCTTAGTCCTTATAATTTCACACATGATTTAAATAGAAAACAGCCATATTTTGTAGTATTCAGCAAGAAACAAACACTATAAATTGGAGCGCCGTATTTTTTTTTCTTAATTAATGGCTTTCACTCCTGTATTTCGCCAATGTCGAGTTATTTATAGACACTCCCATGGACTTATTAGAGAAACAAGTCCGTGGATATCACACGCGAGGACAATTGTTCGGTAAAAGAGATTGCCGGTGGAATTGTTCTGTACTCATTGTTACGAGTATATATGTCAATTACCAACTGTAATGTCCATATTATTGGAAATAAATTCTTTTCTAAATCGGTACATTTTTATTAATTACGAAGTGTATTGGAAAGCAGTCCACCGACGAGAGGAGGAACTCCTCAATATTAGATCCGTTAAGTTTGAAATCTTCAACTGTTTCTGTTATATTCAATGTTACAAGTGTACAAGTGCTTAAAAAATAATTAAAAAAAACTCCAACACAAGACTTAGAACGATTTATTGTTATTTTTATAAAATAAACAATACAAACGTCCCTAAGTGTAATAACTTAGCAAACCACTGTAGTTGCGTAAGTATGCTTCGAGACAAACAAAGCGGTATAGTGGGACCCGACAAACATGTCCGGGACAACGATGGGACAACAAACAACGACCGCTATTGCTGTCAACGACAACGTTCACGGAACAATTGTCAGTATGATGACGACGATGACGTAAATGAGGAAAGTAAATTCTACTAATTATGTAATTACTGGCGATCCCTCGCTTCGCTTCGGTTTATGTGAGTTTTCTGTGACACTCTTACATAATCTAGATTTTTTTTTAAATCTTCTCTCTTCTCTCTTGAATCGCTCTATCTATTTATGAAAACCGCATTAAAATCAGTTGCGTAGTTTGGACGGCGCGAAGCGACTTTGTTTTATAATTTGTAGAAAAGTTGTTTAAAGGTAACGCCCGCCCTTTCTCCAAAGGAAATAAAATAAAATCGGGCTGGATTATTTAAGCAATGTTAATTATATTTCTTAATTACAAATAAAGCATTACCTGAAATATTCCACTCTGACTGACGGACAGACAGACAGAGAAGCATGAACGAAGTCGTACCATATACTTTTGTCTTTTTTAAACTTCAATAATGTCTACACAATTCTATTCCACTGATAATAAGATGCGATGACTGCATAAAAAATCGTGACTTTGAATATTTTTTTACTCTGCGACCCCGTAATTCAAAAGCTATTTAAACCGCATCACTCTGTATAGTCCCTGATTCAGTTATGAACGCGTGTTCAATACAATACCGTTTTTGGCACGCCTAAATTACAAAGGGTGCGCCAAAGTTCTCATAATTTTTCAATTCCAACTATCGAAAGTCCGAAATGTTTCATGAAATTTGACATCATAATATTCACTATTCATAACTTGTTTCTCATTACTAACGATCGTTAGTCCGAATATTCAAATTAATAATTCTTTTCTGCAACTATTATTAAACTTGAACATTATAAACATTAATTTAGCATTTTGCTGACTGGAGTGAAGTGATGTTGTTAACTATACTATGGTCATGCCGATGCTGCAGCGAGCGAAGCGAGCGAGCAAAATTTGCCCGAGCAGAAGCGAGTCTCTGATGGAATTACAAGGTTCTCTCCCGGGAGCTTCGCTTCCGCCTTAGCATTCGATTTTTTTTTTAAGTATTGCACAATTCACAAAGTTAGTACAAATGGGGGACTTCATGCGTTAGGTTAGGAACAGCCCAAAATGTATTTTTGCTTAAACGAGTAACAACATTAATAATAAGTAGAAGCATTAGAAGCTTTCTACACATTAGAAGATTTTTTCACAAAATGTAGACGTCTCTTAAGAGCTGAAATATAATGTACCATTGTTATGTGTCATATTAATCTTACTCTTTTGTACCTTTTTTGTAAAGTATTGTTATTATTTTTTATTTTATTTTATTTTCTCAATTCTAAATTATGATGCTATTGTATTTGCATATACGGAATTTATGATTTTCGTTTACAAATTGCATGCCTTAACGGTGAAATAATGAACTGTTATAATTAATTTTAAGATCTATGTAACATTATATCATGCAATAAATTGATTTTTTTAACAATTATAGTATAAACAGCATTATGTGTAAAAAGATAATCTATAATAATACCATTATGAACCAAGATTTTCTACCTAGTAGTACTTTATAAACAAAAAAAATATGACGCTAAAAATTCGGAAGAGTGATGAATCGGACTAATAATAGGTAGTGGGAGAAAAAAATAAAAAAAATATTTTTGCATTGAGTTTACAAGGAGGGTTTAGCGCTAAAACGCGATCTCTTTTAGCCAATTTCAACCTAAACTAGCGTATATTACCTAGTACATCGATGCTCAAACTGTTTAAGCCCAAAATTAGGTAAATGCTGTTTTTGTTAAAATTCAAAATGTATCTTTAAATTACATTATGAGGCGGAGCCCTTGCGGAGTCCCAGGGCTTCGCGGAGCGTTTACAGATAGCTGACCTAGTTCATGAAGTTCCGAGCCCATTTTAGGCGTTACGGTCGCACACATTCTAATATGTTCTCGGTCTCCCGATTAAATTGCTGTTCATTAAACAAAGGATGTCAGGCCCAATAAGCTGATAATCCAAAATGTAATTAACACGTTACAAATTCGACGCAATTCATGCCGCCCATCCTAGCTTCACTCCGGTGTAAACAAATAAAAAAAAAAGCCTAAGTACATCCGGAATAATTTGACAACGCGTTGGCCTAGTTGGTAGTGACCCTGCCTACGAAGCTGGCGGTCCCGGGTTCAAATCCCGGTAAGGGCAGATATTTGTGTGATGAGCACGAATATTTGTTCCTGAGTCATGGATGTTTTCTATGTATTTAAGTATACAGGGTGGAATCTAAGTCGTGATCACAATGATCACCTCTGTGGTCTACCCACGAATATGAAAAACTTTCACTATGGGACCAACTCAGAAATCCCGAAAAAATAATCAGCTGTTTCATAGAAAAGTTCAATACTTACTCGACCAAAATGTATGAAGCAGCTGTTTTTTTTTTCTTGATTTCAGAGTTGGTCCCATAGTGAAACTTGTTCATATTCGTGGGTAGACCACAGAGGTGATCATTGTGATCACGACTTAGATTCCACCCTGTATATTTCTCTATATAAATATTTATATCGTTGTCTAGTACCTATAGTACAAGCCTAGAGCTTAGAGTGGGACTAGGTCAATTTGGTGTGACATTGTCCCCTAATATTTATTATTTAATAATGTACCGTTCAAATTGTGTTTTTTTTAAAATAGATTTCGTGATTCTAGATATTACCTGTCGGATATATTACACCAACTCACACAATTCTATATTATTTCAAATAGAGAGCTATAGATCTAGAGAGGTTCGTCTGTAACTCTAAGTGGTACAGTCCACTAAAGATAGAGGAAAGAGCTGTGTCCACTTTTGAACCTTATTACAATTCTACAAGTTTTAGTCAACTGTACATTACATAATTCCGAAGAGCCATAATTCCGAATTGATTGAAACCCCGAATATTCATATTTCTGAACCTAATTTTTCGGTTGACTTTATTCTTTAATTTGCAAATAAAGGGAAACAAGGAGCAACAAATAACACATTAAGATATTAATTATCATAGCTTAAAAATACATTCACCAAAACAAATTCCATATATGCAAGAAAACACATTTTTCATGTCATGCTCATGTTGTATCTACATATTGAGACGCGAAGTACATAGTTTACTGACAGATCTCAAAAAAAAAAACTGTGTGCTCGCTACACAAGCCCGCAATGTTGCATACAAATTCAATTACTATCTAGCTTGTAACTTTTTAAAAAGTGAAAAAGGCCATAATAAAATCAGGGCACAAGTCTTATACATCCAAATTTTATTCGAAACATAACTTTTTTATCTGTGTCTGGAATAGCTTATGTTTTTTTTAAAACAAAACTTGCGTTTCTCCTCATAAATACAAAGGCGGTAAAGAGTGATAGTTTATTCACATGAAGTTTGTTTGCATGCAATTCAAAAAATGAGTTCAAGCGATGAAGATTTTACTCCAACACAAAAAAAAGGCTTGCTATTTTTGAGAAAAGCACTATATTTGCCTCGGCAGGAACAGCAATTGCGGGCTTCGTATTTTTAAACGGACTCGCAAGCTCGTCCGTTTAAACCAATACTCGGCCCGCAATTGCCTACTTCCATCCCTAGGCAATAGTGTACCTACTATTATTTAATCAGGCAAGTCTTTGAGATTTTACCTACCTTTTTTTAAAGTCACATTAATAACATGCAAGGATATGTATGGGAGGTAACCAGAAACATAGACAGAAGAAGAAGTGACTTACAAATGGACATGCGCCGACCCCAAATCATTGGGATACAGGCAAGATGTTGATATTGATGATGAGGATGACATACGCACAGACAAACAAACGGTCGTAGACTACGAAACCCTGAAAATTGAGAGAGGAGAATCTTTACCGAGACAACAAGAGCAAGAAGATTTTTTGCGGACAAAATTGGGTGTAAGCAAGTCATTCAAAATTTATAAGTCATTTTCAAACACTCTTGGAAGAAAATACGAACACAATTGCAAAATGGTTTCCTAATGCCGGCAAAGCTTTTTTTAATATAATAGCATACATTTACTCACACAATATTAAAAATGGACCTCATCCACCATTGTAGTTTAATGGTACATTCTCTCTTTCTTTCTTCTTTTTTATTTCTTTTTCATATAGAGTTCTTAGTTATATGTAGTTTAGCGTCACTAGGCAGGAAGTATCGGTTATATGTAGGTATATATCTTAAACGTTGTTATATTTGACAAGGACCCGAAAGACCGAACGTCAATCGGGTAAAAAACTATTGTTCCCGAAGATAACAATTTGACAGATCAATTTCTTGTCTCGACCCGAAAAAGCCTTATTATTAATTAGCGCGATTAGAAACAAATGATATAGATAATAAGATAAGATAAAGATAGATATTTATTAAACATGCAAAATGGAACAAAATCAGTTGGTTTGTAAGCAGCTGAAGTACTTAGTATAAAACTGTGTTGCAGCTAGTTACGTCCCACCCAGGATACATAGACTTATGTTAACATAATATATTGAATGTAATCAACGTACACAATATAGTAAACAATGTTCACATTTTATACCAATATTGCTAAAGGATGTTGGAGAAAGAAAGTTTCTTTAACATCTCTCAGCTGATTATTGATTTAGTAAATGTATAATGCCAGACGAGTGTGGCGATATTTTTCCCAATATCTTTTGTTTTTTTCTTTGCTGGTAGCAATTTTTCGTGCAAGGGTGACGGCTCCAATGATGGACACTTTTAGCTGACAGGCACCAGTAATGGACACTCTTAATTCAAATTGTATACGGACCAAAATTGATTGTTATTCATTTGTTGCAAAACAAATGAATAACCCTTATCTTCTGTAAAATAAGAATCAAGTGTTCATTATTGGTGCCTTGTTCATTACTGGTTCCATCACCCTACCAGATTCGTGATTTTACCGAATGTCTTTTTTTGGTCGCATATTTACCATTCTGGTTTTTTTCCAGTCGCAAATTTCACCATTGTTATTAGGCCGATTTAGGCCTCTATTCCCACTAGCTCAGTTGTCCAGTTCAGTTAACTGAACTAGTGAGATTATTTTTCTCGTTTGTTCAGTTGTGAAATCTTAGTTACGAACGTGGATGAAGGGGGTATATCCTTATAGTGTCGACGGAGCTCCGCTATTTCTTGGTGTATTTGGCCCTTCGGGCCTGCTGAACATTCACCATAACCTAAACCTACCTCTCTTTTACGATATACATTTTGACCAGGTTCAGTCAACTGAACAAGCGAGAAAAAGAATCCCAATAGTTCAGTCAACTGAACTGGACAACTGAACTAGTGGGAATAAAATCAAACCGTAGGTAGGTTTAGGTTATGTTAGTTTTGTAGCAGGCCCGAAGAGCCAAACTACCCAGAAGTAGGAGCTCCGCGCGAGCGTACCTCCGTCGACTCTGTGAAAATGATATTCAGATAAATAAAGATTGGGAAAATATGATAATGGAGTTATTTCTGCAGAGTTAATAATCTTTGGCAAAGCAATTTACTGACAAAAATAAAGACTGGTAAATTTTACGAATGGAAAGATTGATACCAGAAAAAAAGATTTTTGGGAAAATATCGCCACACTCTGCCAGAAGTAGGGCCTCGTTGCGTGACATCAAGGTTGTCTATTTCTATTTGTAGAAAATAAATTTTGCGGAGCTGTATACGACGTCGAGAATCACGTCAAGTTTTACTTAATTCACTAGTTTTAAATAATTCAGAGATTTCGCTAGCGAGTTAAATTTCATGGAATAAATTATAGATATCTACTACCTACTGTAGCATTACCGCTACAAATCGCGTCGGTTCGCGTTAATTATTGCTTATTTATTTCGCCTTTTTCGTTTCTCAGCCTTTTTGGTATTGCGGACTTGTTCATTGACCGGTTAGAGTTTGTAATTTCTACTGACAGTTTTGAATTTTGAATTCGTTTTTGTTAGATCCGTTCCTTGTTATGGGACTGTCATTCAATCTCGTACTCTTGCCTTGATACTTCAGAAAAATTGGATAGTCTCTACTCAACCCAAGTTTCTCTTTAACTGAAGCCAGCTTCGAGTGCCGCGTCCGGTTGTAATGTTACGCGAAAGCCTTTTCTATTACGCCGTGGTCTCAATTGTTGACCGATCGTGATAGTGCTGTTGTCTTCTGTGTGTCCGGATAGCGGGTGAGTTGGTTTTTGTTGCCGTCCAGCTTTCACTGCCCCCAATCTTTAGGAAGTCTTTCTTCCATCCTTTTCGTTCAATTTTGTGGGTAAAGGTGTCCTTTGCAGCACCTCCGCTTACCCCATATCTCGCGACTCTTCGCCCCGACTGAAGATTTGGACGACTGGTTTGGCCGTTCAGCGTGTGGTTCGCCATCGAGTTCGCTGGCAACGGGTCGTCGTCTGCGGTAGTGCCCGCAGGCTTTTCCCGCTGCGACAGTTGCGACGAACGCAGCGTTACGGCTACATCTTCATACGGCGGCAAACGACGACGGAAGTTCACAGGATAGTCACCATTTCGTTGATTTTTATTATTTTCTAAATCCCAAAAACGAGTCCGCGAACTCCCCCCTAACCTACCTATGGTTATTTATTCGGTATAATTTTGGCTATAAATATTATTAGGTTTCTAGACCTTTTTTTACCGATCAACACCACAATTTGTTATCCCTGTTTCATAATACTCCGAACACATCAGTTTTAATCATGAAGCGCTTCTTGCATTTCAACAGATACATTTTATTATAGTTCGTATCAGATTTACCTATAAATTGAATACAAGTTTTGGCCTGACCGTGTTCTAAGGTGGTCTTTTACCCTTTATTAGGCAATGTGTTTTAAATTAGAAAGGCTTTATTAACGTGACAATCCGCAGACCGTTTCATATTAAATTGTTTTGGATACCTAAGCTAAGTTCCGTGGCAGCCTAGTAATCTAGTTTTTATAGTTACATTGTAAGTAGTTTGTTTTAATTTAATCATTGTGTGTTCCCTTATTATATAACCTTGTTGAAATTCGTTCGGTTTTATTTTACTTATACAGGTCCAAATTTACGTGCTGATGGTTTTATCGCAACCATCCCGTGTAGTGTTCCGTACTCTTTATTTTTTATGGAGCGCTACAAAATGGCGCCCGAAGGTAAGTGATTTTTTCTATATTTTCTTGTTTTGGAGATAACATAAATATTTTTTTTGTGTCGTCAGTGGAAGAATTGGTCATTCTGTCCAATAATTTTTTCCTTAACTACTAATCCGTTATGTTGTGTTTTAGATCTACACACCCGTCGACCTTTTTGCAGTTGTGAGGCTTTGGTTGCGCCTTGCATCTTTTCACCGAGGATTCGAACTTAATCCCTGGGAGTCTGTTTCTTGTTCTGATCTGTAATTCATATTGATTATTTTTTTTAAAAAATTAGTGTTAAACCATCCCATTTTAAAACTGTGTTTTATTGATTGCTAATAAAGATACTTGGTGTTTTTTTTCCCTTCCCTTTCTGATGTTAGCTTGTAAGACGTAGGGCACAAACAAGGTAAGTCGCTTTGATTTTCTTCTACCATACCTTACTTTGTTTGTTCACAGGGGCTTCCAATCGTGTTAGAGATTTAATTTTTTGATCGTTTTGTGTTTGTTGTTTTTCACCTTCCGTGTAATCTTTAGAATGGAGTTGTCTGATCCAGCTATGGTGACGCCGCAGCGTTTGACCCCACCAGCTCTTCCTGTTAAGAATCCTGATGAGTTTTATGATTCACAGGATGCCATTGAGCCCACGCCTTTGTCATGTCCGATGAATCGACGTTGTTCCAAACAGGAGTCCCTCCTCAAGTGGAACATTAAGTTTGATGGTGAAGCCTGCGTTAGGGAGTTTTTCCAACGCGTTGAAGAGGAACAAGTGGCTCGAGACGTTCCGCTAGACTACGTTGTTCGTCGGTTTCATGAACTTCTTTCGGACAGTGCACTTAAATATTTTAGATCTATACGGTGTCCCGGCTTGACGTATCATCAGGTCAAGGGGGCGTTCCTTCGCACTTTTGATGTCATTGATTATGACTTCAAAATTGAACGTGAATTGTGTCAATTGCGTCAGAAACCAACCCAGACGGCGAGGGATTTTATAATCTCTGCCCGCGACCTGAACTCCAAACTACGTGTTCCGGTTCCCGAAGCGGATTTGTTCACCATCGTGAAGTACGGCTTACATTCACGCTATCACTCCTGCTTAGCAACGAATTTGTTGACTGATCTTGACGCGCTATTACATATTAAGTACAGCTAATTTCGAGGCTTTCCAGCCCCAGCATAGGGTTTATGCAGTCTGTTCCTCTACCAATGTCGATATCGCCCAAAGTTCACCCCCATTATGTTTGAAGTGCAACACGTCAGGTCATCAATATCGCGCTTGTCCTGTTGTGCCTGGTCCTTTATGTTTTAGTTGCAAGCGTCCAGGTGTCATCACACGCGATTGTGCGAATTGTAAACCTCCAAAAAACGCGTAAATGGTGACGCACGCACACCCAATGTGTCACCAGTTATTGTTACTAATTCGCCAGATAGTCGATTATTCTTAGAGATTACTTTGGCGAAGTCCCGTATAAAGGCCCTTTTAGATAGCGGTGCTCAAGTTTCTTTGGTAGATGTTTTTTTGTTAAATAAGTTGGAGATCCCTTTTAGTACCGACTTACGCCCGACAGTTATTTCTGCGGATAGTTCTCCTACTTGGAGGTGTTGACCTGCCTATTTTTTTTAGAGGCGGCTGGGTTCAACATCCTTGTTTAGTTAGTAGGAATTTGCCTACTCAATTGATTTTAGGTATTCAATTTTGGAACCAATACGCCTTACTGCTTTAATTACGGACGCTTTTCATGGCAAATATTCTGACAATCTTTTTGTACCTTCGGTTCAGAATAACGTTATACCCGAGGTTGCTTCTAATGAGACACGTTACGTTCATCCTCGTTGGACATTGTCACCTGATCAGGAAACTAGGTTGCAGTCGGTCATCGAACAGTTCAGCGATATCTCGTCGGATCAAAAAGGTCTAGGTTGTACCTCATGGTTGTCCCATAAAATCGTAACTGAAGGCTCACCAATAAGGCAGAGATATTATCCACTTTCACCCGTGAAGTTGAAGATACTTAATGAGGAGATTGACAAGATGCTAGAGATGGGTGTTATTCGTCCTTCCAAGTCACCATGGGCGAGCCCAGTCGTTATGGTTACCAAGAAAGATGGCTCCGTTCGGTTCTGCGTTGATAGTCGCAAACTTAATAGCGTTACCATTCGCGATTCGTATCCTTTACCTCGTATACAGGATATCCTTGACAACCTTCGCGGAGCGAGATTTATCACAACTCTCGACTTCCGGAGTGCCTTTTGGCAGATACCCTTAGCCGATAACGCTAGTTGTCAGAAGACAGCATTTATTGTTCCTCAACGCGGACTTTTTGAATTTACTCGGATGCCGTTCGGACTTACCAACGCTGCTTCTGAGATGCAACGTCTTACCGATCTAATCGTTAATTTCGAATATACGTCAGATTCTGATGACTTTGTCTTCGGGTATGTCGATGATCTGATCCTCGTTTCCAAGGATTTTGAGAGTCACCTACGTCTCATTATTAAGGTCCGCGATCGTCTTAAAGATGCCGGTCTGACAGTCAGCTTGAAAAAATGCGAGTTCTGTAAACCTGAACTAAAATATCTGGGTTATATCGTAAACGAACGCGGTCTACAAACCGATCCGAAGAAACTCGATGCTATTAACGAATTTCCTGTACCGACAACAGCAAAAACTCTCCGAGGCTTTATCGGTATGGCGTCTTATTACCGTCGATTTGTGGATAATTTTTCAGCTATCATCGCTCCATTGACTGCCCTCATTGGTAAAAGGAAAGGTAAAGATCCTATCGAGTGGAATGATGCCGCCAACTCGGCATTTCTTCAGCTAAAGTCGGCTCTGATGAAGTCACCTGTCATGTCATGTCCTGATTTCACGCGTCCTTTTATTCTTCAGTGTGACGCAAGTTCGATGGCTTTAGGGTCTGTGCTTGTCCAGGAGATCGATGGTGTAGAGCATCCTATAGCATATTATTCACGTCTGTTTTCCAAGGCAGAAAGGAACTATAGCACCACTGAGCGAGAACTTCTCGCTGTGCTCGATTCTATTAAACACTTTCGTGGTTATCTTGACGGGGTCGATTTTACCATTGTCACAGATCATATCGCCTTAAAGTGGTTAATGACGTTAGATAATCCAAGTGGGAGGTTAGCTCGATGGGCGACAATCATTTCCCAATTCAATTTCAAAATTGTTCATAGACGTGGTGTACTTAATGTTGTTCCCGACGCACTTTCCAGAGCGCAGGTTGGCGTTATTTCTTTTAGCCGTGGTTGTAATCCGACCGCTGATCCTTGGTATGAACGTATCTATAATGGTGTTCAAACGTCCCCCCAGATCTTTCCCGCGTATTGTATAGGTGATGGTATGCTTCTTCGGAAAATGACATTAGACGTTCCGTTAAGAGATAACGCTTGGCGTATTGTTCTTCCTGCAGAGAAGACTAGGGAAGCTATCCTCGAGATTCATAACAACTTCCCTAATGTACATCCAGGGGTGATGAAAACCTATAGTAAACTCAGGGAGGTTTATTATTGGCCGTCGATGTATCGTACTGTTGCGACTGTACTTTCTGATTGTCAAGTTTGTAAGGCGTATAAAATTGCTAATGGCACACCACATGGTCTCAGGTTATATCCTAGGTCAGTTAACGCACCACTGGACTTGCTCTCTATCGATCTTATTGGTCCCTTACCCCCTGCATATTATGGTTTCCGTTATATTCTAACTATGGTCGATGTTTTCACAAAGTTTGTTTGGCTAGTTCCCCTCAAAACCGTCAGTGCTCTGAATGTATCGAAAGCTCTGGAGTCGGAAGTTTTTCTTCGGTATGGTACACCCCAAAATATCCTTTGCGATAACGCAACTGTTTTCCGCAGCACGGAATTTTCGCGTTTTCTGTCTGGTTATCGAATTCCTGGTCCAATCTTTACCCCGTATTATTCACCCCAGGCTAATGTGGTAGAGAGATACAACCAAAGTGTAATTACTACTCTGAGTATTCTGTTGGTCGATGACGATCGTAACTGGGCTAAGCTACTACCTAAGGTTGCGCTATACTTAAACTCGTGTATGAATCTTGCTACTTCTTATACGCCCAACTTCCTCATGTATGGCCGTGAAGTACTATCCTCGTTTGAGCGTTATAATGTTCAGACTGTGGACCCAGGCGTGGAACACAGTCGGAACGAACGCGCTACATCGCTGGAAACACTTCAGGAGGTCTATGCCAAGGTTTTGGACGCAATGTCTCTGGCCTTTCAACGTAACGCTGTTAGGTACAATCGCAACAGAGTTACGGTTCGATATAACGTCGGCGATGTCGTCTGGAGACGAAATTTTGCCCGGGCCGGTCAGGACGAATTCCTCGGAGGAAAATTCGCACCGCGATTTATTAAGTGTACTGTCGAACGCATTATTTCCCCTCAGGTGTTGGTACTTAAGGATGTGAATTCTCCTCACAGTGGCAACTATCACGTCAAGGATATCCTTAAGTAATTGTTTTTGTCATTTTCGTTTTTTTTTTTTTTCTTTCCTCCTCCTTTTTCTCCCCCTTCTCTCAAAATTCCCAAAATTCTAAAGGTTCCATTGTGATCAACGTCTTCCCCCTTTTGGTTTTTCTGTTTCGGTGTTCAATTCCACATTTATTTTTATAATAATTTACGTACGATAATCGTATCAATTTGTCACATTCCCTCTTCGCGGAGGCGTCGTGCCCCTCCGCGGAGGTTGTGAGGTGTTTCCTCTCGGTTTACTCCACGGAGGGCCTTGCGCCCCCTCCGTGGAGCGGTTCTCACTATTTCCCTGTTTCCCCTCCGCGGAGGCGTCGTGCCCCTCCGCGGAGGTTGTGTGGTGTTTCCTCCCAGTTTACTCCACGGAGGGCCTTACGCCCCCTCCGTGGAGGTTTTGTGGAAGATGCCGCGAGGGCATTAGGCCGCCCTCGCGGTGGTCTTGAGTTTACTTCTTTCTTCTTCTTCCTTCCAACTCTCGGATGGAGAGAAAATTTCGTTCCACCTTGTTTGTTGCATCCAGCGTATTTCTGCTTTCCGGTAGATTTGGTGGTCAGATTTTTATCCCCAATTTCCTTTGCGACGTCTATTTTGTTGAGGGAATTTTCCTATCCGTGTTCATTTTTTTCGGTCTGACTATACATATTGTTATTCAAAGTTCGAAGTTTGTTAATCACCTATCACTTTGTTCACGTTAGGCATTTGTTTGCCATCGTATCAACTATAGTGCAATAACAGGTCTTGATATTTGTGGTTTTTCTTGCGCGAATTTCCAAGACGGAATTGTTTTGTTGGGCTATATTACTGAGTCAACGGTTAGATAGTTTTCGGTAACTGTTTAATCAGTGATTTTGGGTATCATAGCGGTTTAGTTGGTCAGTAAACTTCGTGCACTGGTATGCCTTAGTTTAAGAGCTAGTGTCTTGGAATTTTCGATTAGAGTGCTTGTCCCGATCGTGTTACTTTTTCTGTCATTTGGTGTACCCGGTATGACTATTCGTTTTGCCTTTATTTTTTGATTGATAGTTCTGATAGGCTTCTTTATGTACTTTGTGGTGGTTGATTTGTATAATCCTTAGTTTTTAGTGTTAGGATAGTTTGATTCAATTTTCGTCGCGGATATTTGTTAGGGTTTCTAGATGGTATTTGTGGTAGGTTATTTCTTGTCTTTGCGTAGGTTTGTAATAATGGTCTGTTAAACACATTTTCTGCAGTTTTTTTTGGCTGACTGTACTAGGTGTAAGTTAGTTATAGAGGTGCTTTTTTCCTGCAGGCTGTATTATTAATAAAATAGTTTTAATGTGTAAAGCTAGATGTTTTAGGGTAGGTGACTGCAGTTAGTCAGAGTCGGTCCTAGTTTAGTCAGTCTAGTATCAAGATCGTTTCGGTTCAACTATACTAAGTGAGCGATCTTTGGTGTCCAGGTGTGATTTTCGGCGCGTCTGTAGTTTTGTTTTTCATTTTAGGTTAACCTTTACCAAGGTCGACTTTGACAAATGCTGTTTGTGTTTAACCTTTATATTTTAAAGTGTGTTTTTGGTGTTTCGTGTTCGATGTTTAGGGTTGTTACTTTTAGAAATTTTAGGGTTGTCATTTCGATATTATTTTAGGGTTGTCACATTTGGAAATTTTAGGGTTGTCACTTCGATATTATTTTAGGGTTGTCACTTTTGGAAATTTTAGGGATGTCACTTCAATATTATTTTAGGGTTGTCAATTTTTTGTTTTTTTCTTTCTAGTGAGGGGATAATTGTAGCATTACCGCTACAAATCGCGTTGGTTCGCGTTAATTATTGCTTATTTATTTCGCCTTTTTCGTTTCTCAGCCTTTTTGGTATTGCGGACTTGTTCATTGACCGGTTAGAGTTTGTAATTTCTACTGACAGTTTTGAATTTTGAATTCGTTTTTGTTAGATCCGTTCCTTGTTATGGGACTGTCATTCAATCTCGTACTCTTGCCTTGATACTTCAGAAAAATTGGATAGTCTCTACTCAACCCAAGTTTCTCTTTAACTGAAGCCAGCTTGGAGTGCCGCGTCCGGTTGTAATGTTACGCGAAAGCCTTTTCTATTACGCCGTGGTCTCAATTGTTGACCGATCGTGATAGTGCTGTTGTCTTCTGTGTGTCCGGATAGCGGGTGAGTTGGTTTTTGTTGCCGTCCAGCTTTCACTGCCCCCAATCTTTAGGAAGTCTTTCTTCCGTCCTTTTCGTTCAATTTTGTGAGTAAAGGTGTCCTTTGCAGCACCTCCGCTTACCCCATATCTCGCGACTCTTCGCCCCGACTGAAGATTTGGACGACTGGTTTGGCCGTTCAGCGTGTGGTTCGCCATCGAGTTCGCTGGCAACGGGTCGTCGTCTGCGGTAGTGCCCGCAGGCTTTTCCCGCTGCGACAGTTGCGACGAACGCAGCGTTACGGCTACATCTTCATACGGCGGCAAACGACGACGGAAGTTCACAGGATAGTCACCATTTCGTTGATTTTTATTATTTTCTAAATCCCAAAAACGAGTCCGCGAACTCCCCCCTAACCTACCTATGGTTATTTATTCGGTATAATTTTGGCTATAAATATTATTAGGTTTCTAGACCTTTTTTTACCGATCAACACCACAATTTGTTATCCCTGTTTCATAATACTCCGACCACATCAGTTTTAATCATGAAGCGCTTCTTGCATTTCAACAGATACATTTTATTATAGTTCGTATCAGATTTACCTATAAATTGAATACAAGTTTTGGCCTGACCGTGTTCTAAGGTGGTCTTTTACCCTTTATTAGGCAATGTGTTTTAAATTAGAAAGGCTTTATTAACGTGACAATCCGCAGACCGTTTCATATTAAATTGTTTTGGATACCTAAGCTAAGTTCCGTGGCAGCCTAGTAATCTAGTTTTTATAGTTACATTGTAAGTAGTTTGTTTTAATTTAATCATTGTGTGTTACCTTATTATATAACCTTGTTGAAATTCGTTCGGTTTTATTTTACTTATACAGGTCCAAATTTACGTGCTGATGGTTTTATCGCAACCATCCCGTGTAGTGTTCCGTACCCTTTATTTTTTATGGATCGCTACACTACCTAGAAATTTGCTAGTTTAAGGCCCATTTAGATTATGCAAGTTTCTTGTACAAGAATCGGCAATCATTGTATGCAATTATTTTTTTGCAATAATAGTGTTTAAGAATTGTACTAAATGTAAGGTTTAGACAGAGCGATTTTTTATTTTCTCAAATTTATTGTATGGAATGTGCAAGAAATTTGTATATTGTAAATGGGCTTTTAGTTACAAGTACAAAGGGTGTTTCTGTTTTTAGAACCTTAAAGACGCCTATCGATGCTATTTTTTATTATTAAAACGTGTTCTTAAATAGTTATAAAAGAACAGATTTATTTACTATTGCAATGCTCATTATAGAACAGTTTTCACGTTTCGGTTACACTATAGGTGGTATTCTGATATCGTTAACGATAACAACATTAGCGGTTTAAAGTACCTACGCGAGTAGAAAAAAATGTTAATTCTGCCGGCTTACAAACGCATATTATATGATAAAGCAATTAATAAGTAACTCTCATTTATAGATAGGCATACTACTTAACGTTTTCTTATTTTATAAATGGAATAAATGAATTCAAAGACAGAAGTTATACCAGCTTTCTACGAATTACTGGCTAAAAATAAAATAGCTTTATATCTATAGGCGAAAATAATCATAGTTATATCTTATTACACTTTATTACGTTAAAAAACAAAGTCATTTAGGATTCTTCGAATCTGTTAAAGGTCGATGTCGTTAAGTAATGTCGTTGACGACAATTGAACATTTTTATTCTGTCTTGTTTATTTCATTTACATGTTAATTTGTCTTTGAAGCTCGACTATTGGAAATAGAACCTTTGAAGGTCGTAATTGAAATCAATGCTGGTTTTCAGATACCACTACAATAGTATTTTTATGAAACTAGTTGTTTGATTGCTATTCGAAGCCCCGAAGCATAAATACTCGTAACAGAAATTACAATTTGCTTTCGCAATTCCAAGTTAAAAACCACACCAAATGTTAGCTTTAAGAACTATTGATGAATGTTGCCGTTGATTTTGTTCCGAGGTTCGCTCACTGTGTTGTGTTACTTCAACTTTATTTTCACGCCACTGCTCGGAAATATGGCCAAAGAAGGATCGAAATCAGAATATTAAGTTGCTCTTAGTACAGCACGAGAAGTAATAGATGGACTCGTATCTTCGCGGTCCTCACCTGCGGCTCGGCCCGCGAACTAACTCGTCCATCTATTGCTTACTTTCTGTACCTGGGCTACAATGTACTATTAATTTCTGAACGGTTCGTTATCAAAATAACAAATTGGCTAGTTAGGTAACTCTGGAAAATAATTCACAGCAGCGATCGTCGTCGGAGATAGAGTGACACAAGCTCTTTTTTCTAATTCTTCACATGGCAACAATTTTACATATAAAACAAGCTGTCACATTATGTATTTCGTGTTGCCAGCTATATATTTGAATTTCGCCCCCATTTTTTTGTGTCACCACCTTACCACTTACTGGTCAGACTATCACTACATATTACAGAACAAAGTCGCTTCCCGCCGTCTGTGTATGTACGCTTAGAACTCAAACTACGCAACTGCACGGCTAGCACAAGCTGCCTACGACTGGTTTGTCGCTCGGATCTCCCTTTCCATCTAGTCAGTAACGATAGAGACGCACTGAGCGACAAGCGAGAAAATACAACTTGTGCTAACCGTGCTGATAATGCGGATTTAAAGTGGTTTTCATCAATAAATAGAGTGATTCAAGAAGAAGGTTTTAATGTACGTACATACATTCTGGTTTATGCACGGGTGTTACAGAAAACTGTCATAAACCGAAGCGAAGCGAGGGCGGCCGCTTTTACCAACTGATTAATTTTAAATGATAAACTAAACGCAAACTTTTTTTATCTTTTTTTTTAGTGGTGGTAGGACCTTGTGCAGGGTCCGTCCGGATAGCTACAACCATCTTATCCATTAACCCACCGCCAAGCAGTAGTGTTCGCATTGCGGTGTGGGGATAAGAAAACCGGTGAAATTACTAGCATAGAGGCATTCCATCTTAGTCCTCAGGGTTGGCAACGCATTTGAATCTTAGGATTGCAGTTTTGAGATTGTAGTCTTGAGTTTTCAAATGTTTATGGGTCGCAGATACCACTTAACATCAGGCGGCCTGAGTGCTCGCGTGCCTTCTCCTTGTCATAAAAAAAAGTAAAGTCAACCATTTGAAACCAAGAAGAACTAGAACGATCCGGCTCGATACAAAGTTCTAGGAAAAAATGTAGCTTAATTCTTGAACAATTAATTGCAAAGTTATTTCTCTTTGTTCACTGAAGCGGTGCGATCAGAGGAAAAACGACACTGAGAAGCTTTTAAATATGAAACCTGAAGTTACACAATATTCCCTACCCAGTTATCATTTGAATTTTTCTGAGTTTTTAAATAAAGGCTAAAATTCCTGTTTATTTTTCAGCTTCTCGAAATCCTTAAGCCGCTAGGGCGGCCTTTGTATATTTAATATTGCAATGGGAGTTTTTTATTGTTTGCAATTATTCTAATTGATCAGTATAAAAAAATCAAAAATCCTAGACAAAGGTACAGCATCGAATTCGTTCAGGGGCCTTAAGTATTCCAGTTTGGTTTTAGCCTTATTTTTATCGTTTCAATTCTCCCGTCATTACTAAGTTAATAAGAGCTCTTATTACGTTGACAACACGATAACAATAGGATCAAAGACAATGTAGAATACGGCCGAATTATAATTAACAAGGTCTTTTGTACTTCACTTGTTAAAACTGGGTGCGTCTTTGAAATACCCAGTGACACTCATTAAGACTTTCTGAGTGGGCACTAAATGCCCTTTAAGCGAAAAGAGTAACTTTATTTCCTCAAAACAGGTTAAGTGCGAGACTCGCGCATCGAGGGATCCGTACAACCCGACTCATGCTTGGCCATTTTTCTTCTTATACTATCTTACAAATGGGCCCTTTCGGATGCACTTCGACTCTTTTAGGATCTTTTGTACAATTATCCTCTTACACACTCAGCAGTTGAAGTCAGAAGTCGACCAGTGTGTGTTGCCAGTGATGACTTACGGATCTGAGACGTGGGTGCTAACAATGGGCCTTATAAGGAAGCTCAAAGTCACTCAGAGGGCTATGGAGAGGGCTATGCTCGGGGTTTCTCTGCGTGATAGAATCAGAAATGATGATATCCGCAGTAGAACTAAGGTTACCGACATAGCCAGAAGAATAGCAAAACTTAAGTGGCAGCGGGCGGGGCACATTGCTCGCAGGACTGATGGCCGATGGGGTCAGAAGGTTCTTGAGTGGCGGCCGCGGACCGGGGGATGAGCTGTAGGTAGGCCTCCAACAAGATGGAGTGACGACCTAGTAAAGATCGCGGGAACGCGGTGGATGCGAAAAGCACAAGACCGTTCTGAGTTGAGAGCCTTGGGGGAGGCCTATGTCCGGCAGTGGACGTCTTTCGGCTGACATGATGATGATGATGATGACACTCAGCAGTTCGAATATGCAAGTTTCCTCACGATGTTTTTCCTTCACCGTAAGAGCATCGGGTAATGTACTTAAGTTAGAAAAACTAATTGATACATGGTGGCCGCGGGGTTCGAATTCCGTACCTTACGGTCACGAGTCGACCCTCTAAGCCACTTGGCCACCGACGCTCTAGGGTTTCCATGATAATCCCACCAAGTTCTTTGGCTCAAAAAAAGTATAATACAGGGTGCCTCTGACCTTGGGGCTTTAAATGCAACGATCGATTCTACTCCCTAAACTGAACTACATTTGTTCTGCAACATTAAAAAATAACTTAACTTTAGATAACTAATTGATGTTAAAGCCTAATTGTAAAATCAGTGTATTAAATCAGGGCCATATAATCACCATCTCATGGTACGGGGGCGACATTTCCTTGGTACGAGGGCTAAAGGAAAATGGAGAATTGGATCGTGTACATTGAAAAATACATTTAATTTGTACGAAAAAAAAAACAAGTTGGACATTATTTTTAACAACTTATAATAAATTAGGCTTTTAATAAAATAAAACCCGTTACGAAAAGAAATGTGCGTATTTTCTTTACTATTATCTACACTAATATTACAAAGAGGAAAAATCTGATTGTCTTTGTTTGTTTGTTTGCATTGAATAGGCTCCGAAACTACTGGACCGATTTGAAAAATTCTTTCACCGTTAGAATCCCACATTATCCCTGATGAACAAAGGCTATGTTTTATTTTTCTGCGCGGACGGAGTCGCGGGCAACCGCTAGTTTTAATATAAAACAAGACGTGTTTCTTTGCTATATAATTAAGCTGTAGGCCTAGTTAAAATGCAAACGCTGCTGACGTTTCTATTCTATCACTCAAAATGTATGGGATGACATTCTCGTGCGTTACGATAAACCACGTGGTCAACTCTAATCTCATACATTTTGTGTGATAGGAAAGAAAAACGTCCGTAGCGTTTGCATCTTGGCTACGGCCCCTGTTTTCTATCGACTCGAAATGTACGGAGTTTGGCCCTACTTTGAAAGTCGAAGTTCGAAGTTAAGTTAGCTCCATCCCTGTCACTCGTCATTCGAGACTAAATCGAGAGAAAGAGATGAAGCTATCGTAACTTCGAACTTCGAATTTCAAAGTAGGGCCTCAGACAAGATGCACTACGCTAACTAACGTTTCTATTCGATTCGCTTTTAAACCAATCGCGTCACTGGAAGATGACGTGATACGAAAACTCACGTGGTCCACCAGTGACGCGATTGGTTTAAAAACGAATCGAATAGAAACGTTAGTTAGCGTAGTGCATCTGGTCTCAGCCCTCTGTCATCTTACGTGTAAGCTCGATTTTCGAATAACGCTATCTTAGCGTTAAGTACAGATCTAGTGAATAATCCTTTCACATCGTGAAAACTCGGAACTCACGTCTACTTCTGAATGATGCCGACGTGTCTATGAATTATTGAATTATTAACATGACATGTTTGTATTAAATAAATAGAGTACTTTAGTTATCAGTGTCAAATGTCAAACCACGAGTTTGAAGTAGGTATATCACACCGAGATGTTAAAACCACCACGATCAAATATATATAAATTAGGTGTAGGTAAACAATAAGAAATATAAATAAATGTTGAAAATAATTTTACAGGCTTGTCGATCTAAACGTTTCCTAGGTCTTAATGCTTTCGGTATGATTATTAAAAAGAACTTAAAAACAAACTTAATCTTAATCAACAAAAAAAATCTCTGGTATTAACCACTCTATATCGATTATCACTCTCGCGATGCGACGTTCCCCCATGTTGTCTTGATGGGTACTGAGTCAGACTGAAGTAGCATGACAAATACGAACAATTCCGAGAAAATACGATGTGAAAGGATATTTCACTACATCTGTATTTGTCTTGACTGCCCCTGGGATAGAAGCGAACGTACTTTAAAGGTAGTAGAGCTAATTACTGGTTGCAGTATGAATGCGCTAGCTCGTTCGGGGTAGTACATAGCTGCACACTTTAGTGCTTTCTCACTTTAGCGTCGTGTTTGACGGCTGCACTAATCTGTGAAAGGCTTTAAAGCGACAAGGTACAAAAGTGTGCAGGTACTTAAGGCCTTTATAAGGCCTTCTGTACCACCCTTCCACAGAATATCCGCGTAAAGTACTTTTGCGTCCGCGCGCTACCGTGCTACCGACCCAATTTAAGTAGCTTAGTTTTACTTATTGTCTGTTTATTTATATATATTGTTTCTACAATATGTATAAATAAACAGATTTAACCTAAATAATTCACCAAAAAGTATTTTTCACAACACTGCTCGGAAATATGGCCATAGATGGTCTTGTTTGGGGTCACAAAACGTCACTTATAAGCACAGACCAAGAATGTTTTTGTCGGCGTGTTTGCTGATTGGTCGAGAACATTGTTGTCCAACTTTAAGAACCAATGAAAATCAATCAATCAATTTTTGTGTCATAGCTCCTTAAAATGAAAAATTGAAATCGACCAATCAGAACACGCCATTTTGTGTCGTAAAATGTTAGGTGTATTTTTGCTAAAAGATACACAGACTAAAACTATGTCAATGCTTTTTTTAAATGTAATACAAACTTGGCCCCTAATCTCGAACCATTAGAGATGAAATTACATGGGAGATATGGCTTAACAAATACAATTTTATATGGAGTTGACATCTTCATCTCGCATGTTAGTTTATTAATCTCAAGTGCCACGATAATAGGGGTCCAGATTTAAAAAAATATCTATGGTTAAATTGGCGGTGATGTCATATTAACATGAATTAAAATTTGAGTTTTGAATAAGAATTTTTATTTTATTTCCTCTTAGTAGTTGTGAAAAGCACTATGTCTGCCTCGGTATAAAGTGCAATTTATGGACTCGTACACTAGAAGGCCCCAACTACGTTTCGGCCCTCTATATGACTCGTCCAAAAATCGTGTACTTTCTATCCTCTGCAACAATGTACTATAGATTTTTCTGGCTGCGTCCTCAATGTCGTCATATAAATTAATATTGGAGTTTTATTCTAGTTCAGGTCCAAAATTATTTGATTTGAAACTTATTTCCAGACTGATTTATCACATTGATTAAAAACTGAAAACTACTATAAAAAAAAAAACTCTTAAATTAAGTAACGAATTTTGTTTTGGGGGTGAAAACCGGGCCAGAAAGAGCACGTCTGACCAGTGTAGCGTTCCGTCGCGGTTACTAAAAAACTACAAACATAAAGGAACTATCTCCAAGAATCATTAATACTATGTAATATTATTCAAAGTTATTTGAGACCCTTTTAGTACGTATAAATAGTTTGGTCGCAGCTGCGAGCCTATTATGGTCCTGTTTATCGACGTAGATAAGCGTGTATAAAACATCTGTCACTTTCTGACGAGAGCGAGTGAGTGCGAGAGTGACGGAAGCTTTATCCACCGCGATATAGGCGACCATAATACAGGCCCTGGTAACTCAGAACCAGCACCAAAGGAGACTATGTAGCTGTGATAATATTCCTTTTAACTTAACTTTGCATTAGATACCTACTACTACCGAAGTTTTTACACTTTCAGCCAACTTTCACTTTTCACTTCACTTTTGTTGGGTATGTGATTTTTTTTCCCAAATAAACTTTAGCTGGTAGAGGGTGGGATATTTGACTCTAACAAAAATTAAGCTGAAGAGGTCACAAATGATAAAGTAGGTAGTATTCTGGGATCTGGATCTCAAAAACCCTAACGCCTATGTGTCTGTTCTTTGGATATATTAAACTTGGTCATATTTCCTTGTAACTGTTAAACGTGAAAACACGATTAGCAACAAAATCCTCGATAGTTGTATGTTTCAAAAATGACACCATTTTTTGAGTATTTGTGGTTGAATCTTTGAAACACTAGGACCTTTAATGATGGTTTTTGATTCAATAGTTGAGTATTCATAACTTTTTTATCCTGGTAAACTATTTTTTTAATCAATGTAGTAGTTTCAAAGTAAAGAGCAATTATTTAAAATTGTCGCCTCCATCAAGGCACGCGCTAACTATATCCATCTCATGTTCCTCGCCCAGAAGCACATCCATCCTTTTCATTCTTGTGTGGGCGTGGCAGCATATGTCGCATTATCCACAATTTGAGAGAGAGAGTGCTAAATATTATGAGGCGAGAGTGCAATAAAGTGTCAGCTCGTTTCGCTGACATCGAGAAGATAAGTTGCGGCGTGTGTACGTGACGTCGTTGCTCGCTGTGTCGCGCTCTCAGGCAATAGCGACGTCATTTGACGTGGGGTTAAAGCCGAGTTCTCACTAGCGAGCTGTAACTGTAAGGCTGCGGCTCTACTGAGGCGGAGACGAGCGGAGCGGAGCGGAGCGGAGCGGAGCTGTGCCAATATTAACCAATAGAAGGCGCATGCGGTCGCATCGAGCGCGCCTAGCGTACGTTAGTTTAGATTGTATTGGTTAATATTGGCACAGCTCCGGTCCACTCCGCTCATCTCCGCTTCAGTGGAGCCGCAGCCTAAGTTTTGCACGTAACATTGTTATGTGTACGCGGCCCGCGAGCCTGTTCTGAAAACTGTTGAAAACAAACAAATAAGTAATACGTACAACATATTAAAAATTATGAATATTGGACAAGTCCAATCAAGATTTAGGGGGTGAGAAACGTAATGACCCGGAGCTAATTTAGTACGAATGTTTTTTGACAGCTACGCGATTTAAGCGTTGGTTCACGATCCTCTTTAACAATTCAATTTCATTTTTTTCATTCTTTATAAAAACATCTATTTAATTCGATAAAATATCCCCGTTTCAAGTTACCTAACCTAATACCGTCAGGTCTGAGAAAAGTAAGTTACGTTTCCGAACAGAATTCTTCCAGTAATTCTGACTATTTTGGATCACAAAAGGCTGACCTCTAAGGTCACGAGTTCATAGCCGTTTGTAAGTAATACCAAGAAGAAAAACTTCAGTGTTTCCTTATTAAATTGGAATTGGAAACAAACTGTTATTTTTCCTTGTTTGTTAGTGATATAAGGAAAATAAGGAAAATATGCTCTTTATTGTGTACACTTGTGTATAAATTTTTTGTTAGATATCATATTCTTGTGCTTGTTCACTAATTCAAATAAAATGTTATTTTTGTGTAACTTTCCAACTCCATGGTCAGATCTGCTCTTAGAGACCATAATATTGAACTGTCATCAGTCATCACTGTCACTACGTTTCCGTAATGAGAATAAAGTCCGGATAATTGACGGAGAATAAGTACAGGTACATTCACTAAAGCTGGCACGAATGGAATGAACAAAAGTAATGTCACCGATCACTGTGTGAGTGCCGTCCTTTGAACCGACGTTCGAATTTCAAACCGAAAACCTGTTATTATTTTACACACTTGTATACTTTCGTTCACTCATTCAATCCATTCGTGCCAACTCTCGTGAATCGACCTGTAGTTATTAATTAACCTCTAAGATTGAGCGTCGATGGCCTAGTGGCTTAGGGGGTGGAGTCGTAATCGTAAGGTATCGAGTTCGAACCCCGCGGTCACCATGTACAGTCAAGGACTTTAATTGTTATGCCACTATGGAACCCTGTCGCATAACGTTAACCATTTATTTAAGCGTAATTTCTGTCATGTGGTTTGACATTGTTATTAAGACAGGGTTCCGTAGTGGCATAAAAATTAAAGTCCTTGACCGTACCATGATTTTTTCAAACTTAAGTACATTACCCGATGCTCGTACGGTGAAGAAAAAACATCGTGAGGAAACCTGCACATTCCAACAGCTGAACAAGATAAGATAACCTCTAAGATTTGAGCTAAACAAACATACTTTTTAAATTTTTATTTTTGCTTAATATTCTTGAATATTTGTGTTATCAGATAGGCATCACCATTTGTGTTAGACTGCAGTGGTATTTTTTTAAATCGCATACTTAGTTTTTGCGTTTTTAATCGTACATTGATCGAACTTTCAGCTCTCATGATAAAAAAATACACTACCGTCTAGTTGCCAATAAGCTTAAAAACATGCCAATTTATTGACAATTTAAAAATAGTAATTACCTTAAGAAATTAACATCAAAATACCAAAATAATAAAAAAATACACGCCCGCCCACATTTTCCCGATTTAATTTTTGTATCCCGGGCGTAGAATTCGGAACTTTTTGTTGCAAAAATAGAATTACTGGCCACTTATTTAAACGCCATTAATTCCAAATTTAAAAAATTTAATGCACTATTTAATTGCTAAATTTATTTATTATTGTTATTGTTAGGCTAGGTTCGATTAATAAGCGATATCAAAAAACAATTCTGTCTTTCTTTCTTTCTGATTAGCCATGTGCAAGTTACAGAACATTACCAGAATTAAAAATCTTTTCAAGAAATTACTGCGGAAATTCTCGGATTCGTCGGATTTCGAGATTATTGAAGAAACCTCCATACAAAAATTAAGCATATACTTAGAAGTTACCGAGAATTTCTCACAAGAGACTTTCACAGTTTTATTTCAAAAGTTTCTGTTCGCAGAATTCCCTCTTTGCTTAAAATCGTTTTACAGAAGTTGAGCTTTCTTAAGTCAAGTTATTTGTTGTGTATAAATCGTCGCTTCACGGAATTTGTCGGAACCTACACCCCCGGGTATCAAGTTTTCTGGATTTTAAAAACTATATTTAATATTTTACAGTGACCCACCCTCGCTTCGCTTCAGTTTATGTGAGTTTCTGGAACTTCTGGATTATGTACGGATGTTAGATAGAATTTGGAAACTAAAACATGTTAATTTTGAAAATGTGACTATAACGAATTTAGTTATATAAAAAAATATTTCGTAACTGACTGATAGAGTCACAATGCACAGTGTAAAACTGTAAACTGACATTATAAAAGTGTATAAAGACATACTTATTTATATATGTATTTTATGTATTTATGTGTATAGTTACGTTTTATTTATTTGTATGTACCTATATTTATATTTGTTTTTCCATACATGGTATTATGCTCTTAATGCTATCATTCGTATAATATTGCACCGATACAACAATATTCTGTTTTGCCCCAAGGTCAACTGGTAAATGTCATTAGGCATAGAGTCACGTTTTGTACCTACTTTAATTTGTATTTTTGTGCAATAATAAAATAAAAAAAACACCTGCGCCCATATCATGGTCGTGTCAATCGTTGTGTACAAACGTGGACAAAGCGTCCGTTACCCTCGCACTTACGCGTACTGGTCAGAAAGTGACAGATGCTTTATTCATGTTTATACATCTATAAACACCACAATAATACTGCTGGACCTTTAGACTTGAAATTTGGAAGTAGGTTTTTTTTTCCCAAAATGAGTCCCTAACGCAACGGGGAAAAAAAGTGGAATAATGTGAAACGAATTCTACGCGTACAAAGACGCGGGCAGTTGTAGTAATCACTATGATTGTTATATCAAAGCACTAATGGAATCATGTCAATGGTCCCAGAACTAAAATAAATACCGTTTGCAGGCCATTTCGCTTTTTCCCAATAAATAAAGATGAAAGAAAAATAAAGACACCCTCTGGATACTTTACTTTGGTATTTGCGAAGCGAAACTCTTCAAACAATCTATTTGTCGATTGATCAGTAAATTCCTTTGCTCAGTTCTTAATAAAACTTACAATTAACACTGTCGAAAAAAA
Source organism: Acleris literana (assembly GCA_946894065.1). Lineage (NCBI taxonomy): Eukaryota > Metazoa > Arthropoda > Insecta > Lepidoptera > Tortricidae > Acleris > Acleris literana. The sequence goes on along the minus strand of OX335683.1, from coordinate 14,692,161 downwards.
CAGCTCGGGCCTATTCTGCCCTACTAAGCATAATGGCGTTATCTCAAACAAAACATCTGTAGAAATTGCAACCTAGTTACAAACAGAAGAGAGTTGAATCTGCTTTGGCTATTGAATTTAGTTATTGCATTTTTGCTTAGGAGGGCAGTATTATTGTCGTGTTTATCGATGTGGATAAACGGGGACCAAACATTTGTGTCTTTGAGACCTGTAAGTACGTGCGAAAGTGATGGATGTTTTATCCACCGCGATAAAGCGCCCAGGATTTCTACACTGTATAAAAAAAATAGCTCGGCATTTCAGTGGGCCTATTATGGTTGTGTTTATCGATGTGGATAAAACTCGATAAAACATCTGTCACTTTCTGACCTGTACGGTAGTGCGAAAGTGATGGATGCTTTATCCACCGGTATAAATCGACCTTAATACGGGCCCAGGAGCATTCTACTTTCTACACTGTCGAAGAAAAAACAACTCGGCATTTTAGTGGGCTTATTATGGTCTTGTTTATCTATTTGTATAAACGTGGACAAAACATGTGTCTCTTTCTGACCTGTACGTAAGTGCGAAAGTGACGGATGCTTTATCCCATTAATACGGCCCCAGGAGCATTCTACTTTTTACTGGCACTGTTTTACGTACTTACAAATTAATACGCGTAGTAACGAAAATATAATTATTGAATGAATGGTTTATAAATTACAAAAACAATGGTTAACCGGCCACATTGTTTCGCTTTAAATGGAAATTTAAGATTCATTAGACTGAAAATTCTTCAAGTCAATTAATATTGCTCAAAACAAGAATTGTTCCAGATTTCAATTGTATCCTAGAAATTATTTCAAAGTTAGGTTCCGTCAAAGTTCTAGCAAAACTAGCTCTTGCACTAACATTTCAATAAAATAGGGATGTTGACTTATGTTGAACTTTACAGTAATATAGATTGAAAAACTACAAATTATAATAAAAAACGAAACAAAAAATATCAAAATTTAAGGTTATGAGGCCTCAAAGTTTCTAAAAAAATGTGGTTTTCTTTTCATCTATTAATATAAAATTCAATGGTATATCAGAACCGTTGCTTTTAAAGTAAAAATAAATTTTATCGCGACTACAAATTTTGTATGACCTACCTCTTCTTTGTGCCAACGATCTTGCATATTTAATATTCTAGATCTAGGTTAACTTGGGATTAATTCTCAATTCATAAATGTCACTAGATGGCATTGGGAATCCACTTGAGGATTGCGGTTGAGGGTTCACAAGGCAATCATTTTACAGCTATGTAGAATTCATCAGTGACGTTACACATTTTAATACCTTGCTCGTAAAATACTTCTTTTGATGGGGCATGCAAAAAAAATAACTCTTAGAACCAGTGTGTTTTTTTTCGGCAAATTTGCCGTGAGATTACAGTCCATTCAGCCCGCACAGGCGCCCCGCCCGCAGGCGTGATGTCGAAGGCTGAAAAGCCTTCCTAAACCAAAAAGCAGTATCTCAAATTCAATTACCAAAGCAGTTTTAATTCTGTTACATTAGTAATAAGGTTGATATTGCTGTAGGGGTTTTATATGAGATACTACCTATTGGCTTAGGAGGGCAGGGCTGGAGACAAACAAAAGAAAAACCGGAATTTTGTAGCGCCGAATTTGGTAATTTCGGTAGGTGAGGATTAAAAGTACCGACTTGTTTTTTACTGCCTGGTGACCTAAGGTATAATCAAGGCATATATTGCATAACGTACAGAGCGATAGGTCTTAGGTGCTTCGGGTTTGTACTTATCTCTCATTTGCTCTTAAACGCTCTTAAGAGCGAGTGAGAGGCAAGTACAAACCCGAAGCACCTTAGTGTTTACCTAGCGGTCCCGGGTTCGATTTCAAGTCAGGGCAAATGTTTGTGTGATGAGCGCGATTTATTTCGGAGTCTTGGGTATTTGCTATATACATAGGTATTTATTTCTCTGTATACCTAAGTATGTTTATCGTTGCCTAGCCTAGTACGCATAGTATAAACCTAAAGCTTAGTCTAAGACTAGGTCAATTTGTATGAGATTGTCCCTCGATATTTATATGTTTATTTAATGGGTCGAGGTGACCTGGGCCGAGATTCTAGGCGAAAAAACCATATCGTCTTTAAACTATTATCGTATTATCAATGTTTTGATAGCTCTTATTTACTCGACAGTAATGGCGGCCGAGTTGAAAACAACACCATAACAGGGCAAAGACGATATGGTTTTACGCTCTTCATTTTGCATAGTAACGACATGGTGTCTATCGCCAATATGCATTGTTATACGGATGATAGCACAGGAGACGCGCGATATCATAGTATCTCTCGGAGTTTTGTAACGGAAAGAAGTTCAGAATCAGAACTTGTGTCTGAACTTGAGAATTCCCTGGAACAAGTCTCCTCTCAAGACACAAGTTTGCGTATTTACCCTATTTAGAAGGACCCATTTGTTTCAGTGCTTCAGTTCCAGGGAGTGCCCCTACAGCCATCCGGTAGTATTGGGATCCTCGGTGTGGATGTTTCCGGTGAAGTTCAATAAAAGAGTCAGTCGGAGGGTAAGGCCAAACAGGCCTCTAAAAAACTAGGAGTCCTAAACAGATCCAAGCGATACTTCACGTCGAAACAACGCTAGGTGCTTTACAAAGCTCAGATCAGACCCACGTGGGGTATAATTGCTCTCATCTTTGGGCTGGGGCTCCGAAATACCAATTGCTTCCATTCGACTCTATACAGCGATGAGCAATTTGAATCGTCGACGGTCCCTATTCCGGATAGGTTGGAGCCTTTGAGTTGCGAAGGGACTTTGGATCTCTTTGCGTATTCTATAGGGTCTATCACGGGGAGTGCTGGAATTGTTTAGCTTAGTACCGACAGCGCCATTCTATTATAGGACCACTCGCCACCGGAGTAAGGTTCATCCGTACTACCTGGAACCATTAAAATCGACTACAGTCCGTTTCCAAAGATGCTTTCTTTCTCGCACCTTGAAACTATGGAATGAGCTTCCCTCCACGGTGTTTCCTCAGCACTACGACATGACCTCCTTTAAACGCGGCTTAAAGAGAGTATCACTGAAAGTAACTACTTCGCTGTGCCCCTGGCATTGCCGATGTTTATGGGCGACGGTGACTGCTTACCATCAGGTGGCCCGTCTGCTCGTTTGACTTTTACGGCTATAGAAAAGGATAGAGGCCTGTTTATAATATAAAATATAAGGTGGAAACTTTTAATCGCTCGCTTTATCCAGGTCTAATGGACAAACGTTTGTTTCCAAAGAAATACGTGCCTAGGGACTAAGAAACTTCTTTCAGTACGCGATAAAACTGCTAAGTACTAACAAAACGAAAATGCCAAGAATTACCTTCTTATTCATAAACTCGCAACAGCTAAAGTTTGGTTAAAATTATGACTGGTCCTTATCTGTCATTGTGACAATTGAATTTGACAGAAAGTGACAAAAATACTTTAAGGGCTGGTTTCACAATCGACGAGATTTTCTGCAATTTAAAGTTGGCTCTCTCCTTGTCTCTCCTTGTCTACTTGTCTCCTTGTCTACTTTTAAGTATAATAAAGAGAGAAGGGTAAATTGATCTTTGAAATATTATAAAGCATATTTCACAGATAAATTTAGCCCTCTCTCTCTCTCTAAATTTATCTGTGAAATATGCTTTACTTGTCGATTTTGAAACACGCAGTAACTAAAATAGGTTTATTGTGCGTTTATGCATAAGGAAGAAAAACTTTAAAACCAGTACTTAGTACATTCGCGTTCAAAAATCAACGTTCCTTTATAAATATGTTCGCTATTTCGTAAAATACGACCCGTTTTGTGCAAACAATTAGCTAAGTAGAAATATTGGAAATCGGGCGATAACGAAATATTGGCGAACGGAGGTTGAAGGCAAAGGGGAGGTTTTAAGCAATTATTGCAGTGGGGAGCCGGTGGTTAATTGGATAAACGGAAAACTGCCAATATGGGCACGGTAGCGGCTTAGAAGCAGTAAGTGATCATCCCCTGATATTTATTTTTATTATATTTCATGATGGTTCGGTTAAACTAAATTTACATTGTAACCGAGTTAGATTATAAGCAATTACATAATGGACACTGATGTCTTTAAAAAAAAAATAGCCTAGTTGGCCGTAAAAAAAAAGATTGCATGGAGCTGAAATGCGAATGTTGAGATGGATGTGTGGTGTACCAAGAATGGATAGGATAAGAAATGAGAATGTAAGAGGAAGTTTGATAGTAGCACCAGTGATAGAAAAAATGGAAGATTGTCATGGTCTGGCCATGTCATGAGGAGGGATGAAAGTTATGTTACGAGAAGAGTTTTGAGTATGAATGACGGTTATAAAGCAAGAAGACTTAAAAAGAGATGGATGGATTGTGTGAAGAGTAATATGAGAAAGAAGGGAGTGAACGCTGAGATGCAAGCTAACAGATATGCATGGAAAGAAAAAATATGCTGCGCCGACCCCAGATGATTGGGATGAGGCCATGGAGATGAAGGAGATGATGATGATGATGAGCCTAGTTGGCCGTGACTTTGTTTACGAGACAAGTGGTCTTGGGATTGATTCCCGGTAAGGGTACCAACTAAGCCAATAGCGTCATTTTCCTCGCTCGGTGTCAGTTTCTATCGAGTCTCATGTATTTTTGATAATATGAATACTGTGCTTAATCTGTTGACTGTTGCCGTCGCAAAAAGCGAATACCAGCTTATTATATTGGGGAAAGCCGAATTTTGCAGCGGTCTCTTTCCAGGCTTTAAACGACTTTAATCCTACCCATTTAAAGTCTTTTTTTCGAATTAGCCCGAAGTTTTTTATAACGAAGCTAAAATATGGGCTGTAGATTTTTATTAGCAAAATAAAATTAATGACTGCCGGGAATTTTGTCGCTCCATGAAATAAATCTAGTTAATTATACAAAAAATGTACACCGATGGCGTTTATTCCATTTATGTATGTTCAGCACAAAATGAGTAATGGACGTGTAAGAAGGGTTTTTTCAATCAATCAAAAGGAGAATAGGTGTTTTGATTCCAGATTCCAGAAATAATGTGTCTTCCAATAAAGACACAAAAGTTGACGGATCTCCCGTTACGAACATAATGTTAAGTATAAAAAAATGGAACATATCCGTTTAAATAATGTTTAAATGTACAGAAACATCTGTTATGATATCCTGGTCAGCTGGTTAGATTTTTAAGGTTTCATTTCAGTCATTAGGTAGGTATGCCTGCTTTTATTAAACAATTCTTCACTTTTTGCATTCAAAATGATGACCCTTATGTTTTTATTTGCCTTCGCCAATCTCTGAGCCGGGTCCATATTGGCTCATATAATTATTTTTACTCATAACGTCATAAGTCATAATTATCGAAACTCCGAACGTATTTTTTTCAGCAACTGTTACTTTTTCAGGATTTTTATAAGTCAAACCTAACCCAACCTAGTCTTATCATTGAATATTTCAGAACTTCTGAAAAGTTTACGCTTCTAGCGGTATAAAAATTACATTTTCGGAGTTCGAATAATCGGACTTGATTTTAGTTGAACTTTGGCGCACCCCTATGAGCCCTCTTTTTCTTAGGTATTCAAAAACTTTTGATGTTCCTCCGCGATCTGAATCTGAATCTCAATAATCATAAGGCCTATGATCCTGTTTTTTAGATGTATAATATATGTATTAAACTTGATAATTTTTGTTTAAAACTGAAACGTGAATTCACTACTGGAAACAGAAACTACCATAATTTTATTTTTGAATCATCACTCCTTTATATTCATGTTTTTCGTTGAATCTTTGAACGACGATTTTTAAATGAATAGTTGAGTACTGTAACTATTAAAAGAGAGTTCACTGGGCATTAAACTAAACGATGCCAAACATAAGATTTCGTATCGAAGAATAAACCGAACACTTAAATGTTTTGAAATATTAATTTTATATTAATAACTAAAGAGAAAAAGTTTATTAACTTAAGAAGAAAAATAGAACTGAAGTTGGAACCGAATCATAAATAAAATTGATTACGGTGACAGCAATTAGTATTATTTTCTGTTGGATAAACCTAAAAGACGGTCGACACGAAAATATTTCTAACGAAAGGGAACACGCGACATGTAAAATTTAGAAAAAGGGGGCGATGTTAAACGGTAAAAAGAAAGTTGATAAAATTAAATTCGATAAAATTATACAGTCGATGTAGTTTAATTCGATAAAATGATAGGTTACCATTCTGTGGTATCTCGTATTTCTAAACCTACGGAATACATTAAAGTGCATTTTCACCTATCGGTTTCCTTCAATGCAAATAATACCAGCACTTGGGCTTCTCCAATCTCGCTGAGTGATTCCGAAACGTTTCCAACTTTTAAATAATTCCAAGCGATGTCACGCCGAAACGCGACAAAATTCCCACTTGATTTAAGGAGTAGGTCAACTTCAAAACTTACCTGAAAATACAGCGTGCTTGACTTTGGTATTGTTAAGAATTGATTAGAAATCACAATCTTAATTTACGTTTCAGGGTGGTTATTAGAGGTATAACGTAGCTATGCAGCTGGCTTAGTATGGTTGCGTTTATCGTGTGACAAACTGTGGATAAGCATCCGTCACTCTCGTACTTTATATACGTGTCAAAAAGGATGTTTTATCCACATTTTGTCACGCGATAAACGCAGCCATATTAGGCCTTCAGTTCAGTTTACGCTGAGAGAAAAGGACAGAGCTATATAATGTTTAAATGTACAGTCGAGTTCATAAATCGCACTTCTAGATCAAAACAGTATCAACTCAAAATCCTTGCTAGTTTTGTTTCAAGTTCATAGCAGTTGTATTAAAGTTGATTTTAAAATACAGTTGTATTTTGAGTTACTTCTGTTTAGATCTAGCAGAGCGAAATATGTATACACTTTAGTACCTTGTCTATTTAATGTCATGCTTAGTGTATACATATTTATGAACTCGACTGTACAGAAACATCTGTTATGTTATGATATGATATTCAGGCTAGCTGCGGGCTCTGTCCTTTACGCTCGCCGTAAAATACACTGCATAGCCATGTCATGGGGGCCCTAGGGCCTCTATTTAACCCAGTTAAACCGAAATTCCCTGTGACTTGTTATGGTATCGCTTTTAATTAGGCGTCCGTTACTGCTAAGGAAATAAAAGGTATCAAACGTTGACAATATCAAAACACGTCAAAAAAAATAAGATTTTACCATGTAAAATCTCAGCCCGTGACACACTCTAGGAATTCGATATATTTGGCCAAATAAATATATATTTTCTTTAATCTTTATGACGGCCAGGGGCCCTAAAACGTCTGCGTTTATCGTGTGACAAAATTTGGATAAGGCATCCGTCACCTTCTGACACGTAAATAAGTAAGAGAGTGACGGATGCTTTATCCACATTTGACGCGCGATATAGACGCAGCAATACTAGGCCCGCAGAAGTCGAAGATGTTTAAGGCCTTAGGGCCCTGCCAAGATGCATTGCGCTAACTAACGTTTCTATTCGTTTCGTTTTTAAACCAATCGCGTCACTGGTAGATCACGTGACTTTTCGTATCACGTCATCTACCAGTGACGCGAATGGTTTAAAAACGAATCAAATAGAAACGCTAGTTAGCGCAATGCATCTTGGCAGGGTCCTCTGGCCACATTATCCCGGCACGGCGTCGTTAACGTGAAACGACGTGGCGCCGTAGAAAGGCACGTTGCCGCGTCGTGCAGATTCACGGTGCCGTGTAACAACTTAAATCCAAAAATCCTCTCAAATTCTCCCATTTCTAATGTTGGTAGAAATAGGAAGACTACACAGCATCAAGATCAAGTTGGATTCTCTATTTACATTCACCGGAAACGACGGAATTGAAGGAGTCTTGGAGAAGTTGAAGTGCAACCGAGGCGGCAATCTGCGAGGCACCGGATATCCTCTAACACGACTATTCACGGAGTGCACGCTTCCGTAAGTAATTATTTATAATAAGATTGCTTATTATCACGCTATTTTTATATGAAAGGTGAGTGTTAGTTATCTTAGAGTGTTAGTTGTTAGTTACTTGTAAATAACATAAATGCACAATGCTGAGAGATGTCCTATTCAACGTAATGTCTTCCTTTTACTTTATTTTTTTTTCTATTGTTTTTCTTCTGTGTACGTTTAATAAATATTTTCTATTCTGTTCTATTCTATTCTATTCTAAATGTTGTAAACCAACTAAATGGATCCCCAGATACAGGCTCAGGCTAGTTTGGGGCCCACAGGATATTGTTAATTGTAATTTTGTTCTTGTTTCGTGGTTGTCGACACGCTGGCCTAGTTGGTAGTGACCCTGCCTACACTAACGGTCCTGCGTTCAAATCCCGGGAAGGGCAAAAATTTGTGTGATGAGCAGGAATATTTGTTCCTGAATCATAGATGTTTTGTATGTATGCGACGACGCAACGTACAGGCAACGCTCGCGTGGCATCCCTCTTAGGAATTCATGGTACGGATAGGTTCACAACCCCTTACCATGAGTGGAATGCTCTCTCCCTCGCGCTCTATAACAATACTGTGAGGAACAGAGCATTCGACTAGCATGAACGGTAATTGCAACTCATGGTAAGGGCACGTTTTCTCGATGTTGATACGTTAACTTTACAACTCGATAGAAGGTAAAACTTGATGCTCGGGGTACGGGATACAAGCATCTAGAAAACTCCCGGTTGGAGAAAAAAAAAAAAAGAGTTCAGCATGCTCTTGACTCTAGACTACGCGCGGCGTGTTAATTCCGGCGAGTAAATTTACTCAGTCAGCCGCTAGCACCATAGTATAAATAGAACAGTAGTTCGACTTCATGCAGAAGTACACCGCGCGGCTTGTATGTGTGCGTACGCGACCGTACGACGCGAGCCACTTCAATTAAACTATTTAGTACCAATTTCACCAAACGATGTCAAATTTAATCAATGTTAATCGACTGTTAGTTCATACATTTTGACAGCTGTTCACAATCTAATTGTCCGTTAAGTGGTTGGTGAAATTCGACATTAAGTACAGATTTTACCAAACGATGTTAACCACTTAGCAGACGATTAGAGCGTTAACAGCTGCCAAAATGTATGAACTAAACAGTCGATTAACATTGATTAACATTTAACATCGTTTAGTCAAATTGGTACTAAATCTCACCCTGTCTCTGTACGTTTAGGGCCGCGCCGCGGCCTTTGCGTTTGATTGTGCGCGTATCAAGCATCGACTAACGCGCATTGGCGCAAAAATGTCTTCACGTAAAAGTCGTTTGTACTGTTCCGTGTATGGGTGCCTTAGAAATGATTTAAAAAATCCAGTGCTATAATTTTTACATACACCTTTGGAGTCGGAAAGGTTACCTACCCTATTAGAGTTTGTGAAGTATACGGTTTATTTTTGGATATTTATAGCTCATTTGCAACTTTTGTTAATTAATAAAGGTGAAAAATGGATGACATTGTATGACATTGTATTCTTAATCCATGTAGGTATGTAGCTATAGAATGGGCAATATATTCCATATTTTAATCAAAAGATGTCGAAAAGAACTATAAACATATTATTATTTAGTGTCAATAAGTAAAAATATTTTAAATAAGATACCTAACAATATTTATTCAGGTTTGTGTAATTTATAAAAAGGCGCCCGAGCGGCAATAGGTATCAGAAACTCCTAAAGGACCAGAGACAAACTACTTTTCTATTTATACTATGCTATCGTTTGAGTTGTGTTGAAAAAACGATCCGGGATTATTTGTAGTCTACATATGCAGGAAAAAAACATATTAATGCTTGAGCTATGGATGAATCCGGGTTTTCTAGCGGGTCTTTCAGATTTAGTATGTCGTTAGTCCCAGCTACAGTCTAAACATTATAGGCGCCATTGAATATTGGAAAGTATATAATATTACTAATTAGAACAGAGACTTCTATAACGGGTATCTCTCGAAATCCCTATTACAGTTTGTCCTAACGCAGCGTTTGTCCGAATTATCGTATGTCCTATGGTTTTCAGCTGAGTCAGGCCACTTTTTTCGTTTTCCTAAAATACTTACAGTTAGATTAGGGTTGTATTATATCAACACTAAGAGGTGCGTCCCTCGCCGCCCGTCAGTCCGAGAGTAAGTCTGGGGCGCAAGTCTCATCTTCCATTGGCCATATTAAAAGTTTACAACTGAGATTACTTTGTCACTGAGATTAGTTTAACGTTCTGGGTCATCGTTACCATTGTAAGAACAAAGGAACGCAGTTTTTTAATTCTACTAACCTTCTTTTTAAACTCGAAGAATAGGATCAACTTTTCATCGTTTAGATCCATTTGATCGAACGAGGTCATTTTTTTTACAAACTTTTAGTTTTCACAATGTATTTTTTCTTTGTTCATTTTGTTTGTTTTAGACAAAATTTTGCAAGCAATTTTGTATTACTTATAAAAATGGGCTGGAATTTGGTATACCTACAGTTAAATTATACTCAATGTAAACATTTTTAACAGCACCATATCGTGCATTAAACAGAAAATGATAGTTACTTATATATTACTAGCGACCCGCCCTCGCTTCGCTTCGGTTTATGTGAGTTTTCTGTAACACCCGTACATAAACCAGAATTTATTATACATCAAAATCTTCATCTTGAATTACTCTAAACTCTTTCTATGTTGGCGGTTTTCATCTACAAATCCGTTGCGTAGTTCGAAAGATCTGAGCGTACATACAGAGGGACAGACAGAGGGACAGACGGCGGGAAGTGACTTTGTTTTATAGAGGTACTATGTAAATATACATACTCGTAGAAAGTTAATTATGATGTCCTATATTTGTGACGTTAGCCTTCATTTTAAAACTAAAATAGAATAAACAAAACATAAGAAACTTGAAAACATTGTAGTCCTTTGTAGGGTTTCGTGCCAAATACTGAAAACCGGTAAATATACATACTCGTAGAAAGTTAATTATGATGTCCTATTTTTGTGACGTTAGCCTTAATTTAAAAACTAAAATAGAATAAACAGAACATAAGAAACTTGAAAACTTTAAAATAATATTGTCGTCGGTTTTTGTGTCGATTTGTCCGGAGCCATTGGCGGCCTTTACACGGTAAAGTTCGCACCGCGGGAAACGCCCCGCGCCATTCCACGCGCCAGTCCGAACCTTAGGTTTTTTTACTATTTTACTATTACAGTTGCATTTACACGTACGGTTCGGAGCGAAGATTGGAATGGCGCGTGGCGTTTCCCGCAGTCCGAACTGTACGTGTGCAGGCCGCTTTTGCCTGAAATGGCTGAAGCTATCGGGCTGAATTTTAGAATATTTGTAGTATTTAGTGATCCAAACGAGGCTTCATCATTAGAAATGAGAAATTATTTATTCATAAGTAGCGATAAAATGTACACAAATACAAATGTTTTTAATCTATCACGATAAGTATAATTTGACAGCTGCCAAGTTATTTTTAGTTTTAATTATCAGTTATTGTTTATGCTTCATGTCTTTTTTCAATAATTCACGTATGTTAGATAATGAAATATTTAAGAAAACAATTTAATGTATTTTATCAGCCATGACATGTAATGTATATATTACCAATAAATAATTTGAATTTGAATTTAATAATGATATTTTTTTTGAGATGTTGAGATGAGAAACGCAATGAAAACACACTAGAGATGGAAATACAAAAACATGTAAACCAAAAAATCATAGATATTAAAGAAAAAATAAGAGTTTCTCCTGACACTTATGGATTCTTAGGAGAAAAGTAGGTCGCAAGGTAAACTTTGTGTTGCGGTTACTTAATAATATGTCGGTTAAGAAGGAAAGAGTAAAGAAATGGCTTTTAGTACCAATTTCACCAAACGATGTTAACCACTTAACAGACGATTAGAGCGGTAACAGCTGTCAAAATGTATGAACTAACGGTCGATTAACATTGATTAAATTTAACATCGTTTGGTGAAATTGGTACTTAAGGCGTCTCTGGCCCTAGACAAGATGCATCACTAGTGTCAAGGTAGTAGTAGTAGTAGCTGCTAGTAGCGTGCTGGCTGCATCTTAAGTCGTGCTGGCTGAATTACGTCAGCAGTATTTAAATTTGAATGTCATTTATAAAATTCGAGGTTTTTTTTATGAGTTATGACAGGGCGAGTGGAAGCATGTCCGCGTAAATCCCTACTTGAATTGTAAAGTGTGTTAATAAATACAAGAATAAACGAAGTTAAGAAAGGATTGCTGTTATTATTCATCTGGAGCTGCCAGAAGTTCCACAATAATAAGGTTGTAAGGCCTCCACGTTTTCTTTATGGTCCAATGTTTAAAATAAGAGCACAGGGTAATAGATAGCTGTTAAAGACAGACTCTCTTATTCACAAATACACAATAGCTAGAGTGTGCTTGAAATATGCTCTGTTCTTATTTGTCATTATGACAATTGAATTTGACAGACACGGATAAGGGAACTAAAATAGGTTTATTGTGTTTATGAATAACCTCTGAAGAACCTTGTCAGAAACGTACTAAATAAGCAAACGCGATTAATATTTTAATAGTACCTAGTTTACGTGACGGTTGCGTAATGAAAGGCATTATAACATGAGTGTGGTTTATGAATCGAGCCGCAAGGCGAGTTTCATAATAGATCACACGAGTGTTGTAACGCTAATTACGCAGAGTCGCGTACAATACTTTCTCTACACACATATTATAAGTACTCTAAGATGGGTTCAGAAGCCGAAAGGCAAATGACTAGCATTACGTTAACTGTGGTAGTAGGTGACAGCGATGACAGCTGTAACGTAATTTTGAAATGACATTATCGAATATTTAAGGTAATGAGATCCAAATTTGGAACATCTTCCAAAATTAACAGCTGTCATCGCTGTCACCTACTACCACAGGTAATGCTGGTCATTTCCTACGGGTTTTGAACGCATAATAGAGGACTTATGATATTAGTGTAGACAAAATAAATTGTAATACAATCATTGTAATGTTTCAATCATACATAATACCGCCCTCCACCTACACGTGACACCTACCACTGTCAAAACGTCAAAACGTTTGGTATCCACATAAGCGCTCGACGCGAGTCGCGAGCGTCTGGCAGTTTACGCCAATGTTATACATTTTTAATAAAGATACCGTTTTGCAACGTTTTCGCAACTTGTCTAGGAGCGCTGTTTACGTTAAATAACAGGAGCCCCTGCCAAGATGCACTACGCTAACTAGGGTTTCTATTCGTTTCGTTTTTAATCCAATTGCGTCACTGGTAGATGAAGTGATACGAAAAGTCACGTGATCTACCAGTGAGGCGATTGGTTTAAAAACGAAACGAATAGAAACGCTAGTTAGCGTAATGCATCTTGGCAGGGCTTCCTGTAGATATTCATCCGTTTAGAGTGGCTTCTAGATACAAGATAGTGACACAGTAGCTGCGGTCTTTATTGGTTGATTATCAAAAAATTTACCTAGCAAAAAACCTTAACTAAGACAACATTAATTGCTTCCATTGTGTGACGTTGATTAACCATACTTACAATGAATCAATCAGTCAATCATACATTGGATATTCTATTTTCTATTAAACAAAGGTAATTTGTAAAAAACCAAGATATAAGCTTGTTACAATATCATTAGAGCGTTTTGAAATAGAAAAACCGTTCATTTGCGAGTCGGACTCACGCACCGAGGGTTCCGTATATAATATATTAATTTGATAGTTGATTTTGATAACCTCGTTATAGATTTCCTATAAAAAATAAATACATGGCTATTGGTCTAACTACAGATTTTTCGGCTTGTAAACTTCAGAGAATATTCTTTGTACTTTTTTTTTCAAAAATCAATACTTTTCATATGATGTCCCATTTGCAAGCAAGCAAGTTATACAACTAGGCCAAATATCAATTTTATAGATTAACCCCCTTACTAATAAACGTTGAGTAACGTTGATATAGCTATACAATGTTTTGTCCTTATCTGTCATTGTGACATTTGAATTTGACAGATAAGGACCAAAAATTGTATAGCTATACCACCGTTACTCAACGTAGTATCACCATAAGCATTCTTTTTTACCATTTTGGTAAGGAACGCTAATAATTTATAAGTATAGGTAGTTTTTATTGTAGGTGACAATTTCCAAGCTTATTCTAGCCTCACTTGTCTAGTCCAATGCGCCAATCCTAGTGTCATGATACACAGCCATTTATGTCTACATTGTGACAATACTAAAAACGTCTGTAAATGTGAACCCTTAGGCCTACTGTCCACGGCGGCGTCATTTGACGCTTGCATGCAACCTACAAAAGACGACAGGCGTATTTTGCTTCCTAGGTGTGTCCACGTAATCGTCATGCAATCGTCATCCAAGCTACAAAACGGTAGTTCTTTCGAGATTAGCATCGCGAAAGCACGTGTTTTCATGGTGACAGTGTCAAGTGATGATGAAGATGTGATTATTGTATATGTACAACTTTATTGGAAGACGACGACGGCGTAGCTTGTATTGGATACATCGAAAAAAATATTAATTGTAGATATCCGTTACATCTCCTCTCCAGTATTCTTGTAACTTATTATTATACAGACAAGGATATTGTTCAATTGTGTGAACAAAATTGGCTGCTGAGGTCGCTATTTTGCAAAATAAGCATGTATTAAGGAGATCACACCGGGTTACTCACGTAAAAAATGTCGAAAAACGCTCGACATGTTTCGGGCTCGTCCGGAGTCCCTATTCATGAGCAGACGCGGCCGCAGCACGACGAACACTGCGGGCCTGCGCTCTGTCAGCCCGGCTGCTCGGTGCGAACGGCGTGGCCGGCGAGAAACTACCCCCGTTTTTCTCATTATTGCAATTCTCAAAAGTAGGGTCGCACACAACACTAACTACGTCACCTGTTAATGACGCGTCCACACTTGCCACCGGAGCAGTACACAAAACCGTTTTCCAACTCGGAGGCACCGACCATCCACCAACACGGTTAAAATTCGGATGACGACCAATTTCGATAGCTTCGCGCACTTTCCACGTGTTTGCGTCTTGCAGTACGCTTGAGTGCTGACATGCCGCTGCACGAGCTACATAACGAACGTCTGACGATACGCAAATGCGTCTTCGCCGCTTCGTGGACACAGTTTCGTTCTTTTCTACGCAAGATGCATGCAATCGTCACGCAAGCGTAAAATGACGAAAGCGTGCGTCTGCCGTGCTGCTACGTGGACAGTAGGCCTTAGAATTAGTTTGTCAACACACTTATCTCGGATTAATAAAAGATAACAAACTAAACTGGCGTCCCCACATAGACTATGTATGTCGAAAACTTAGAGCTGTACTCGCCAAATTGGCAATACTAAATCATAAACTTCCTCATAGCACCCTAAGAATGTTGTACATGGCACTGGCGGACTCTGTCATTAACTATAGCCTGAGCAGTTATGGTAGGACATATAAAACCTATATTGAAAATATTTACAATTTACAACTAAGACTGCTAAAAACTATTGTGCCTACGTCTATTAGAAAAAAGTGTAAAAGTAATGATATAGAATTGTTAAAATATTGTAATGTTATTAGTGTATATAATAAGTTTAATATCGCCCTAACCTGCGATGAAATTCAAAATGTAGATGAACTAAAAATAAGAAATAGAGGATTATCCTGCTTGCAAAGGTACATAACATACTCCCAGCGTCTAACAATGTTTATGACAAACGAACGTGGGAGTACCTTCTCCAACTAATATTAAATAGTATACCCTCCTGTGAGTATGATAAGCAAACCCTGGGGTTTTCGGTGCGGGAATGTTTGACATTAGCCAAAGAGTAGGTATTGACATAAAATACAGAATCTACTCTAGCAGGATTCTTCTAATGAATTATTAATCGAAAAAATAATACATAAAAAATTAAAAATATAAATGAAAAAGATCAGTCATTATCAACCTCTTTAAGGCCCTACTGATTCATAAGTAAATACCTCACAGATACTGGACTTTAATACTGCAGGTGATTAATTAATGTTATTTTTATTATTATCATACTCATACTCATACTCATTTATTTATAATATTATAAAATATTACATGTCAAAATAATTACAAAACTTTGGTTTGGTTTGGTTTGGTTTTGGTGGTTTGGTTTGGTTTGGTTTGGTTTTGGTTTGGCTTTGTAGTAAAACTAAATTACCTCCTACATGAGTCAAAATAAAATTGTATCATAGTGTGTATACAATTCGCAGAGAGGTACAGTGCGACCAAAAAGAGTAGAAATTAAATAAAATGGAACTAAAAAAATTCCATACTAAATTGTTGCCATGTTTACGCATTTTACGTCAAAAATGTGACAGTTACGTAGAAAGTGGCGCCCTCATTTAATTTCTACTCTTTTTGGTCGCACTGTAGTTGTTCATTAGGCATAATATGACTTTTCTCAGACTAACCTACTCTTTCTCAAATCATTCCCGCACCGAAAACCCCGAGGTATGATGATAAGATTCGAAACAATCCTCAAAAATGTAAAAATATTCTTAAACAAATGTATTTGCAGGTTGGTCATGAAAGTGGCAATTAGTTTAGTTTTTCCTTATTTCAATTAATATAAGTTAATTAGTACTGAGCGATGGCAGCGACAAATAAACCGCATACGATTTCCGTTCGTTGTATTAAGCCAATTTCTTTGTAATTTTTAAATATGTTAAGAATAATAAATAAACAAAAAGACCAAAATTAAATTAAAGTTTAAATTTGCATATGTAAAAATACTGCATACGTTTATTTGCATACCTCATTTGCATATGTAAATAAAAAGTTAGTACCACAGTTATTATTTTAAGTATCTCACTTTTCAACTCATTAGACAAATAATTAATCGGCGAATTACAGTGATCCCACCAGAGCATACAAACAATATTTTAGGGCGTGCATTCTCAATTAGGTAGCTTAACCGTCGAGTAAGCTTGTTCGCTCGGTCGACCGATCGACAAGAAGCCACTTTTAAGAGAATATAAAGCGTGAATTAGACTAGTCTAGCAATAAAAAATGCAGAAGTTTATTGCTGTCTTACTTTAACTTTATAGTAGGGGATCCGAATAGGAGACGACCTTCACCGGGCTGTTTATTCGATAAAAAGTTTCATAATATCTTTAATATGTTAAGTAATGTATGGCGAATAGGTGGCTGAAAAATTTCAGTCCAGTCCTTATATGATTAAAAAAAATAATTGAAAATTAGTTTTTTTTTAAATTACTATCGCTTGTTAAATAGACCAATTACATACTAATCGAAAGCATGAAGCCTATTCAATATGCAAACGTTAGGTTGACAATTTTTCCCGTCATAACTATTGGGTAGGTCGGTAAGTCGGTACTAATAATTTGCACTAAACCTAACGTTTGCATATTCTATAGGCTTCATGGTTTCGATTAGTATGTAATTGGTATATTTAAGAAGCAGTAGCAATTTAAAAAAATAAAACATTTTCAGTTTTTTTTTCATCATATAAAGACAGGACTAAAGTTTTTCAGTCAACCTATTCGCCATATATTACTTTTTATCGAATAAACAGACCGGTGAAGGTCGTCTCCTATCCGGATCTTAATGTGCATTTTTTTGCTACTCGAAACCTCGCTTAACCCCTTGCAACCACTTCTTACAACATCCGAAGTGTAAGCGACTTTCATTGTTTCCCAACAAATGCAAAGAAATGCAAGAAACATGCCACGAGTCGCCGCGGGCGGTAGCGATGAGGCATTTTCTATGCATTGGTTTCCACCAACCGCTGCGCACCGCAAAAGTCACAGCTAGGCCGCGGATATACATGAGCTGATCTGACGATGAATTTGAAGGTGGCATGTTCAAAGTTTAACCACCGTGAATAGAATCGGTAGGTTAGTCTCGATGAGCAGTTTATATGTAGATGCGACGATGACGCGCTGGCCTAGTTGTTAGTGACCCTGCCTACGATGCTAGCGGTAATGTCATAAGAATAAACAATAACTACACGTAGAAGTGAAACTCCCGGCTCCGGACGCGCGCTCGGCGCGTTAAATACCTACCGCCTGGCGACACCTGCGGTGTCTAGTCAGTCAGGGGCGTCACAGAAGGAATATATATGTATTAACCAAGATATTGTTATTGTGTCTTGAATTGGTTTTCGTATTTATGTTGATTTTAGTGTTTCTGGTTGAACTAAGATAGAATTTTAAAAAGTGAATGACTATTTACGGCAAAATAATTAGAAATAGGTAATTGATTGAATGAAGGAGTTTTATTTGTATATTCCCTGTTAAATAGTACATCCCCTAGATGTTGAAGATAAAGAAACGGAAACATTAATAACGAATTAATAGATAAGAATAGTATTTTGTAATAAAGCTTTTTCAACTTATTAAAAATTGAAATTAATTGGTCCGGAAAGGAACGTAAAAAGATTCCAGACTATACTTAAACCTGATTGAGCTTACAAGGTTGTTTATTTATAGACTCGTTTCTGTGTTTTATTGACGATTAATAGCCACATAAGCCATTAAATTTTCGGGAGATAATCTTAATATCATCAAAAATATGATTACCTAATTTAACGTAAATGTAAAAAACTCATTTTGAAACAATGTTTCCAAGTTGAAGGAAAACATAAATAACATTTCGTGACTAAACTTGTATAACACATCCATAAACCGATTAAAGTATTTCACAAGTGACATTCTGACTTTGGGCGCGGAAGACAGAGGGGCGTAGCGGGGTGAAGGGGGAAGTAGGTATTAAAAACGCGGCATTTGGGGCCTGGGTAAAGGAGATTCGCTTCTACGTGTAGCTATTGTATATTCTTATGGTAATGGGTTCAAATCCCAGTAAGGGCAGACATTTGTGTGATGAGCGCGAATATTTGATCCTGAGTCATGAATGTTTTCTATGTATTTAATTATATATTTCTCTATGTACGTATTTATATCGTTGTCTAGTACCCATAGTACAAGCCTAGAGCTTAGTTTGGGACTAGGTCAATTGGTGTGACATTGTCCCTCGATATTTATTTATTTATTTATATGCATGGAGGTGTCTGTATAGCAAACGTGTCTGTTCCTATTTCCTATGAACCATAAACCCACCTCGTTTGTGTATGAATATTATCCGAACTTAGGAATGAACCATCCGACGAAGCATTTGGACGCCGGCTGAAAAACTTTTTATTGGAAAATCCATTATACTCAGTTAAAGAGTTTATGGACCTTAATTTATAATTAGGTACATAAATTATTTAAAATGTTTTGATTTAATCTGTTTATTGTTTTTATTATTTCTGATGTTTTGACTAAATATTTAAAAAAAAATGCTAATTTGGTTACATGCTATTTTTTAAGACGATCCTTAACGGTGATAACTCCCTAGTTTTGTATTTTTATTGTTATCCTGACTTCATTTCTATTTTTGATTATAAATTTGTGTATATTTTTGACGATTCCAATGTAATTTCTTGTACTTTTGACATAACATGCAATGTATGTGACTTACTTTGGAAAATAAATATCATTAATTCATTCATTCATTCATATTGTTATTTTACCTTTTTTTGATTGTTTATATGCACCGTAGTGTTGTGTCACCTTCCATGTTTACACCGAGCGGTCCAAACGGAAGACCAGAGGGCCCTGACAAGATGCACTACGCTAAGTAACGTTTCTATTCGTTTCGTTTTTAACCAATCGCGTTGCTGGTAGATCAGGTGACTTTTCGTATCACGTCAGATAACAGTGACGCGATTTAAAAACGAAACGAATAGAAACGCTAGTTAGCGTAGTGCATCTTGGCAGGGCCCTCAGCGTTGGCTTCGCAGCCAGCACATGTTGAGTTGGGACCGTTTCGCAACAAATTACCAGTATAATATGTCGTTTCTTTCCTTATTTTTTATCCGTGTGTTATTTGTTGTAAATAAACGTTTTTAGTTCATTCTTTCTAAATAGTAAGTTACTAAAATGCTTGTAAATTATAGTTATCTTTTCATATAAAGAGAAATATCAATATCGAAATGTTTGCTTGTGATCACGGGCTTTCATCTCTATTAGTAAAATAACCCTTTTAACATAACTACTATTATTTCAGGAAATCTTGTTAACTTAACATTTCGTCTACTGAATTGATAGCGGTCAGCCACATCACAGTGGACAGGACATTGACCCAGGCGAATAAACTGAAACATTCTTCTCCGAGAGTTTCAAGAGCTTCAAGTGTGGTGAGGCTTTTATGAACTCGACGATCTCAATTTCTGAAGTTTCCAGTTCATTTGTTGTGGAATGGATATTCATCGTAAGTTTAAACAGCAGGATAATAAAACAGAGGTCGGCAACCTTTTTACAACGGCGGAACTTGGCGGCTTTTTACAGCTCATATTACTCTCTGTTATACAAAGTGCAAAGTTTAAGTGCAATGTTCAATTCTATTCGCTAAACTGAACTACATTTGTTCTGCAACATTAAAAAATAACTTAAGTTTAGATAACTAATTGATGTTCAAGTCTAATTGTAAAATTAGTGTATAATCACTATCTCATGGTACGGAGGCGACATTTCCTTGGTGCGAGGGCTAAAGGAAAATGTAGAATTGGATCGCGTAGATTGAAAATTACATTTAACTTGTATGAAAAAAATATAATTTAAGTTGGACATATTTTTAACAGCTTACAGAATAAAAGAAGTTCAGTTTCAGGATAAGAAACGATCCATGCATTTAAAACCCCAGGGTCAGGCACCCTGTATAGATGATTATCGCTAGGTTTTAAATACTGACTAATTATTAATGTAAAATTGGTGATGTAACTGATTCTGTTATTCGAAAAATGTATCATAACACAATACGAACTAATTATTGTTGAAAATAATAAACACACAGAATGCTGATCTTACTGTGCGTTAGTAGGTCTAATAACCCGTTTTTTGTTATTTTGGCATCATCCTATATACGCTTGTTTACTGATCAAAAACATAATGGGAACCCGCTGTACAATTTACTTCTTTTCTATCATATTTTCTAGAACTTACCCAAGAGCGCCATAAAGAAGCCATACAGCACACACATGGTGTGGCCGAAGATCCAGCGGTGGAACAGCGAGGATATCAGCGTGAAGGGGTTGCCCAGGACCGACACCGAGAAGTCGGAGCAGACCAGATTGAATAGGATGATGTTAAGCGGCGTCCATAGCTGAAACAATACAGGGTGCTTTTAAAATAATAATCTACTTGGCTGTGAATGCTTGAACTTATGGAGAAAGACCCTTTTCTGGTTTTCGTCTTATATATTTCTCTAATTTTAATGAGAACTGTCATATAAAATCAGTTTGACTAGCTGGTTTCCTTCAATGTTTTTTGATATGGTGTTAATACGATTGTCAGCTGATTTTTTTTGTGACGAATGTATAATTTTGGTGGCTGGTTAAAAGTCGTAAATTTCAGTGACAATTGTTAGGCGGTTCGTAGTTAAGATTTATCAAAGGGCCTGGGGCTTTATTCCACTATGGCTAAATCTAATAGGGAATATGCATGAATTTTTTAAATCGCATTTCTCAACAAAATATGAAAATTCCGTAAAAGAGATCACCAAATGTGAAATTAAAATTAAGACCGGCCAAGAAATACAAATTATACAAGCCTTTTAAACTACTAATTAGACAGCGATAAGACAAAGGGATCTGATACGCCGTGTGACGTCAACACGTCAGCCATAAAAAGCCCCATGTCAAATTATGTTCTGCTAGAAAGAGATAGGAACAAATCATTGTTGACTTATATCTTGGTTATTTTTATTGCTATTCAAATATAGTAGTTTACGTGACGGTTGCGTAATGACAGACATTAAAACATGAGTGTGGTTTATGAAACGAGCCGCAAGGCGAGTTTCATTATAGATAACACGAGTGTTGTAATGCTAATTACGCAGAGTCTCGTACAATACTCTATCTACATACATATAACAAGTACTCTAAGATGGGTTCAGAAGCAGAAAGGCAAATAAACAGTATTACCTTACCTTTGGTAGTAGGTGACAGCGATGCTGTTCATTGCCTACGGGTTTTGAACGCATAATAGAGGACTGCTTGTTACATGAATCAGCTTTTATTGACGCTGTGAATAAAAGTCATGAATAATCCCTATTGCATTTGACATTTTATCGTATCGTCAACTTAATCACTTATTTACTTGATAGTAATTGCGGCCGAGTAAAAATGATGATACGATAGCAATACGTCTAAGACAAAGTAGAATAAGACCCGTGTACAACCGCTGCTAAATATTTTACAACGTTTACGTTTCTCTATTCTTATTAGGTTGTTTACAGGGTGTCCGGGATAGAGTGGACTAATGCATCGTTTGTCCGAACTTTCGTTTATCCTAAAGTCATTTCCGCTTAAATTTTAAAACTTTTCAGTGTTGTTATAATACAACCCTAAGCTAACCAAACCGCAGATATAATTGGAAAACTTAAAAAGTTGCCTGACTCAGCTGAAACCCAGTTTAGGGCGAATGAAAATTCGGACAAACGATGTGTTAGGACAAGCGTTGTTAGGGATTCCGAGGGCCCCTTTAAGCAACTAACTGTTACTAGTTAGGTCTTAGTTAAAAACTCAAGTCTAGTCTTAGTCTCAGCTCGAATTCGACCCGATTTTCATCTCTTTAATTACGTTGATGAAATTGTTTGTACATCAAACAAAACTTTGAACGTTCATTGTATGCTGTAATGATTACAAATTACTGTTTGAATAATCAAAGATACTCAGATCATTAAAATGTAATAACTGGGTCTGCTTACGTATACGTAAAGTTAGTTTTATGGCAAGGGCATAGAGTTGTTTGTTAATGCGTAAGACACGAGATTCTGAGAATTAAAAAGGGTGTAAAAGGTTGTCCATTTGAGTGTATGGTAACAGTGTATGGAGATTGGTTCTGAAGCCGAAAGGCAAATGACTAGCATTACATTGCCTGTGGTAGTAGGTGACAGCGATGACAGCTGTAACGTAATTTTGAAATTACGTTATGGAATATTGTAAGGTAATGAGATCCAAATTTGGAACATCTTCCAAAATTAACAGCTGTCATCGCTGTCACCTACTACCACAGTCAATGCTGGTCATTGCCTACGGGTTTTGAACGCATAATAGAGGACTTATGATATGAGTGTAGATAAAGATGTTTTACAGTGTATTAGTGACAGGTTGCAAGCCTATCGCCTAACAGTACTACAAGCCTTTATTCCCATTGTCGTCACAAATAACTTTAAATAGCAAATTAGTTAATTTAGTGTTTTTAGAGAACTAAGGGGCTTCGGAACCCTACACTGAGCTTGGTCCAACATGCTCTCGCCCGATTTTTATTTATACCTACCTATGTACTTACTTTCTGTTGAAACTAGTTAGCGTTATTTTCAGATACTCGTATCTAACTTATGCTATTCGTGTCTAGCTCAAACTTTGCAATAATAAATACAAATAGATTTGGTTCGTTAATATGGTTTCCTTGGTTATATATATATATCTAAATCTCAATAGGTAGCAGTCAGAAGTTTCAAATTTAATTACAAAATGTCAAATCAAGTTGTTTTACCAGTCCATTTAATCTAATTTCGGTGGCCCAAGTTTTTAGTCATTGTAGTAACAATAAACTTAGTTTAACTTAAAACTCGATGCGGTACCATGTCAAGTGGTCTCTGCACGGGTAGCACAAGTTGTCTTTTCTCGCTTGTCGCTCAGTGCGTCTCTATCGTTACAGACTAGATAGAAAGGGAGATCCGAGCGACAAACAAGTCGCGGAGAACATGTGCTAGCCGTGCTGTATTCTTTGGTAGGTAGATGATATCAACCTAAATAATTATTATATTCCTAATACCAGGGGTTACGTATTTCATCCGTTTTCTTAAGGAGATGATTTAACTGCTTACCGATAAAAGGTAGAAATATTTGTAAATTTCGGTTTGTTTTCCTTTACTTGTGCAAGACCTACCTCGATGCCATATTATCGACCGACCGACAGCCTGCGTCAAACAATGAAAAAAAAAGTAGGTTTGTTTTTTTGGAAATTAATAACTTTTTATGGCATAGTTACTAGGCTTTATTTATATGATAGTTATAGAACCTTGATTACAGTATTGCCAGCTTCTTATTAGCTTTCGGCTGGCTATCGCTATCGCACTTGCACTCTCAACTGACAGTAGGTATACTTGTCACACGTGTGTGGTAGAAAAATGAAGATTGTACTGTACTTTACTGGGCTTGAAAGAAAGTAAAGAAAACTCATTTCTTCGATGCACTGGGAAAAAGGTTATGAGGGTGGGAAATAGGGCATAATGGTTTCGAGTAATATACCTACACACTGCATTGTTACTCGGCTTCTTCAGCTAACTTGTCTGGGCACAATACCGCGTGTCTAGATCGATACCATAGATATTAGAATGTTTGCTTCCTATGTTTTTTTTAATTTGCTGCCTATTGGTACTTTTTTAAGCCCTAAGCGACCTTTTAGTCAAAATCGTTAGTATAACCGCCATGTTAATCAAATCAGCGATTAAATACCCACCGAAATTATAATAATCAGGTTTGTACAAAGCTTAGAACTGTCTACATAGGCTTTCATTAATTAAACTATGATCATAAATCAAGAATAAGTAATGAATCAAGACGCCTTCGCGTTACACAAAATTGATGAGCTTATATTGACTTCCTTAAAAGTAGAATAACTAATTATGTTGGATTAGGTCGTTCGTGTGATTTCTGTGGGCAGATTCCTTTGAAGCAGCAGATAAATTATTGTCTTGTCTCCTACACCTACACCAGGGGCACGTTTTATAAAGCTACAAGTAACAATGTTACAGGTCTAAACTGGCAACACTGCTCAAATGGCAGGTCGTCATTGATCGAAGTTGTGTCAAATGGAAACTTGTAACCTGTAAATTGTAATTTGTAGCTTTATAAAACAGGCCCTTTGTAATCTAGTCCCAAACTAAGCTCTAGGCTTGAAATATGGGTATTATAGACCTGGGTTGTATAGACCACGATGTAAATACTTAAAAACATAAAAAACATTTAAGAATCAGAACCAAATACTCGAGCAAATCACACAAATATTTGCCCAAGCCAGGAATCGAACCCGGGAACGCTAGCTTCGAAGGCAGGGTCACTACTAACCAGGGCAACGAGCCATCAAAAAATAATTGTAAAAAAATATATAAAAACAATAACGAAGAAATATTAGATAGGTATTAGGAAAGGCAAAATATAAACATTTAAATAGGGTCGTGCATGACGAGTTAGAAAAAATTGCCATGAGTAACAGCACAGAGGGCCCTGCAAAGATGCACTACGCTAACTAACGTTTCTATTCGATTCGTTTTTAATCAATCGCGTCACCGGTAGACCACGTGACTTTTCGTATCACGTCATCTCCCAGTGACGCGATTGGTTTAAAAACGAATCGAATAGAAACGTTAGTTAGCGTAGTGCATCTTTGCAGGGCCCTCAGTTTACCCAATAGTGCTAGGGCTACGCCGAAAAAAGATGCAAATGCTGTTAAAATCATGAAAATTGGAACGATTGATGTTTTCATGTATGTGTTCCTCGTGTGGTTGCCGAGTTAGAATAGTGCCACTCCATGTCCTCCCGTGGATGTCGTAAGAGACGACTAAGGGAATAAAGGCTTGTAGTACTGTTAGGCGATGGGCTTGCAACCTGTCACTAATACGCTGGTAAACATCTTAGCCTAATTGTGTAAATTGTGGTTATAGAATTATCAACAAGTTTTTAGAAATGTTTGTAATTCTGTAGCTCTGCCTACCCCACTCTGGGAACGAAGGCGTGAGATTATGTATGTATGTATGTATGTTCTAAATAAAAAAAAAACATTTCAAAATGATGATGCCTCAGTGTTTCAGAGAAAAAATATTTTACAGCATTGAACAGGCAACCGAGCTCACAGCCACCTGATCGTCAGTGAACTCTGAAGCCCATAGGTATTTTCAGTCATACGACGATAATCTTAAGACGGTTATTCATAATTCCGAAAGGTCATGATCAAAATCCCGAATTTTCATAATTCCGAATAAAAAGTTTTGTTTTGTTTTGGTTTGGACTTTATTTTTTTATATCGTTTATATTATAAATCAAACCTAACCTAACCTATTGGTTTTTGATATCGTTTATATTATAAATCAAACCTAACCTAACCTATTGGTCTAAGATCCGAATAGGAGACGATTTGCACCGGGTTGTTTTCGATGAAAAGTATTTTATATCAAATTGAATACGTTGAATAATATGCGGCGAATAGATAGGCTGAAAAATTTCAGTCCAGCACTTATATCATTAAAAAAAAAGATTTTTTTAAAATTGCAAATGCTTGTTTAATAGGCAAATTACATACTAATTGAAAGTATGAAGTCTATAGAATATGCAAGCGTTAAGTTTGACGGGAAAAAAATAGTCAACCTAACGTTTGCAAATTCCATAGGCTTCATACTTTCGATTGCTATGTAATTTGTCTATTAAACAAGACATTGCCATTTTTTAAAACAAAGTTTTTTTTTTAAATTATTAATTATTGTACTGGACTGAAATTTTTCAGCCTACCTATTCGCCATATATTACTTAGCATATTAAATTTGGTATAAAATACTTTTTATCGAATAAACAGCCCGGTGCAAATCGTGTCTCGGATCTCCTACTATATTTATAGTAATCTATGTAAAGAAGTCCTTAGATATAATGACTTTATATCAGTTATTTCACCAGTTGTCTTACCTGCACACCGGAATAACAAAGAGAACACTGCTGTTAAACTAAACGGAGCTTACCTGAGACGCCTTTCACAAGAGAAATGCCAGTTTTCCGTGTTTTCACGTTTCCTTTGATGAGTCGTGACTCGAGTTAAGTGAGGAGAAGTTCAGTTCATTAATAAGTACGATTCATAATCACAGCCGTGCAATGCCGTCTTTACCATAAGGGCACACGGGGCCCGTGCCCAGGGCCCCCATCATCCCCAGGGGGCTCCGAAGGACCGACAATTTATTACCCATAATAAATAGAAGATCAATGTAGAAAAATGTTAGTAATAATTCGCTTTCTTTACTTTCCAAAAGGGGCCCCAGCATAGTTTAAGACGGCCCTGCAGCCGTGTTAACTTTTAGAAACAGAATACAATAGAATAGGTAGAAAAAATGTATGGACTAAATTTGACATAATACATAAAAGAAAAAAACAAACAATAAAGGCATGTCAATAGTGTAAAATAGGTTAACTATCTTAAGCCCGAATAACGTTTGCCCGCTATTTCGTTTGCCCAAATTTTCATAGGTTAGATATTTTTTTTCTGATCTTTCGTTGATTGTTATAAAACCTAACCTAACCTAACCAACTCATACAGGTTCTGTTGGTATCTCTTTAAACGGTTACCTACCTTAAGTTCGAAATACATTTGTCCGCTGTTTCGTTTGTCCGATATTTTCATTTGTCCGAGAATCTTTCTCTAAAACCGTTTGACTTTCCTGGATTGTTTTTAAACTAACCTAACTTAACTTGCAGGTTCTAACTCTTTAAACATTTTGAAAAGTTAATGGGAGAAAAATGATTACCGGTCAAACTAAAATTTCGTAAAAACGAAACAGCGGACAAAAGTTTTTCGAAACATCGTTGTTACCCTTTAAACATTTTGAAAAATTACCAGTTAATCGGGCAAACGTTTTTGGGACGGGGAAAGGTTTAAGTATCTAAAAGAGTATCAAAGTGTGAAATAGAGTACCACTAAAAGTGTGAAATAGACGTTAGTTTTCAGTGGCTCAATTTGATTGACTTATCTTGGCAAAGATCGCATCCATGACGCATGATGGTGAAATGACTAGCATAGAGGCATTCCATCTTGGTCCTCAGGGTTTGCAGTGCTTTGCAGTCTTGGGATTGCGGTCTTGTGAATGCGAATGTCTATGGGTCACAGTTTCCACTTACCATCAGGGGCACGTTTTATAAAGCTACAAGTTACAATTTTACAGGTCTAAACTGGCAACACTGCTCAAATGGCTGGTCGTCATTGGTCGAGGTTGTGTCAAATGGAAACTTGTAACCTGTAAATTGTAATTTGTAGCTTTATAAAACAGGCCCCGGGTGGCCTGTGTGCTCGTTTGCCTTTTCTATGCCAGTAAAAAAACCATTGGTTTACCGTAGCGTTGCAATCGTTAAAACTAAAAGGTCAGTAGGTCAGTCATTCAAGGAATTTGGTCTTGACTTGGAAATAAGGTTTTTTTACCGGAGTTAGAAGAGGTACTTGCCGTATTGCGGAGAGCTTTTCTTCGGACTGGTATTTTCTCTGACGTTTATATAACAAGCTTAAATTTAATAATGTACTTTAAGGATCTAAAGGTTATTTATAGAGGAAGCGATTAATTTACAACATTTTCATTTAAGATTTTCTGGAAGTTACGAGTTTAACCTAACCTTACTTACGTAATCCTATTATCCTGTAAACTAAGATTTAAGAAATGATTGATTATTGAGTAATCAATGATTAGGATAAAGGTACCTGAAAGTGAATAAATAAATATAAACCAATCTAGGTAACGATGTATTTTATTTTTATCCGACTTCAAAAAAAGGAGGAGGTTCTCAATTCGTCGGGGTTTTTTTTTTTATGTATGTTCCCCGATTACTCGAAGACCACTGGACCGTTTTGAAATATTTTTTCGTTGTTTGAATGGGTATACTTTCTAGTTGTTCCCATTGTCAACACGTCAGGATCTGAAGATGGGATCTTGGAGAAATCAAGAGAACTCCTCAAATATTATAGGCACACCTATAGCGATTTTGGTATTTTTAACTGTAACTCGTGCATTTGCTTTTGAAAAGTCACCGGAACTCCTTAACGGTACCTATTTCAAGGGTGGCGATAAGATATCTCGATTAAGCTAGAGAGGTAGAGTAGGGATTAGTGTAGATGAGTAGAGTAGGTAAGATTGAGCGACTATGACGAAGCACATTTAGGTTTAAATATGACTATGGTATTCCCGCGGCGTTGTCTGCGGCGAGCTTGAAATGTTCTATAGTTTCTCATTATTTTTTATTAGTGGAGCTACGTAACAGCATAAACAGGATCACTAAAAAGTATAAAATAAAATATTTAAAAAACAAAAACCCGCCTTCAAAAATGCAAAAAATTACTTCTTTTAAAATGGTAGGTCAGTCCAACTGAAGTCGGCGTCCCACAATATTTTAAACCAAAAGCCGAATGCAGTTGGACTGACCTACCATTTTAAAAGAAGTTATTTTTTTAAGAAAGTAATACTTAAACATAAATATAATAATAAATAAATGAATATCAGAGGGCGAATTCCACACAAATTTACCCAGTCCTAAAAAAAGCAATGGGCTTATACTATGGGTACTTACTATACTACAATATTACTATACAGAGAAATACATATAAACACTTGCCCTCGTCATACAACTATTTGCCCATACCGGAAATCGAACCCTGGACCGCGTGTAACAGCGTCGAAATAACAGACCTTCAAAATAAAGTAGGTTTCGGGGACATAAGATTTAATTAAATGATACTCCTAAAACATTCTCTGTAATTCAAAGGGTCCCCTAGTTTACGTAACCGGTTTTACCCATATTAGTTGTCAAATGGGACTCAATTATTGAGTGAAATAAACATTACTTAAAAGTGGTTTACCATAATTTGCTTAAAAACGTTTCACGAACAGATTCATTTTAGGATTTATTTCAGGGCTTTGTAAAAATCTTGAAATTTTTACAGTTTCGGAAGAAAAAGCGTTTTGAAAAATGATTATGTTTTTTAAATGAATCAGTCTGTGAAATGTTCTTTAGCAAGTGATTTTTAAAACTAGCTCGACTCGATCTTTTTATTACCTCGGGCCTTGACTTGGATTAGAGGAAAGAGGCATAACGAGTATCGTGCCCTACTTACTTAGTACTCCCAAGTCTTTAAATATATTTTTCACTTCTCATGCTCAAAAAGTGTGTCATATTAGACTTAGCAAGCGAGACTCAAGTAGTACATGTAAACCCTAGAGAATACATTATATTCATATTCCCTAGGGAAAATATGAAATGGAAAATAGAATGATTTACATTTACAAAACATTTTAATTTGACCAATCGAAATACTTCACCAAATTAAATCCACCAATCAAAATACTTCACCAAATTAATTCCACCAATCACAATACACATCGACTGTCAATCGGAACGTTAGGTTCTTTTTGGTACGTATACACTTTAACTAACTTAACTCTTTAAAAAAAAAACTAAGTATTTGGTATCAACCAACCAGAATACAGCTTTATTAAAATCGACCAATCAGGTAACAGAATTAATTTCTCAAAAAATTAGGTGTTTTTTAGTCCCTATTTTACAATCGTTAAAATATGATTTGTGCAATGCTTCGAAGCGCTTAATACTCACACGGTCAGTGGCGTTTATTTGCGGTGTCTATATTTTGTATCTGTGTCAAAGTAATTTTAAAAAAATCATGCCGCCAAATTAAAACAATATTTTCGCCGTGGAATTTGTGGTGGATAATCTTTGCTAATTTTTTACCTTTGTGTAGTTAATGTTTTTATTTTCTCACAATCGAAGTGAAAAGTAGAGTGTAACTCGGATCTAAAAGCCATATTAGGTACCCCTCGGACAATTTTAACCATCTCGTGGTACTAGGAATGGCTTATTTTAGACCCTAGTTTTACAATCTACTATTTATTGTCTTAATAAGCAGACTAAAGAGTCAGTTTTTGTCTCTAGGGACTACTCGGAAAGCCATAAACAGACGGCAACGGTTTGCCATTTGCTAAAGTCGGAATGTCGGGCTGGGGTTATGACATTTGCGTACTACTTATGATGGCATTTTGAAATGTTAATTTTAGGAGGAGGAAAATGAATGAATTATTTGTTTTGTTTAAACTATCGACCCACTTTAGCTTCGCACGGGTGTAATTTAGAAAGAAAGAGGTATTTTTGGCGACTTGGTTGCAAAAGATGGTTTTTTCTACTTAAATAAGAACTGAATTAGATTTTGTTACTCGGTTTTTTTGCACCAAGTGAATTTTATATTGTATAAAATTGGTCAAGAACTTTTTGATTGGTGGTTAAAATTGAAAAGTTACATTTGTAGACCATTGTATGGGAAAAAGGCAAGCGTCCCTAATTATGCGACCACCACTGTATGTACCTATAATGTATAATTATATTAAATTTCCTTGAAAAATAGCTATCTTATGGTGAAAATCGCATCAAAATCGGTTTCGTGCTTCAGGAGAAGTTAGCAGATATACAGACAGAGAGACAAATATAGGTAAAACGGTGTTCGTACATTATGTCTTTCTTTAAGCAAATAGGCTTTTTTTTTTAGAATAAGTGTTCAGTAAAAATCTCAAACTCTTACACAGAATGTAAATCCAATACGAGAAAATATTTTATTGACGGTTATTAATTATTATGCATCCTAATTAACATAAAAGCATGTGTATCTTTAACATAAGTTGTATTCATGTTTTTCATACAAATTAATTCGCCTCGCAATGTATCTAAAATGGCCCAATTAACCTGCAATTAAGTAAGACTTAAATCTACATTTAAATTATACATGGCTGCTCGATGGGACCTTTAATAATTAATTGCGGTATGTATTGGAGTTATTAACGAAATTCCACATTCACATGACTTGTACAGCCATAACCTATGTCTAGTTTAAATGTTTGTTCGTATTCCATTTACACACTGTATAGGTAGTTGCCGAAGCGAATTAAGCGAGGGCGGGTCGCTCGCTAGTTTATTTATAAATTGATTCCACGTATTTCTCCGAAAATGCAGCGAAATAGGCCACTTAAAAGCAATCACGAACCAATCGCGTGATAACAGAATGCCACAACGATGGAACGTCACAATTATTCACTCCAATAAGTATTTAAACTGCTCCGACTGATTTTTAACTATGGAGGGTGGAATCACGTTTAATATTGAAATAGTTTACGGCGCAGTTTAAAACTCATCATTCCGTGGAGGCTGAATACTTCATGTGTGAAGGAATCGGAATAATAAATTCCTTTACCGATTCACTCATGCGCGGTTGCATTCGAACGGAGGGCGCCGAGAAGGGGGAAGCGAGATATTTTGCTTAGTGAAGTTTCGCTTAATGGCAAAGGATTGGAATCGACCATACAAAAGCTCAATAGTACATTATTGCCTAGGCCTTGGGAGGGCTCATTTCCGCCGAGCCATACAGGAATAATGCTTTTTAAACGATTCGAGGGCAAATACATTATTAAAAGTATGTGTAAAAAGATTTCTACGACATCATTTTAATTTTTTTTCATTCATTCATTCATTTCGTTTTCGTTCATTTAATTTTCATTCATTTAATTTTCATTCATTTCATTTTCATTCATTTCATTTCATTCTTTAATTTCATTTCATTTCATTTACAAATTGAGAAAGAATCTCCTTTTGAGTTTATTTTTGAAAAGTACCTAGTAGATAGTTTCACGCACAACGCACCGCCGCCGCCCTATACTGCACCACCCACCAGTAGGTTGTATGGGACTTTTTTCAAGATCTTTTCGATTGTATATGCAATAGAGCATATACAATTTTATGTGGATGGACTGTGTGAAGAATGATATGTCTATGAAAGAGTGAGTACCTACTGACTTAACAGAAGATAGAGGAGAGTGGAAGAAGAAGACATGTTGTGCCGACCCCACTTAGTGTGGGATAAGGGCAGTGGGCCTATTATGGTCGTGTTTATCGATGTGGATAAACGTGGATAAAACATCTGTCACTTTCACGCGTAAGTATGTAAGTGTGCGCGGGACGGAAGCTTTATCTGCCGCGATAAAGGCGACCACAATACAGGGGCAGGAGGATGATGATGATGCAACAGAGCATTTTTAAATAAAATATCGCAGTGGACAATAAGGGCGTTTATTTTACTCCTAGGAAGAAAATGAGGCTCTTTCTGTCTTCGTTTTTTCAACAGAAAACCCATTCTTTCCATGTTTAAGAACATACGTTAACGTAAAGTTTACGCAGTGACGCGTCTACTGCGTGACGTTTTTAACGCGTTTTTTACGCCGACCTCTTGGTGTGGCCCATGTCCAAAAGAACGTCATGTATATTTTTTTGCGATTTCGACGTAGCTCAGTTTTATTTTAAGCTTAAGTACCAATTACCCCAAACGATGTTAACCACTTAACAGACGATTAGAGCGTTAACAGCTGTCAAAATGTAGGAACTAACAGTCGATTAACATTGATTAAATTGGCACTTAGTATGGTGAATTTTTTAACAAATGGGTTTCGTAATTTTCTTTGAGATACACAATACAGGGTGTGGCTTAGTTCCGATAGGTATAGACGACCAAGAAAGTCATTTACCACTTTTGGACCTTAATGTCATACAAATAAAGTCGAAAAGTGACAAAACTGTTTCTTGGTAGACTATACAACCACGGTTATTTGTGGCGTTATCTATGAAAAGGGACCTTATTGTCGATGGCGCTTACGCCGCACTGCATCACGCGACGTTGTATTTATATCGGAGCATCTTTAATAATGGCGGAAGCGCCATCGACCATAGGGACCTTTCCATAGTTAACGTCACATTTTATAGTTATAACGGGTAGGTATGTCAAATTAACTATTAGGGGTATTACGTTTTGGCGTGTTGGCGACATCTATTATGAAGGCTAGAAAATAATCTGAAGCGGTGGAGCCATCTTTCATCATGCGGGTGAAGGTACACGGCGGTGATGAAATGGCGGGAACTCCCGCCATCACTACGTCACCTCCGTCCCCTGCGTGGAGCTTCCGGATGAAGATTATAAAAGATGCAGCCACCAGGCTGTAGGCCTTCTTTCCCAATCTTCGACGTCCCAGCTAAGACAGTACCTACTAGTTGTTATCCAGGATAGAAAGTGAGACGCTGCGGTTTGGTATCGTTCCTATAATTTCTCTAATTACTTATCCAGTAACACTACTTAGATATTTTGTGTGTATAAAGATGTATTACCTATAGTTATTCTTAACGAGTAATATTCACAATGTTAAGTTGGTAAAGCGTTTTAAAAAATAAATGTTGTGGTATTGCTTGTTTAATGTTTTATTCTCTCCCAGATATAGAACTAGTAAACAGGCGCGATAGCGGTCCCGTAGCCTCCTCTTAAAGCGATTGGCGAAATACCCCGGAGGCTTTAGTCCGTGCAAGTCGGAAATAACCCGCACTGCACGGCTAGCACAAGTTGCCCGCGACTTCTTTGTCGCTCGGATCTCCCTTCCTATCTAGTCCGTAACGATAGAGACGCACTGAGACAAGCGAGAAAATACAACTTGTGCTACCCGTGCTGGCCTCCGTCGGGGCGGTATGCATATTATAGGCATTTCCTAGGGTCAAAAAAAGAAAGTATTTCCAATTATGTGTTTCGTTGCTTCGCTATGTAATTCTTTAGGCAGTTGTAACAAACGTTTTGTCTCAATAATAAGTATTTGATGTATTCTTAAAAGTAGCGCAGATGATAAAAAAAACAACTTTTTAATTTTGTTAAGTTGTTATATTTTAGGAAACTCGTACCCACTCGAGGAAAAACGTTCAGCCTTTCAGCTACTTACATAATTAACAATTTATAAATAACCTTTCATAAACTGTATTATTATAAATTGTGTTATCAATTTATTAAGTATTTATGAACAATTATTCATTTAAGAAAGCCTTGTCTATTCTCTAAACATTACTGTTCACTTCTAACTAAATTTCCTAAAGGTCGCGAACGCAAAATTGTTCTTATAGAACGATTCGTTCATTTTTTTATAACCTCTTCGTAACTCAAGGCAATTAATACCAATTAGCTTTCAATAGTTCTAGGTAGTATTTAAAACTTTCATCAAAAAAGGGCGCATGTAAAATAAATTTTATTTCATAAGCAACCTTAACAAAGTCGCAGATGGTTTAATATGCTTCGGGTATTAAATTCTATATGTGCTCTTTTTGCTTAGGTATAAATTCTAGTTCGCTGAAGCACTAAAAAACTACTGTTAATGGGTGTTCAACAATTTCCACATAACTGTTTGAAAATTTAATTTGGTTGCGTTTGATCTTATAATTATACTTTTAAGTTGAGAAAATATTAATTATAACTACCTGCTTAGCTTAAAACTCTTTTTCGACACTAGATGTCTGAGTGCTGACGACAACGCATAGCCTAAACTGGAGAACGTAGAGACTTAAAATTTGGAGGTAATGTCCCTTACCTCTGGGGTACCTACTACGAGAAGATTTTGCGAAAATAAAAGCTATAAAAATAGCCAAGATATAAGCCAACAAAGATTTTTTCCTATCTCTTTCTAGCAAAACAGAATTTTACGTGGAGTTTATATGGCCGAACTGCACGATGACGTCACCGGTGCACTTCGGATCTCGCTGTCTAATTAACAGTTTAAAATGCTTGTATCATCCGTATTTTTTGACCGATTTTAATTTTAATTTCAATTTAAGTGATTTCTTTTACGGAATTTTCATATTTTGTTGAGAAATGCAATTTCAAAAATCCATGCTTATTCGAGTTTGGGGTTTTTTCTTTTATGATGAGAAGGCACACCGCCCACCTGACGGTAAGTAGGATCTGAGACCCATAGACATATGAATTGTTAAGACTACAAACTCAAGACTGCAATCCTAAGACACCAAATGCGTTGCCAACCCTGAGGACTAAGATGGAATGCCTCTATGCTAGTAATTTCACGGGTTGTCTTATCCCCACACCGGAACACAACAAATGCGAATGCCGCTTGGCGTTAGGTTGAAGGATAAAACGAACCTTTGAAATAAATAAAATGTTTTAAATTTTGTTTCTATTCGTCACGCTAATGTAGGTAGGTTTAGGTTTATGTTTTACAGCAGGCCCGGAGAGCCAAACCACCCAGAAATAGGAGCTCCGCGATAGCGGAGCTCCGTCGACACTGTCTTATTGATTTGAAATTAAATTAATTAATTAATCAACTAACACCATGTAATGGTCGTGACGAATTGAAACTAAATATCTGTACAAATGAAGTGTGACCAAATAGAACTTATTTCGCGTGACGAGCGGACCCCTACTTCAAGGACCCGATTGATTAAAGATGCCAGTGATAGCGATCCGGAAGGACCCAGCATAAGGTCCTTCCACCAGTAAGACTAATTGTCTCTCACTCACTCTCAAACGCTCTTAATTCTTATACAAATAAAAAACCTTTAGGTATTTTAGGCAACGTGACCCATATTTAATAATACTTTACAGACTTCCATACCTACTATCCGACCAATATTATAAAGATTTATAATTTAACAGAAACATCTGTTACGAAATTCTAAAGTTAAGAATCTAATCTTACTTAATCGCCAAAATAAAAGACCCCTCGGCCTGAATTCCCCCATTAAAAAGGTCGACACAGGTCTTATTCTAATCTAATCGATTTTAACCGAATCTGAAAGGGTTTTACCCGGCAGTTTAAGCTTATAAAAAAGGTCCTTTTTAGGGTTCCGTAGCCAAATGGCATAAAATGGATTCGTCATTTCTGTCTGTCCGTCCGTATGTCACAGCCACTTTTTTTCCGAAACTATTAGAACTATACTGTTGAAACTTGGTAAGTAGATGTATTCTGTGAACCGCGTTAAGATTTTCACACAAAAATAGAAAAAAAACAATACATTTTGGGGGTTCTCCATACTTAGAACTGAAACTCAATTATTTTTTTCATCAAACCCATACTTATGGGGTATCTATGGATAGGTCTTCAAAAATGATATTGATGTTTCTAATATAATTTTTTTCTAAACTAAATAGTTTGCGCGAGAGACACTTCCAAAGTGGTAAAATGTGTGTAACTTCTAAAATAAGAGAATGATAAAACTAAAAAAAATATATGATGTACATTACTATGCAAACTTCCACCGAAAATTGGTTTGAACGAGATCTAGTAAGTAGTTTTTTTTTAATACGTCATAAATCGTAAACCGCAATTTACCTTTCACGGAACCCTTCATGGGCGAGTCCGACTTGCACTTGGCCGCTTTTTATAAGCTTAAACTGCGGGGTTCAAGGCTTAGTCAAAATAATTATAATAGCTAAACAACTGTATTTGTTAATTTTAATTTCGTGTTGAATATATCTAGCAAAGTATTTCCTAGAATCAAGTTTCAACTATCAGTCCTAATGATACATCGATACCGTAGCGCACAATCGTACTAAATGATTTTTTTTTGCCAGTAAAATTACGAACTTATTGTTTGTGCACAATCATACTAATTACAATAACTTTTCAAATGTAATTACTCGTAGTACAATTGTGAACTAAGCTATCGACATACAGACGACAACGTATCTGCAAAGGCGGTCGGGTTTTCGAAGCTTGCTCTTTGTTTCAATTGAGTTAAACCTTAAATAACAGAGGGCCCTGCCAAGATGCATTGCGCTAACTAGCGTTTCTATTCGTTTCGTTTTTAAACCAATCGCGTCACTGGTAGATCACGTGACTTTTCGTATCACGTCATCTACCAGTGACGCGATTGGTTTAAAAAAGAATCGAATAGAATCGCTAGTTAGCGCAATGCACCTTGGCAGCGCCCTCTGTACCCTTACCATGAGTTACAATTACCGTACTCGCTAGCGAGTCAAATGCTCTGTCCCTCGCACTCTATAAGAATACTTGCGAGGTCTGCGAGGGACAGAGCTTCGACTCGCTAGCGAGAACGTTAATTGTAACTCAGGGTAAGGATACAGTCGACATCTTATCGGATTTACTTCAAGCTTTCGAATATCACTAACTCTTGAGAGGACGACATTTGGCTCCGTTTTATTATTCAAGAGGACTGAAACCAAGATGGTGTTAGTCACAAATAACAAGACTTAATCTTAAATCTCCCAATACATTTTGAAATCCTTTTTGACGCGATCCTTTTTGGGCACAAATAGAGAACTTATACACATCAAAGTACGTTTAAAGACGGTTCTAATGGAAATAATCCTTATAGCTTATATTATAAGTAATCTTATTTGTTTGTTTGTCAGCGGATCAAAGGAAGGAAAATAAATCAACAACTAAGATTATACTGTAAGTTTTTTATTTTTATTCAGATAAATGGTTCGTTTTGTCTAGTCGTGCACTATCGTGTATTTTGATAAGAATTGTAGTTTTCCAGCTAATTAGCCTAGCGAGTTCATTTGTGTATTGATATGATTTTTACAAGCGATCGGCAAACTTCGTTGTCTATGAAACACGGGTGACAAATATACCAACAAGTGCGAGTGGAAGTGTGATAACGACTGCGTTCGGCTGAACTCTATAAAGAAGCTGAAAATACTGTTTTTAATACTTTTTATAATCTATAAACGAAAAAAAAGTTTATTATCAGCTAAAACCTAACCACATTATTCAGAAATCTTAGCTTGTATTATTTATTATTAGGTACGGACGCAAAAATAATACGGCCTTGGAACATTTATAACTTTGTCAAGTTTTCATCATCATTCACTTAAGAGCTAGGTTTTCTTAAGACCTATTGAGCTAAAAATATAACTTAGCGGTTATTTTCGAACATTCAATGAGCCGAGTGATAGGGGACTCATCTTGGAGAACTAAATGGGGAAGTGCTAAAACAAGTATTCTCAATTAAAATCAGTTTTAGCGACTTGATAAGTGATCGGTTTAATAGAGCAAGTCCTCCGCAGCTCTCATTAGTCTTACCGTGCTACGAAAACTCCGAAACCTGGGCATTACAATTAAAGTCCTTGACTGTACAGGGTAAAACGATATTGCCTTTTTCGTGTTTTTTTTTCAACTCGGCCACCATTTCTGTCATGTAAATAAGAGCTATCGTAACGTTGACAATACGACAACATGTCAAAAGCAATATGATTTTACAAAGTAGAATAACGGCCTTGTAGTGTTTCATAACAGTTGATTTAATACTATATTTTATTTTACAATGAAATGAAGGATAAAAACAGAGAATCCAATAAAAGTCAACACGTCAAGTCCCCGGAAGTAGATAAGGAATTATAGCAACGAAAATATAGTGAAGAGCAATGAAAGCGGGTCACTTGGTATAGGATTTGCATAGAAAGTGACCCGTTTTCATTGCTCTTGAGTGTATTACATTACTTCAACCGACGTTTCTTGGTAATTTTATCAAACAAGTCACAGAAGGTTTTCGCTCTGAAATCCAATAACTTTGTATCGAGGTATTTCTTTTGAGCTTTCCTGGCTCCGAGATATAATTGATGCTTGACAGAGGTCATGAGAAATACAGTAGGATTTAGGCTTCACTATACTCCGTTTCTTTAGGTACTTAAAAAAATGTAAACAAAACAACCACGTGCTATAGTTCGTCAGCCAATAGCAGCAGAACACTGATACGTCTAAGTGCGATAAAACAGTTTTGATTGGCTGTTTAACAATGCGTGGTTTGGATTGTTTACATTTTTTAAGTACCTAAACAAACGGATTATAGTCATCCACCGTGAATACCTGAATACGTTCACGTTGAACTCATTTTTCAGTCTCATTTGTGTTATTTTTTTCCTGCGTTATTTGTTGACATAAAACCAGCTGAAGGTAGAATATCAATATTTTCCAATAAACACTTTCGGG
Organism: Acleris literana; assembly: GCA_946894065.1. Classification (NCBI taxonomy): domain Eukaryota; kingdom Metazoa; phylum Arthropoda; class Insecta; order Lepidoptera; family Tortricidae; genus Acleris; species Acleris literana. The sequence goes on along the minus strand of OX335683.1, from coordinate 14,652,451 downwards.
TATGATAAAAATGATTAACAGCTCTCCTACTTACAGTGCCAATTAGGTTACAACTCGAAGAGATATACATAAGTAATTTAATGTACAACTTATCTACTTATTATAACTATTATAACCGTACAACTTATGTACTTTGGCCCTATATTTCTTTAAATGAATACAGAGTGCCTATTGTTAAGATCGATTAAACTATTTCAATATCCTTCAAAGCATTAACTATCTTCTTTTGAATAAGACTAACTGCCGCACTCAGAGCCGTCAATTAAATTGAATGCTTGTTTAGTGACGTGTTGTCTAATTCTATTGCTTTAGCAAAGAAAGTGACAGCAGCAACTGTAATCAAGCATTAAGTTTAATTGGCGTCTCTGATTGCGGCAGTAAACCGTCAAAAGTGGCAAATCTATTTAAACTATTACGAACTTTCTACTTTGTATGAACAAAGTTAGAACTTTTGAAGATGTTATTCTTGACGTTAAACTAAGTTACAAGATAAACCCGATACTGTGAACGCTAAGTAACACTGAGTTGAGTTACAAACTTGGTGTTTAACTTATTGAACTTGGAACAAATGTAAATCTCAAGTGTTTGTATATGAACAATATCCTACGTACATACGTACAGCCTAGCGTACAATGCTACAATGCTTGGAATAGCGGAAAGCGTGCTACATAATAGATGGCATACGGTCATAAGGCAGTGTAACATTGTGCTCTTTTTGCGTAAAACTTTACGCACGATAGTTTTGTGAAACTATGCGACTTATGGACCTTTAATTTCAGCCTAACGATAATCTTTTTTCAAAGATCGGGAACGCATCTGTGATTCCTCTCCTAATAATCATCTCATAATGCGTGATTATTTTCATTAGGTGACCCGCTGTTGGCTCGTTTGTCTCCCCGAGCATTTAATCCGAAATGATACACATATTATGAGAACGGAGTAAGTTAAAAAAATCTTTTAGTTGAATAGATAAAAACTCCCGATATAAAGACAACCCTTAATTTCTACATCACAACCAATTTTTATTGACCCTCCCAAGAACCACCCTGATTAAACTAATTTTCTGTTAAAATAATAAAAAATAAAAAAAAGGTCCGAATCGGTTCATTCAATTTCGAGCTCCAATACCGCAGACATACAGACAGACACACAGATTTACACGTTAAATTTAAAACACCTCTCTGCTGGCGTTGGGGATGGTTTAAAAATAGTGATGGTAAGGAACTAGAGCAAACGATATCAGCCACTTACCTGACGATCCTTATACATGAGCAGGATCACCATAAGGTTCAAGAAGAACCCAAAGAACCCGATGAGGAACAGTGCAAAGGCGGAGGCCACGTACCCCCACCGCGGCATGAGGAGGGGGAACCCCTCCTCATACGGCCTGACCATGGTGTCATTCCAGTTCACGGGAAACGACGTCATACTGAATGTAATCGTATCACACACTTCACTTCACTGAACGCATTGTAAATGCACGGCACGTATCTGGAATAGAAAATAACCATTAGTTTTCATTGGAAACATAATATGTAAAGCGAGGTTTAGACTAGCAATAAAAATGCAGAAGTTGGTTTCTGTCTTGCTTTAACTTCAGTTCTAGAGCAAGAAGTCTTTTTCAAACTTTAAAGTTAGACAGAGGTCAACATCTGCAATTTTTATAACTAGTCTAAACCTCGTTTAAGCAGGTGATCGATGAGTTGGTTTCGTTGCTACCAACAGGTAGCATTGTACCTTACAGTTTTACACAAATACAAAGCCTTTATTTCTTGCAACGATGTAGTATACAAATATCGTATAGGTTAACAAACATAATCAGTAACCAGAAAACTAACTCATTGTACTTTGGCGGTGTCAGCTATCCAACGGCAAAGTAATCGCCGAAATATGACACCGTCCGATTCCTCATTTAAAAAGGTCGACAAGTTTGATCGGTACTCTTACTACCACAAACGATTTAAGATTAACTCAGGAGGGGTTCCAACCACTACTAGCCTATTGGCTAACGAACTCGCAATCGCAATCGACTTCATAGTGAAATAATTGTTTTAATTTTGAAAGAAGACTCGCCTATATAAGCCTGCTGGACCCTCAGGGTAACTCCGGTCTTAACTCTTACATATTAGGCGAGTTCCGCAGGGTAATGTAGTCGGTAAGACAGCAAGTGTTTAACCTGTGGCTACGTATTCTGGTGTAGGGATCAGAAATATGGTAAAATGGGTAACAGAGGCATTCCATCTTAGTCCTCAGGGTTGGCAACGCATTTGTAGACTTGCGATTGTATAAAATATAATATCCATAGGCCTCAGTGCCTATTACCATTGATGGTATGTGCGCTCGTTTGCTATTTCCACCCCATGAAAAGTTCACTCGGTCTTTTAATCATGGAGTAAAAAAATCTAAGGTCCACGTTTAAAGCATAAAGTTCATCTACTCATTTTCTACTTCCCTTTTTTTGTTTTAATTTTCTAAACGGCTAGTAATTTGTTAAACGTCGTAATTTTATTATTTTAAGTTCTAGAAAGCGTGCTTCACAACTTAATTTGACGTTGCACGGTCGCATTAATGTTCGTGAAATTAGGGAGTGGAAGCGACGTGGATTGAAAAACGCTGTACTTAACGAATAATAATCTTTTATGGCATAGCCAAACGAGCACACTGGTCACCTGATTGTAATTATACATTTATAATCTCAAGTCTGAAAATGCATTCTCAAGACTATAATCTTAAAACTGCAACCGTAAGACTACTCATAATCAATTTAATCAACTTACAAGATACGAGGTCAAATCGAAATCGAACATTAAGAAAAATTAAAAGAAAATACTGAATTACAAGAAAACTGATTCAATAATGTCTACGTAGTATATTTTTGGATAGCATTTGCATAAAGATATTCAGTGAAGCATTTCATTCTTAAAAAGTTCAAAGTAGTTACGAGATATCTGAAAAAGCAATATCCCGAAATAACTTGATAAGGCAATGGAATCAAATTTGAAACTTTGAGAGCGGAATTCGGAGGTCTTGAAAATGATCGTTTTGTTTTCAAATATGGATCCATTTATTTAACAGTTTCGTTTTTAAGTTTTTGGGCACAAAAGAAATAAATGTGTCAGTCTGGTATGTTTTTCCTCGTAGAGAACAAAATGATTAGTATACTTTACAACAGTACCTATAAGGTTGCACCATGGCTGAGTATCTAAAGTCCGTACTTATACCTTTTAAGAGTTTTTATCACCGTATTACATACACAAGGTTACAACCACAAGACTTCCAAAGTCACAAGGCTACATCTTCATCAAAAGCCGTAGCTTATCAACTTTTTATGGCTATAAATAAGGTTTAACTTGCAAAACCTGCTGTATTACAGATGTGCCGTTTTTGCTAAGGTTATATAGCCGACCGCAAGGCTAAGGCTTGCATGTACCGTAACTGAGACCATATTAATCTAGAGCATATACATATGTATGCTCGTCTTTGTGCATGAGATGAGTGCGGAAACGGATCGAGGAGAGGATTGAGGAGAAAATGTCTCCGAGAAATACGAAAGTGCAGCTAGTTGAAGATTGGAGAGGGCTTAGAATAATTAAAAACGATAAATGATTCGACTGGCATTTTCGTACAACGAATGTTTATGGAACTAATTATTAAAATCTAAAACACAAATAGATATAGGTACTACTAAGAAGGTAGCGCTTTGTTTCACATTATTATTCTTTTTAGTCCGAATGCATTGTTATTCACAATCATCGCAATTCATACAGTGTTTTTTACTGAAACTGTTTTTATTTCAGGATTTTTGAAATATCTAGCTGGTAAATGAGGTTAGGTTAGGTTTGTTTTATAAAAACCCTGAAATAAAAACAGTTTCAGTAAAAAAAACTTCATGACTTGCGATGATTATGAATAAAAATACATTCGGACTACATTTTTTTATGTGAGCTAATATGGACCCCACTAACAATTGGGTCTATATTGGAATCCCTAATCGTCATTTGTCCTAATCCATCGTTTGTCTGAACTTTAGTTTATCCTAAAGTCATTTCTGTCTGTTTTTTTAGTGTTGATATAATACAAACCTAATCCAACCGCAGGTATTTTTGGAAAACTTAAAAAGTCATCTCACTAACCTGAAAACCAGTTTATGTCAAACAATAATGCGGACAACATTGCGTCAGGACAAACGTTATTAGGTTTTTTTCTAAGATTGCCACACGTTTCAAATATTTTTAATATCACATAAGATATTCATCTCTTTGACTATTAGGGCACTGAATATGGCTGAAATAACGTAATCGTAAACCGATTTTCTTTGCCGCCTCGAGAAAAAAATCATCTTGTTTATTTGAAAATACCGATAGACTAAAATATCTTTAATGTTTGTGAAAAAAAACTTCTGTTATTGGTTGAAGTATCGTAATATTAGCCTTCTTTATCTCTTGGTTTGCGTTTGCCCATCTTAGAATAACCTTTTAATGAGCAAGAAATCTAAAATAAATAAATAAATAAATAACAAGGGACAATCTCACACAAATTGACCTAGTCCCAAACTAAGCTCTAGGCTTGTACTATGGGTACTTGATAACGATGTTAATACTGTATAGAGAAATAAATACTTAAAAACATTCTTATCGTACCGTGAATCGAACCCGGGACCACTAGCTTCGTAGGCAGAGTTTACTACCAACTAGGCTAACGCGTCGTCAATAATATATAATAATATATAATATATGTATAATAATAATAATAATAATTCTGTAGCTCTGCCTACCCCACTCTGGGAACGAAGGCGTGAGATTATGTATGTATGTAATAATAATAATTTCTTTATTCAGACAACTAGATCCACATTTTGTTAGTATCTTCTTATGACTAAGTTAGTATATATATTTAACTAGCGACAATGTATTCTTAATTAAATGTTGCATCATTGAGCACTCATTTCTAGCGGCTATCGTATAAGTAAACATAGATAATATTTAAATAACGTCATTAAAGTACATATTTTACTTAACAAAGGCTTAAATATAGGTTAGATACAGGGACAAAGTAACTTGTTAGGTACATAAAACTAATTTAAAATAGAAAGACTTTAAACAGTTTAAGTTAAGACATAAAGTGGCTTGGCTTCTCTCAACGCCTTAAGTTTACATCATTTTCTCCTAACTTTTCTCCTTAACTTCTACATTGAAAGAAATAAAAAAACCAGTCAAGTGCGAATACACGTGTGGTTTTATGAAACGAGCCTTGATCACACGAATCTTTATCTACACTCATATCATAAGTCTTCTATTATGCGTTTAAAACCCGTAGGCAATGACCAGCATTGACTGTGGTAGTAGGTGAAAGCGATGAATGCTGTTAATTTTGGAAGGTGTTCCAAATTTGGATCTCATTACCGTACAATATTCGATAACGTAATTTCAAAATTACATTACAGCTGTCATCGCTGTCACCTACTACCACAGGTAAGGTAATGCTGGTCATTTGCCTTTCGGCTTCTGAACCCATCTTAGAGTACTTATATATATGTGGCATTACGCAACCGTGACGTAAACTACTATTATCTACATCCTACAATCATAAGATTTCTACGATATGTGAGAAACCGTATCTGTGATTGCCCTATATATCTTAATGTATCTACCTGTATCTTAATGTTCACATTAAGGTATCGGTCACCGATACTTTAATGTGAACATTAAGATGCAACCACATTGATAACCGATACTTTAATGACATGTAATACTATAATGTTAATATTAAAGTACTACCACAGATACAGGTCATTTGCTTATCGTTTGTGAACATATTGTAGGAAATTATGATATGGATGTAGATAAAACCATGTTATGTGATACCAATTTAATATTTTTTAGTGCAGAGCATTCTTTTATACGTTATAAAATGCACAAAAAATAAGCGGGCTCTCAATTTTATTAGCAAAAAGCAATGCAGCAGTTTTTACGTTTTTAATTGCATTTTCACAAGCGAACGCTGCACGGTCTGAATGAGGGAAGGTATTTTTCCCGACTGCAATAAGCGAAATCACGGGTCCCTTGGGTTTCGATTTTACGGTAAAAGTAGAAAACATTATTTATTTCGTAGGTAAAATTTTAACCTTTAGGTAAAATTTTAAAATTTAGGTAAAATTTTAACCTACGAAATATTTAATGTTTTCTACTCAAAGGGAAAGAAACGTTTGTTCAGAGCAGTTTTAATAAACTTTTGTTACAGTCAACGGCACAAATATTATATACACCCCAAAGTCTCAAAAATATTTACACAGATCTTATTACTATGGCAATAAGGTCTATGTGTACATATTGTTGCACCTTTGTGCGGATATATATTTTTACCTTGACTGTATAACTTTTGTAGCATAAATCCTGGGGTTCTATTCTAATTGGTAAAATCTTTTTTCTTTTGATACTTTTTATTCCGGAATATACCCTTACCATGAGTTACAATAACCGTATTCGCTAGCGAGTCAAATGCGCTGTCCCTCGCACCCTATAAGTATACAGTGAAGGACAGAGCATTCGACTAGCTAGCGAGTACAGTAATTGTAACTCATGGTAAGGGTACAATTCCTGAGGGGATAGCGATAAAAACTCCCACGCAGACGGAGTCGCAGGCAACAGCGAGTAAACTAATATAATACCAAGGGGACCACGTCATCACACTAAATAATATTCCTTTAATTATCATCTTAGCAGTATTCCATTATTTTACCTTCAGCTGTTCCCAACTGACTAATCTTTTAAGTGTCAAATTAGGTTCGCCTGGATAATTGGACATCGCAGGAATTAGATTTAGTTAAATAGTAGCTAGTACAGTCAACAGCTTAAATAAGTGATCATTTATGTACCTTGTCGCTTTCAATCGCTTCACAATTTTGTATGACATTTCAAATACGACGTTAAAGTGACAAGGTACATAAGTGATCATTTATTTATGCTGTTGACTGTATCAGTTTTGCAATTCATTCAAATTATAATGAAATATTTATATGTCGATAACATTCCTGATATTGTTTTAATATGCTTTATGAATGAAAACATTATTAAATATTTTCATTTCATACAAATTGCAACGCTTGAAATTATCAAAAAGTTAATTAAATTTACTCAGCACATTAATTAAGTTGTTATTAAAAGCAAAACGCATTACGTAAATTAATGCTTTCTATTTCTTAATATCTAAAATGAACCTGAAACTTATTTACAATAACTTTGATTGCAGACCTAAACTCCTTTGAATTAGAAGTTTCTTTAAATTAAACACTTTACTCCTTATTCATATACGTACTATAAACCTATTTTAGTTAAAGTATGAATAAGAGAGTTTCATTTTAATAGTTTATAATATTTTCTTTAGCATTGCAGTATAATCTGAAAACTCATTCAAATCGTTCGGAATAGAGAAAATATTGATTTTACTGGTGGCCCTGCCAAGATGCATTACGCTAACTAGCGTTTCTATTCGTTTCGTTATTAAACCAATCGCGTCACTGGTAGATGACGTGATACGAGAAGGCACGTGATCTACCAGTGACGCGATTGGTTTAAAAACGAAACGAATAGAAACGCTAGCTAGATAGCGTAGCTAGGGTCTCTGTTAATTTGGACGCCATCCGGTCACTATCCTATGATTTTAAACAATATTACTCTTAACGTGTTATCGTATTTATTTATCGTGATTAAAAATATCTACAGTAGATAACCTCATTAGTCTACGAGATGCGATAACCTTATATAAATAACTAGCTTTCGCGCCAAGTCGTTTATCGCTGCTCTCTCGGCAACTGTCCAATTTCCCGGGATAAAAACTATCTTATGTCCTATTCCAGGACCTAACCAATATGTGTGCTAAGTTTCATCTCGATCCGTTCAGTGGTTGAAGCGTGAAAGACGGACAAACATACACACTTTCACATTTATAATAATTATTATATATTATATTATTAGTATATTAGTATCCTCGTGTGGTTACCGAGTTAGAATAGTGCCACTCTATGTCTTCCCGTGGATGTCGTAAGAGAAGACTAAGGGAATAAAAGCTTGTAGTACTGTTAGGCGATGGGCTTGCAACCTGTCACTAATACGCTGGTAAACATCTTAGCCTATTTGTGCAAATTGTCGTTATAGAATTATCAACAAGTTTTTAGAGATGTTTGTAATTTTGTAGCTCTGCCTACCCCACTACTACTACTACTACACTACTACTTATTTGCAACTGCATGTCACGTTGACAGACAGCCGCAATCCATAGTGTTTGTTTAATTTTGGCGTCTAGTTTATTTGCTTAAAACTACTGTAATTAGTTTATTGTTATTATTGTGGGACAACAAACACCCGTAACTTTTTACCGGACTGCGGCAGAGCCCAAAAGGAGGGTTATGTGTTTGACATGTCCGACTCTATGTCCCCTCGTAACTACTAAACGGCAAGACCGATTTTAATAAATTATACGTGCTTAGATTCGTCTTAAGCACTAGAGGGTCATAGGCTATATTAAAATTATTTAAATGTGGTATCGGCGAAATAAAAAATATGTAAATGATAAGTAACATTACTGTGACGACATTATTTTAACAGCAATTGGGTATTTTTAAAGGCCCAGCCACACCGGATGCGTGACGTGCACGTGCGCATGCGCGTTCGCTTTCCACTGCATTGTATAGTGTCATGTCGTAATGAGAATTCATACTATACAACGCAGTGGAAAGCGAACGCGCACGCGCACGTGCACGTCATGCATCCGGTGTGGCTGGGCCTTAAAGCTCGCTTTTCGTTAGACTTGTATTTACCCCATTCATTTTATCACATTTTTAGTAGTGATTGTCTTTGACCCATTGTTAGTATCATGACTCTAATTACAATCATCCTCCTACAATACCATCGACATTAGATAGTCGATAAAAAAACATTCAAACCCTACAAAAAAGCGACGTCAGTGCGATAAGATAGCGGGATATAGTGATCAATGATCACTTATGTACCTTGTCGTTCTAGGGCTCAACATCAGTGTCGACTTACATACAAACCACACCACCACCACCACACCACTGCATTTCAAATCAATCCTACAGCATTTATGGGGTCTCATAGCCCTTCGAGCGGCAATCGCTGGGTACCCGGCGGTTGTCATTTTCCGTCAAGTGGGGCGGCCATTTTGCGCGAATCTCTATCAAGTAGCAGGGGACCCACAGAAGGTCATTGCGATCTTGGTGCATGGTAGAAAATAGTTAATTATTGCCTAGGCATGGAAGTAGGCAATTGCAGGCCGAGTATTGGTTTAAACGGACGAGCTTGCGAGTTTTTTAAAAAACATAAGCTATTCCAGACACAGATAAAAAAGTTATGTTTCGAATAAAATTTGGATGTATAAGACTTGTGCCATCATTTTATTATGGGCTTTTTCACTTTTTAAAAAGTTACAAGCTAGATAGTAATGGATTTTGTATGCAACATTGCGGGCTTGTGTAGCAAGCACGAAATGTTTTTTGTTTTTAATTTGAGAACTGTCAGTAAACTATGTACTTCGCGTCTCATTATGTAGATAGTAATGTCAACATTTCCGAACATTTTTGAGAAAATGACCATTATTCAAAAAACGAAAACCACCAAAAACCACAACAAACCACAAAGTACTGAAAATTTTATATGCAAGTCAAATTACTTTTGTACCTATGAAAGTCATCAGCAGTTCATTTAGCTGAACAACGTTAGAGAAAAAACAGAGTCTTTGATATTTAAATACAGGGAATATTTATCATACTTATCTATAACAGGGAAATAAATATGTCGACGTCGCCCCCGGGCATAAGAAACAAAGTAAACCAAAGGTGATTTTACAAAAGTAATTACATTTTGTAAAACTATTTCTATGCTAACACAATTTAAGTCGAAATTTGAATTGAGTGAGAAGGGAAATAAGTCGTTTTGAAGTTATTACGCAACTGTTGGGTGTTCTTAATGAAAATGTATTTCTAAACAATCCAATTATAATTACAACGTTGGCTAACAAATTTACGCTATTAAAAGCAATTAAGAAATGTTTCTAGGTATACTACCTATTTAGGTAAATTAACTAGTTTTGTTATGTTACCTATGAGAGAGAAAAGAAAATATGACGTTGAACAATATTAAATTGTATGTTCTGCGTCAAATTAATTTTGCTTTTTATGGTTTCTTTAAACAAGGTCTTTTAGAAAACGGCATAGTTTAAGGTTTCGTAGTCAAACTAAAAACTCTCATAGTTTCGCTGTCCGTCTGTCTGTCTGTATAACCTTTTTTCAATAATAGGTAGGTACCTATTAAAGTCACAAAGCTGGAATTTTTTACACATACGAATTTATTGGTCTAAGATCCGAATAGGAGACGATTTGCACCAGGCTGTTTATTTGATGAAAGATATTTTATATCTAATTTAATACGCTAAATAATATGTGGCGAATAAATAGGTAAGCTGAAAAATTTCGGTCCAGTACTTAATTCTTTTTTTTTTAAATTAAAAATGAACTTTTTTTTTAAATTGCAAATGTTTGTTTAATAGACAAATACATACCTACTGTAGCATTACCGCTACAAATCGCGTTGGTTCGCGTTATTTATTGTTTATTTATTTCGCCTTTTTCGTTTCTCAGCCTTTTTGGTATTGCGGACTTGTTCATTGACCGGTTAGAGTTTGTAATTTCTACTGACAGTTTTGAATTTTGAATTCGTTTTTGTTAGATCCGTTCCTTGTTTTGGGAATGTCATTCATTCTCGTACTCTTGCCTTGATACAACAGAAAAATTTAATAATTTCTAGTCATCCCAAGTTTCTCTATAACTGAAGCCAGCTTCGAGTGCCGCGTCCGGCCATTAAATTACGTGAAGACTTTAGCTATTACGCCGTAGTCTCAATGGTGGGCCGAACATTTTAGTGCTGTTGTCTTCTGTGCGTCCGGATAGCGGGTGAGTTGGTTTTTGTTGCCGAACAAGTCTTCACAGTCCTCCATCCTAAGGAAGCCTTTCTTCCGTCCTTTTCGTTCAATTTTGTGAGTAAAGGTGTCCTTTGCAGCACCTCCGCTTACCCCATATCTTCCGACTCAACGCCCCGACTGAAGATTTGGACGACTGGATTCAGCGTGCGGTTCGCCGTCAAGTTCGCTGGCAACGGGTTGTCGTCTGCGGCAGCGCCCGCATGTTTTACCCGCTGCGACAGTTGCGACGAACGCAGGGTGGTTACATCTTCACACGGCGACAAGCAACGGCGGATATTCGCAGGACAGTTACTATTTCGTTGATTTTTACTTTTCTAAATTCTAATCATCATTCGGTTTCATTTTTGGCTATAAATGTTATAGAATCCTTAGACCTTTTTTACCGATCAAATCCATAATTTGTTATCCCAGTTTTATAATACTTCGAACATATCAGTTTTAATCATGAAGCGCTTCTTGCATTTTAACAGATTCTTGTTGTTTTAGTTCGAATCAGAATTACCTTTAAATTGAATACAAGTTTTGGCCTGACCGTGTTCTAATGTGGTCTTTCACCCTTTATTAGGCAATGTTTTTTTAAACTAGGAATTTTTTTTTTTATGTGACAATCCGCAGACCGTTTTGTGTTAAATTGTTTTGATACGTAAACTAAGTTCCGTAACAGTCTAGTGATCTTGTTTTTATAGTTACATTGTATGTAGTTTGTTTTAATTTTATCAATGTGTGTTCTCCTTATTATATAACCTTGTTGAATTTCTTTCGGTTTTATTTTACTTATACAGGTCCAAATTTACGTGCTGATGGTTTTATCACAACCATCCCGTGTAGTGTTCCGTACCTTTTATTTTTATGGAGCGCTACACTACCTACTAATCGAAAGTATGAAGTCTATAGAATATGCAAACCTATCTTGAGCGAGTTGCCTACAAAGCAAGATGCCTAACAAAGCCAGATGCCTAAAAAGGAAGATAACTAACTAGCATGATGCCTAAGAAGTATAATGACTACCAAGCGAGTTGCCTGAAAATAAAGATGCCTGAAAAGTATAATGATTTGTTAGATCAATTTTCTAAAATCGTTATTTTTTTATTACAAGAATTTCGACGGAGCTCCGCTGTCGCGGAGCTCCTATTTCTGGGTTCTTTGGCCCTCCGGGCCTGCTGCAAAACTAACATAACCTAAACCTACCTACCTTTTTTGACCTAGTTATAATTTGCTTGTTAGGCATCCTGCTTGCTAGGCATCTTGCTTTTTAGACGTCCTGCTCGATAGGCATCTTGCTTCTTAGACGTCCTGCTCGATAGGCATCTTGCTTTTTAGACGTCCTGCTCGATAGGCATCTTGCGGGTTATGAGCGGGATGCTTAAAAATCAAGATGCCTATCGAATAGGATGTCTAAAATGCAAGATGCCTATCGAGCAGGACGTCTAAAAAGCAAGATGCCTATCGAGCAGGACGTCTAAGAAGCAAGATGCCTATCGAGCAGGACGTCTAAGAAGCAAGATGCCTATCGAGCAGGACGTCTAAAAAGCAAGATGCCTAGCAAGCAGGATGCCTAACAAGCAAATTATAACTAGGTCAAAAAAGGTGACGTAGAGGAAGATGACGCAATACGAAAAGTCACGTGGTCTACCAGTGACGCGATTGGTGCGCGTTTGCTTTCCACTGCGGTGTATATTATGAATTCTCATACGACATGTCACTATACAACGCAGTGGAAAGCGAACGCGTACGTCACCTCTACGCGCACGCATCCGGTGTGGCTGGGCCTAAATATAATACCTAAATTCCGTATATAAAAATATATGGTTTAATCATAATTATTTATAAAACAATATCAAAACATGCAATCGGGTTTTAAAAGTTTTCGTTTACACTCTGTTCAATCTAGGATGATCCCTGTGACAGCCGTATTTCGTAATTTCAATCGCTTGTTTACTATACTCAAAACCGTGGTATTTAAAAATAGGTGATTAATTATTTAAATTTCTGGGGTGTGATTCTCTTAACAACGACGGACGGACGGACGAACGAGCCAGCTCACTTCACCTTTGCTTCACCTTTGCTGGCATTGACATATCACTTTTGCTGACAGGTGAGGAAAATAACGTTTATAACCTAAGGCTTGCACACATCGCCCTAAATCAGGCTTATTTATATATTTACTACATAGTTTTAAAATTGCGTATGTAGCATTTTACTTTACTTTACGAATGAAATGACCTAATACATAACGAATTTAACAACGGCAGTACCTAATCATGTCATATAATTTCCAAGTAATTATTTTGCATTCTACACCGAAGCGATACTAGCGCTCACAGACCTAAGCGGAACTATTTGTCCCTACTATCACGCAATTCTTAACTTCCTCAATTCGTTCACTCGTCCGAAAACGAGATCACATTTGGCTGTCATTAGTGTCAAATTGTAAAGCTCCTCTGAACGGCGTAGTATTAATGTAAAGTTAAAGAAACAAGTGTAATATTATGTGTTTATATAAGCTGTCACAAGTAGCATCTTATGTTGAACAGAGTATAGTAAATTGTTATCTCAAAAGATAAGATCTCTTGAGAGACCAGTGATTTGAATTCTCCGTAGACAGAGTGGACAGTTGCCAGTAGCTAACTCGATTTTATACTTGGGCGGCCTAAATCCATCTTAGTCTTAATTACTCTTCTTGATAAAGACTGTGAGCGAAGTCTCAAAAGAAAACAGGCTCTCATTACTTACGCTTAATAAATGAACTTTTAAGAACATATTCTTTGACTATCCATCTTAAATAACAAAAAAAGGCTAGGTTTTGAAAAGACACATTAGTAAGTATGTCAGTTGATCTGCGGCTCTATTCAAGACGGTAAAAACAATATCGTATTTGATCTGTTATCGAATTGTCAACGTTTTGATAGCTCTTATTTTCTTGACAGTAATGGCGGCGGACGTCATAACAATACCACAACAGGAAAACTACGATATCGTTTGTACCGCCTAGAATAGAGGTGCTGTACCTTTTATTTAAATTTTTATCTTTCTTTTTAACCCACTTCAAAAAAGGAGGAGGTTATTATATTAGGCTATAGGTATGTATATGAGGATTTGTTTATGTATGTTCACCGATTTCTTCGTCAATTTATTGTAGACCGATTTTGAAAAATCTTTTTTGTTTGTTATGGTGTATTATACCACGATTTTGGTATTTTTGTCACAAGTTCGTGAAGTGGTGAAGTCGAAATGAAGAAGAAAAAGAAGAAGAAGAAAATCATTTATTCGTGACAAACATAAACAAGAACAGATAGAAACGTACAAAGAGGAAATAGCCACGAAATGGTCCCAACTCAGCGTTATGCTGGCTTTAAAGTCAGCGCTGGTCTTCCGTTGGAAATGATGATGAAGACCACATTATGGCCACCAGAACTATTCAATCCACCTCCTCTATTGGGTGGCAATAAGAAATCTCGATTAAGATAGTTGAGCATCAATTTACGGGCACATTTATATGGTTAAAATAAATGATGACTATAACTTTCCCGCGACGTTGCTTTCGGCAATCTAAAAATGTCCTATAGTTTCTTATTAATTGAGAAATGGAACTAACTAGTCCGGACATAAGTTCTGTTACTAAGGTTGAGTCAAATAAAACTAACTAATGTTTTTTTTTTTATTTCACTACGTATAAAAATTATAAGCTCATTAATGTACATTTTGAAGAACAAATAATCATTCTATACAGGGCGTCCCAAGACTATGGGACATGAAGGGAAAGTACCTTAAATATCATAGATAGGATATTTTGCTGAAAGAAGACTTTATGTTATTTTTAAAAGTTAGTAATACTGCATTCAAAGATATTCTAAAAATTATTTGCTTCGTCTGGGAATCGAACCGACTTAAAATTGAAAAAAAAATCACCCGTATTTTTATGATGCCAATCGAAAGAATGAACAAAAAGTAATAATTCTTCTTAAGTAACATAGTATCTTAAAAGAAAGGAATAACGTAAAATGTTTGATTCAAATTTCAAGAACATTATTTATTACCGACGACGACGTCCGAAAAATAGCGATATTATCATTCCATAGATAGAATTGCTTATTCGCAAATAAATACCCACTTAATAAACGACTTACTGGCACAGTTTTTCTTATTATAGGTGCACGTGCATTACTTCACCGTTACATTACTTCTTTTGGGGATACGTGAAAGATTTGCTATACAAAACGCAATACGACAACGTGGGCAAGTAACAAACAGAATTGAGCCATATTATATCGAGTATTCACCATAATATGTTTAGAAAATCAACGAGCAACGGACTTATTAAAAGATTGGCGATTTGCATAAGGCAAGAGGGATCACATTTTGAGCATTTTATTAATTAATTTGCAAGAAATTAATTAATTTACAAAAAATTATCTACTGACTTCGGCAGTGTCATGTATGTTTTTAATTTGATTAAAATGATTAATTTCACGTTGTTCCTTTCTTTTAAGATACTATGTTACTTAAACTATATCGCATTCTAATGAAGCAACCACGTTATTGTAGCGCATCGAGCATGTTTGCGGAATCTGGAGTGCCTGACTTCTTCGCAATTATAAGACTACGCATTGCGTCATTTCGGGATCGTATCAGATCATCCAATAATGATATTCTCCGTACTTTGTCCGAGCGCTTGGACTGTCGGATCTCGAAGTTTTGGACATCTGAGGGCCCTGCAAAGATGCACTACGCTAACTAACGTTTCTATTCGATTCGTTTTTAAACCAATCGCGTCACTGGTAGACCACGTGACTTTTCGTATCACGTCATCTCCCAGTGACGCGATTGGTTTAAAAACGAATCGAATAGAAACGTTAGTTAGCGTAGTGCATCTTTGCAGGGCCCTCTGTGCATCGCGACCAAAATAGGAAGTAGTGAAGTAGGTTTAATTTATGTTGTATATTTCGTGTTTATTTTTACAATTTTACTTTGCTGCTTTTTATTTATATTACCAATACAATATTTTACAAATTAATTTTAAGTATGTGTGTATGACTATGTGTTTTGTGACATGATATGGGTACTGCCTGAAATAAAGTTTATTATTATTATTATTATTATTATTATTAAGAAGAATTATTATTTTTTGTTCATTCTTTCTATTGACATCATAAAAATACGGGTGATTTTTTTTTCACATTTAGGTCGGTTCGATTCCCAGATGAAGCAAATAGTTTTTAGAACATCTTTGAATGCAGTATTACTAACTTTTAAAAATAACATAAAGTCTTCTTTCAGTAAAATATCCTATCTACGATATTTAAGGTACTTTCCCTTCATGTCCCATAGTCTTGGGACGCCCTGTATAGTCGCCGCAATTTCCGAGACGATTTTTTGACATTCGCAGCCGGCATCGATGAAATTACGCATGCTTACTTTTCCGTAAATTTAACTTTTTGAAAACGCTACAGAGGTTAGTCTTTGTTTACCAAAGAAGTTTATTGTTTAATATTATAAAACTTCCTATCTCTGTGTATGTTTAGAGACAAAAACTATATTTCTCAAAAAGACTCAATTCCAACTTAAGAACCAAGAGATTTGGTGTGTTTTCGTATTGCTGAAAAATTCATATGAAATCGTGAAGTCGATTTAATGAGACATCAAGATTGACCGGTGTCCAAGCGGATCTTTAGTTGCTTGAAATACATTTCGGTCATTCTCCAGACAGCCATTTCTGTAAGTCCTCGGGCTTAAAAAATATAAAACTATTGAATTTGGTATAATTTATATTTTTTGTTCGTAGAAGGTACTCGTATTGAGGTGTACATGAATTTTCAAGTAAATATTCAATACCTTTCTAGGAGAAAAAAAAAATCAATACCCCATTCTCCTAATTAACACCGCGCGTCCCACTTCCAAAATCACTAATATAACTATTTTCCCCGATCATGTACAAGAGGAAAGATGAATGAAAGTATTTTTATTTAATGAAAGATAAGATATCCAAATTACAAAAAAAATACCAAATTTATTTAGTAATATATCACTAAGATATAAAATAAAGAAACTTTGTCCCGATACGTGTACTAATTCACGCGCCGCTTTCATTCTTGTCCGTGCAAGGCCATTGAAGAAATAGACAGATGTCTGTAATGCATTTTGCGTGAGCAGACACTCATGTCAAGACCCTCTTGAGAGAAAGACGTGTTAATGTTATGTGGATCGCACACTACAAATGTAAGTATCTAATTCGCATGTTTTGGTTCTCGTAAATGCTAATTAACACGTTCACGTTTTTAAAATCAGCCAATAACTCTATAGCTCTGTAAATTATTGTATACATTAAGAACCTCAGTATTTAACAGTTACTGGATTATGTAGTTTATCACATGTACCTAAAAGAAGTTATATTTTTTTTATCAAGAATCCCTAATACACACGTCTAATTCATGGGCCAAAAATGAACGCGTTAATTAGTTTAAGAGTAGTAAAAAAGGTTTTTGGTACATAAAAGTATTTTATTTCTAATTGCTCGCTTAAGCTAAACCAGTTTAAATTAATTTACAGGAATAATCTTTTTACAAAAATGTAATTCCCGGATGAATGATGGCATGATTAGAATGACATATATTATGTCAAACTGATGTTATTAGAGGGGCCCTAACCTTAAAATCATCCTTATGATCGTATCTGTGTGCTTAAGTGTTTGGACAATATGTTTTTTAGAGGTTATTTTATTTTTCCTCGCATATTTCTCTTGGAAAACATGAAAATTTTGCTGACCGCATTAAAAAGTTGCATTTTGACAAAAAGTGATAACTGTAATTCTAATCATGTAAGGAAAATCCTAGGGACCCGGCATCATTCTTCATATTTGTATAAATTATGTATTAAAACTACCCGCAATAATTAAACAACATACTTAAAGTTGAATGTCTGTATGTTATGTTACATAACTTATGTATGTAAAGCTTAAACGGCTCGACGGATTGTAGCATTATGAATTATGAGGTGTCCTTAGATTCAATAAAATTAACTAGTTTATTTATATCTTTTTAGTTCATCGGGTTTTTAAATTTTAAATTACTTTTTTTAAAGATAGATAGGGAATGTAAAAAGTAGGAGGAAGAAGTATTATTTTTTCTTTAGCAGATACGGCAATTTATTTGTTATCGTTTGTTCATAATACCTAAGGTTTATACCTTAGTTATTATGTTAGTAAAGTTATTAATTCTGATTTTTTTTTATCGTTTTCATTGTTGATTATAGAACGATTATTTCAGTGAAATATTAGTTAGCTTATTATGTATGTATATCGTGATGGATATTTTATGTTCCTAATAGTTTCAACGTTGCAATATAATAAATATGATAAAATTAATAGACAGTCTGACAGTTTTTGTCTTATTTCCTAAAAATATATATATTTGGCATCAACATTTATCTAATAAACGCGTAGTTTTTTTGATTCGCAAGCAAGTAAACCTAATTAACGCATCGCTTTTCTAATTCGCGCGTCTCGCAAATATTAAAACCCTTCTAGTTAATTAACCGCTAATAATAATTAAGTGCCCAATAAATATTAAAGTTTGAATGGTCGATATGTTACTACATTTTGCATAAATTTTATCAAAAACCAAGTGGAAAAAAAGGGCGGTGTTAATTAGACTGAGAACACAATTCTGGAGAATGACCGATTTGTAACAGAATTTAAAGCTAAAAGTCTGATCAATATGTCACGAAAATGTCGTGCGTAATTTGAACTATGATTTTCTAGTCCGAAATAGGAATACTTCAAGATCGTACCTACATCAAATAATTGCAATAGTTTAGAATTCATTTTTTTTATTTATATTTTATATAAATCAATATAAAATTCGAGATTTTTATAATTCGGCATTATATATTTTCGGTATTGTGAAAGTTCGGAATTATGGAATTCGGTATTTTCAAATTCGGGTAAGTAATACGAGATATAAGAACTGATAATATAACACTCACAATATATACGCTCACTTTGTATAAACATGTTTAGTATAACGTTCACTGGATATAATGAACGAAAGATATAATTTCAAAATATCTATTTCCATAAAGTATAGCGTTATTAATATATAATATCAATTCATATAACTATTAAAACGTATAATTTCACGACACCTAAGATTTAAAACATAAAATATAAATCAATGAATCTAACATCAAAAAACATAATGCACGAATAATATAAACGCTTATAGAACGACTTTAATACTTACTTTACTGGCAGCAGTTTTCTGGATTTTCTGGGCAGAAAAAAAAAACCTTGGCCTTCTAACCTAACCTAACCTAACCGAGTCGGTTCTACCCTGATTCGTCTTGCTCGTGGCATTTTCTGGGTAGTTAAAACAAATTACAAGCAAGACGTTTCTGATACAGTCGAGTTCTTAGATAATGTCATGTTTAAACTGCCATAAGTATATGAATTGTCACAGCGATTAAAGTGACAAGGTACTAAAGTGTACACATATTTATGAACTCGACTGTACCCGCTCTTTCCAGTACCTACCTATTGAGTATAGCATACGATATTAGATCCTATAATCCTTATACTAAAATATAATATGTATTATGATCGCTATATCTGATGTATGTTATACGAAATGAAATTAGATAATGTGAGTGTTATTCATAATGAATATTATGTTAATTGACCGTTATTCCTTATAAAAATATTGTTTTTGTTATTATAGCTAACGTTTATTATATCTTGTAAACGTTATTAACATGAAATTATTGATTTTGTAGTTATATCTCATAAGACGCACCCTTCAAATTCGGAATTAAATAATTCGAGATTTTAGGGTGTTCCCGTTTAAATTACTGCTTTAGTGGAAATCGGAATAACATGGTTTGAAAATTGACGGTGAAGCTACCTCGCGAGGTTTTGAGGAAACGCTTCATAAAGAATACCGCATGACTTGTGACGTGACTGGTTATACAATATCGAGCGAAATCTATGAGCGTAATCACGAAATCACAGTCACATTAATTTTTTGAAAACTGATACTTATCTTGAAACCATGTTGGGAATGACTATATCTCTAAATATACATTTGTTGCATTCTATGAAAGCAATGATCAGCAAAATGTTAAGAGCA
This sequence comes from Acleris literana, assembly GCA_946894065.1. NCBI lineage: Eukaryota > Metazoa > Arthropoda > Insecta > Lepidoptera > Tortricidae > Acleris > Acleris literana. Next base: position 14,632,337 of record OX335683.1, on the reverse strand, counting down.
CATATGAGTGTACTTGGCTCCCAATTCTATCGCCCAGTAGATGTCAACCACGCACTACGCACAGTATCATCTTTTGGAAAACTCGAACAAATATTTTACCCGTTAAATGAGGTAAAATAATATTGTGTGCCTGGCAACCCCAAATCAATTCACATTCCATAATGTCACATAACACATTTTTAGGGCTCACATATACACGCTATAACGTCACGGGATGAAATTCAAATTAAGTCAAACGTATTTTTTTGTGTCTTCGTCAAAAAGATAGGTATTGCCAGCTTTAGTAGTGATGCTGATGATGATGATGATGATGATGATTCCATAATGCAGTTTCCGGCAACAGCGACGCTTCACGAGCTCTCAAAAGCTGTAGTTCCAGATGGTGCAGCTTTCTGGTGTGTCCTCCAGTGGCTTACGAAGCCAACTTTACAAGATTTAATTTAACTTGCAATGTATGTATGTATGTACGGGTCAAATCCTGCAAGTTAAATTTGACTTCCCGGTTTCCGATGAAGCTGAAAATTTGCATACACCTTTAGTTCTGATGATAATACAATAATATGGCACCAATGAGCTGGTCTGATGATGGAGACGTAGGATGGCCATAGGAACTCCTAAATTACAGAAGATAAGCCCGTCGTGTTAGGGTTCGTTAGAATCGTCTTGATTAGTAGATGACGACTGTGCAAAAAAATACAGTGGACAACAAAAGCTTGTGCCAAAAAAGAATTTTTTGACAGAAACCTATTTTCTGCTTTAGTAATAAGAATAAAACGCTTTTAAAAGTACATTTTTTTCCTAACGCATTTTTTGTAAACGACACCCGAGCCAAACCTAAAATTGAATTTTTCTAAGCAATAATCGCCCCTCCATTACAATCGTCTCATCTATTACACCGAATTAGAGTAAGATCGCCTGTATAAGAGCACCTTCAGACGATCATCAAATTCACGTCAGTAAATACAGGTTATTACCCGCTTACTATATAAAGAAAGACAACTAAATCAAAAAGATAAAGACTAGTTCATAAGACGTCTTTAATTTGTAATCTGATCTTAAAGAACTTTATGAAATTTAATCTTTGTAACCTCATCTTCTATCCAACTAGTCCTGGAGGGCACCGTCGTCGTTAAGGCTCCCACGGACCACGACCTAGACTGACAGGCCGAAAGGGACGCATCTATTATGGTGGCACTTCACTTGGCTGTTCGGAATATTACCTATCGTTGCATACTGCAGTACGAGTAAAATAACATTATAACATTATTCCATGGAAAAGACTGTATAATTATCATAGTTTCGGCTACGTACTCTCGGAATATCATGCTATCGAATGTTCGTTGGCTCGACTGTTATTGGATTGTATATTGGCTAGATCGAAATACTTGTGGCCGAAATATGTACAGTCAACAAAACGTGAACCACAATTGTATATATTCGATCAGTGGTGTATCGAAAATTCATTGGCTCGACTATTATTGTAACGAATATTGGCTAGATCGAAATACTTGTGGCCGAAATATGTACAATCGACAAAACGTACCTAATATAGAATTATACGGTTTCGATCAGTGGTGTATCGAATTTTCAGTGGTCACATCAAAACTGGGACGATCACCTGCAGGATCGACATTCGTTGAGTCTTATTAAGTCTGATATCTATTGAAAATTCGTCCATTTTATTGCTGGTGAGGTAAATAACGCTTCTTGCTATTCTTCCTGCAATATCATAACCCTTTATTTGAAGTACATGTATAAGTCTATATTGATTGAGTATAAAGAGTTTTATTTAATCGCCCTTTTTTTATTTGTAATGATTTTTAGTGGCTGATATCTTTTGTGGGATGACAATCGATCGAAAGCTCAATTACGATTTGACGATTTATTGTTTCTACGTTTTTCGATCCAGCGAATATTCGATCCAGTAACAGTTGAGCCAATGAACATTCGTGCCTGAGATCTTCCGTGGGATGATAATCGAAACGTCAATTTCGATTTGGCGATTTATTGTTTCTACGCTTTTCGACCCAGTGAATATTCGATCCAATAACAGTCGAGCCAATGAACATTCGATAGTTTTGCGTTTAAGTAAATTTCATAAGCTTTGACTGTTTTCGACAATTGTGTGTATGTGCACAACAAATCCAGGGTATTTTACACTACTGCCAAATGAAGTGGCGTTATTTTTTATATTTTTATAATATTAGTAATAGAGAAGTATACAAGTTGTATCTGGATATCTAAGACACTGAGTAAGTAGAATACCTCTTTAAGTGAGACAAATTTGCAGGTACTAGTTATCCAGATTTCACAATTTTTAGCCATAGTTTCAGCATATTTTAAAACTTTGCATTTTGTCGGTTCCATAGCACCTAATAATTAATTTATTTACACGTTTTGGTAGGTAACACACTCAATAGATTCACAGGTAAGAAACTATGTTTTATTTTGTCACTGACACGTAAACACAAACACATTTTTTTTTAACCAGACGCACCAATCAATAATTACACGTCACTTTCGGTCAATAGAAATTTGCAACTGTGTATAAATGTAAACAAACATTACGCGTTGCCGGTGCGAGAACAGACACGTGAAGGGGCGCGGCATGTATCTATTACTTTCTAATGTTTAATCAAAGACAGGGAACAACGTACTTTATGATGGCTGAGCGGCAAAAAGACAGACGATATATTGGGTTCGTGACATGATCTGATTTGGTATTAAATAGTACACGCAAGTACCTGTTACGAATATTTACGAACGAATTATTTCCCTTTAAAACTTTGTTAGTAGCTATTGCCGTGTTAAGTTTATTAAATTAAATACGGTATTATCGTTTACCAAAAACTTCATAAAAATATTGACGCCAATAAACCGGTTATCGCATCGTACCAAATATCAAAGTAATAAATATATTTGTATTGATCTGTAGCGACACTTTTCTCGTAACATTTTGATTTTGCAGTTTCCCTACAATAAACACGTCATTCTTAATATCTTCTTTAATTGCATTAAAAAAAATCTGAAAAAAATATATATGATGTATTCTGACCCCTGATTCCGAATTTTGCATAACAATAAAATGTCCATAATATCACATTGCCGACTTATTGTTCGGGGGCGTCGATATGTCATAGACATAAATGATCACTATTAATGACCCTTTCGATCTGAATCATAAAACACGACATTATTGTTTTGTGATGTTCGACCAGTTCGATTCCCGGATAAGGAAGAGGATTTTTTTCAAAAATCGAATAATGCATTTTTTTTTTTTTTTAAATAAAAGTAAGTCTCCTTTGCGTAGAATTTGCTATTTCCAATATTTAAGATAGTTGCCGTCCATGTGGCGTTCGTTTTTTCCAGCTTGTATACTCATTCCAACAAATATCTGCGTGGGCCTGTGAGTCCGACTGTTGGTCTGCGGGAGCTTTAACGTTTGAGTCCCACCAGAGGGCCCTGCCAAGATGCATTGCGCTAACTAGCGTTTCTATTCGATTCGTTTTTAAACCAATCGCGTCACTGGTAGATGACGTGATACGAAAAGTCATGTGATCTATCAGTGACGCGATTGGTTAAAAATGAAACCAATAGAAACGTTAGTTATCGCAATGCATCTTGGCAGAGCCCTCAGAACGCAGTCACATAAGTAGAAAGAGAAAAACCTACTTAAAAGTGGTTCTGTCTAGGCGAATACTGTAATAATAAACTTAAGGTAATAATTATTTAAAAGATTAAACCTCAATATAACGGGGACCTTTATTTTCATAACTAGGTGTTTTAGAGCTACTTATTTGAAGGTAAATTATCTTGAAACGCGTTTGCTTTCTTCGTATGAGGTCAACTTGATGACCACTGGATGAATGGGCTTATGCACCAGTAAACTTGAGCCCCAGTTTCAAAGCCTTGTTACGCATCCAGGGTTCAACGCTGCATCGTAACAGAAAGCCACACTATAGTTAGATAGAAGGGCTCTCGTTATGGTAATGTTGGGGTATTAAATAGAGCTCAGAGTGGAAGTTACAAGGACAGTACAGCAGGACATAATCAACAAGGCGCGCGTCAAAGCGCTTACGGCTTTGACCGAGAGTCTATTATTGCTCAATCCGCGCGCCATATTAATTGTGTCGTGCTGTATGTCTAATGGCTCTTATCTCCACTTGCTGACTTGGAACAGTTGGAACTAATATTAATGGTTATTAGATCTTTGAACAGAAAGATAGATATTTTCCAAACCATTAGTACATTAATGCCTAAGCCCGGAAAGTAGGGAATTGCCTAACGAGGTGGATGGCGGGTCGAGCCCTGGCGAGACCTGCTAAAATCCAAGATAGACAATCCCCGTTTCCGCCGAGGCATATTTAATGCTTTTATCAAACAATGAGAGAAAACTATACAAATACATAATTATAAGTATCTGTAAAAAGCTTTCGACAAAATCAGAGAAATTTTTTTTTTTTAAACTGCGAGCTGCATGGGATTTTTTTCATGGTCCTTTCGATTTTATATGCAATAGAGACCATTTTGAAATACAATATCGCAGCCGGCAGGAATGGTTATACCTTTACTTTACTCCTAGGAAGGAAATGAGGATTTTCCTTCTTCGTTTGTCAAAAGATCCTTTCTGAGCATGTTTGAAAAAAAAACTTTTTTACTATGGCATGGAGCAGGCAAACGAGTACACAGGCAATTTTATGGTTAGTGGAATCTCCTGCCTATAGATATTTTCAATCTTAAGATGCCAATCTTGAGATTAAATGCGTTGCCGACCCTGGGGTCTAAGAATGATTGCCTTTGTGCTTGCACACCGGAATATAATGTAAACACGCCTGCTTGAATAATTTGTAGTTTAAGTTCAAGGTTAGGTTAGGTTAGGTTAGGTTATGTTGAAATCAAGATGGATGCTTGATAACTTGGAGTAACGGTGAGTCAACAAAATCAGTCATTGCCAGAACTGCGACATTTTTAGGGTTCCGTGCCCGAAATGTGTCAAACGGCACCTTATTAATTACTCAGGGCTCGAACAATTCATGCGGATGACGTCAAACCACTTATAGGATAATTTCAAATAGTATTTTCATAAACAATTACTCCTTATCATTTATCAACCTCTTTTATTGAACGATACCGTTACTTGAAATGAGCCGAGAACATAACATCTTTGGCTGACATTGTCATTCAGATGAAGCTGTTGTATCTTCACAATTATATCTAGGATTTATTTTTACTAATGTATAAAACGACGCTATAAAATGTCATCTTTACTAGAATATTGCTGCAAATTTCCGTTTTTGGAGGTACATGACAAAAACGTATATAAATGCTCTTGCTGTCAATGTCACAGTCAAATCCTGACGTATAGTTAATTAGGTACTTATATTTTATGGGAAAAACTGTTCATAATGAACAGTTTTTGAGAAATAACAAAAATAACTCTTCTGTATTAAAGTTTAGGCTAGTTAAAATGAACCTAATTGCATAATAAATAAAGTTAATAACAAAATGAATATTTTCTTTTGCGGTTACTAAGGGAATCTTAAATACGGAACCCTCGGTGCGCGAGTCCGACTCGCACTTGACCGTTTTTTTTAAGTTAATTCAAATGGTGGAACAATCACACCAATTGCCCTAGTCCCAAACTAAGCTCTAGGCGTGTACAGTCACGAGATTAAATTTGGTACCCACCTTAGGTCCAAAGTCAATCTGACATTCTACATCAATAAGGTTGAGTTTCCTAAAAGTTACAAATGACTTGACATCTCTAATGACATTGACGACTTCAAGCATATTTTTCTTGAAATGGGTCCCGAATTAACGCTCGTGACCGTACTATGGGTACTAGACAACTCGTGACCGTACTATACATAAATACCTACTAATACAGATGATAAGACTCAGAAACAAATACTCGCTCTCATCATCACACTCAAATCAAATGTAGCAAGCTGAAGGGGCAGTGGGCTGGCCGTGTCTCCATGGCTCATGTCTGGTTCTCAAATGGAGACAACGCTTAGGCAAACGTAGTGTAGGACGCCCCCCGACTAGATGGACCGATGACCTGAAGAAGGCAGCTGGCAGTGACTGGATGCAAAGGGCGGGAGATCGCGCGCTGTGGCGCTCCTTGGGGGAGGCCTATGTCCAGCAGTGGACTGCAACAGGCTGATATGATGATCATCACACTGATTCACTCATACCCGGAATCGAATCCGGGACCGCTGACTTCGTAGGCAGGGTCACCCCAACTAGGCCGACGCGTCGTTAATAGAACATTGTTACACAAAACTGTTTATACATCTGGAAACGTTGCAATAATGGAAATCCTAATGCATCGCTAATCCGGATCATCTTTTAATGCACAAAGCAATTCCCGGCTGAATTATTTAACTTTTCAGTGTTGATAATTAATAATTATGATTCAACCCAAACCTATCCCGACATTTTTGAAAAAATTGTAACAATTTCTGACTTTTGAAAAAAGAATAGTATCCGTAATACATAAGACAATAAGCCTCATAAAAGCAATATTTTTAACAAACTGTTGACGAAGGAAGGACGTCTTTGACCTGGGGTGTGATTCTCTGAAAAACGCGGTCGGACGAACAAACGAGTGAATGTCGCAGCGGCGAGTTTAAGTAGTCCCGTCAGAGCGACACATTTTAGCGCGTTAACTTTTGATAGAATAAGCAATACGTGAGGTCTGGTGTTGCGAAAAATTTGGCTTGGCCGTGTTATCACAAAATCCGTCGCTTCCACGCAATTTTTACGCAATTTCAAATTTAACTTTCAAGGTTGTCTTGATATTATACAACCTTAATATGACTTACCAAAATATAATTAACTACCTAGTTACTCGCGACTCCGTCCACGGAGAAGTTGTAAACAACCTCCTCCTCCTTTCCTTTGGTAACTGTTCAATTTCCCGGGATAAAAATTACCCTATGCCAATTTCCCAGGTTTAAGCTATAGCTATACCAAATTTTATTAAAATGGGATCAGTGATTTAGCCGTGAAAGCGTAAAGCTGGGCATTCACGACCGCTCCAACATGCCGAATAGAGCAGCGCCGCGCCAAAATCAATCAATGAATGTTAAAACTGTAGCGTTTAAAAGTACTCGGCGCGGTCTGTTGGATTTCCAAATCGACGGGACGCCAGCGCGACGCGCCAACGCGCAATCCAAATGTAAGCACGCCTCCGCGCCATGCCAAATGGCGTCGTCGTGAATGCGTTCTCAGGTTGCTATTTTATAATCAGTCTGCTCCGTTGAGTGGTGTGGCGTGGCGCGCCCGTGAATGTGGTCAAAATATAACGCCCATCCAGTTGTATACACTCCATCTGTCGCCGAGAAAAACGGCGCGTCCGTGAATGCCCAACTTAACAAATAGATAGACAAACAGAGTAACTTTTACATTTATTATGGTTTAACGTCACAACCTATAAATTATGTAGATGTGAAATTTGGTACTTTGGGTACTTTTTATCTCGGAATAATCTACAATTTCCAAAGGAAATGCGATAAGTAATCATATCCTACGCGAATGGAGTCTCGGCTAAAAGGAAGTATTATATAAAATTGCTTCAGCGGACAAAGTTAAGAAGCACTCATTTCTAAGTTACAAAGTGAATGGAAGAAAAGTTTTTGCTTGGTTGGATAATATTGCTTTATTCATCATTTTTCAACGGTTTTTCTTGTAGACGAGTCACTTTTTTAAAACCTTATTACTTAAATGAAGGAATTCAAATTGCTAAACAAAATTTTTTTTTAAGTTATTGTTAAAAAAAATTATAAAATACATGCTGTTAAAAATAAACAAAGGAGAAAAACCAATAAAAACTTTAATTAATCCGAAAAAAGTATTTTTATTAAGCACAGGACAAATAAAACAGTCGGTGATGGGATGATGATGCAAGGTGAACTGGAAGGGATAGTTTCGCATTTGTACATCCCTGCTTTATTTTTGTTTATTTTATAATTGTTAAGAGTTCTCTTCTTTTTTTTTTCTTCTCTTGTTTGTACAATAAGTAAAGTGTTTACATACATACATACATACTTTGTATCGCGGTTGGTAAAATGTCTATAAGCAAGGAAGCTAAGAGTACAGAAATTGCGGTTCCGGTGTCTGTTTACTTAAAACAGCTGTAAATATGTCCCTCGTGGCCGTTAAAAGATAATGGTACCAAGCAGCAGGACTATAGTAGGTTTCTTATATTCAAACGAACTTAACTAAGACGAAGGTGCGAAACTGAGCTAGAAATATTACATTAAGTTTTTTTGCAATCTAAATAATAAAGTAAGTAAAGAAGTGTAAGTACCTTACCTGTATACCCTTGTGTGTATGTCCCTTTAATATTGGAAATAGAAAATTTAACACAAATGAGACTTTTTGAATTTTGCAAACAATAATAAATGCATCATCATCATCATCATCATCAGCCCCAAGGTTTTCCACAACGATCGGTCCTCTGCTGTTGTCATCCAGCGGTTTCCCGCGACCTTTATCAGATCGTCGGTCCACCTTGTGGAAGGCCTGCCGACATTTCCCGGTTCACAGTCGCCACTCTAGAACCTTCTCGCTCCAACGGCCATCGGTTCTATGAGCAATGTGCCCCGCCCACTGACACAATTAATAAATGAATTTATGGTCTATCTTACCTGGGAATCGATTATCCATACTGTATTAATTACTGCCTTTCTTTAAGGTTGTTGCCCTCCATGTGGCGTATGTTTTTCCACCCTATTTGAATGGCAATGTCCCGGTTAACTGATAAAGCCCAACCAAAAAAGAAAGAAAGAAATGGTGAGGAGATGTTGATTTGTGATATAGGCATCTTTAAGAAGGGATTTTCTGAAATATTTAATATTATATTAGTTTCTTGCGACGCTTCTGCCCAGCAGGGTGTCTTCTTAGAAAGCGCACGCAGAAAAGTGCCGCAGAAAAGTCTTTTATATTTTTAAACCATCGATGTTCGGACTTGACCGTTTTTAGGGCTCCGTACCTCAAAAGGCAAGAACGGAACCCTTATAGGATCACTTTGTTGTCCGTCCGACCGTCTGTCTGTCAAGACCCTTTATCTCGGAAACGCGTGGAGGTATCGAGTTGAAATTAAAACTATACACTCAAGTCTATAGTCTCTTGAAGCTGTGAAAAAATTTAACTTCTAAGTTAACGTAAAAAAAAGATACGGCCGTTTATGCCGCAAAAAACGTATATTTCGACACTCTCAAGGGAATTAAAATGTATAGGGTATTTTCCGTTGACCTAGAACTATGAGATTTGGTAAGTAATACCGTCTTATATTACAAGTATAGGGAAAAATCTTAAAACTATACATTTTTAAGTCAATCACAAAAAACAGGGTCTTTATAAAGAACGACCGTCGAAATTTTGAATTGAAAATTTGTACGGTACCCTCGGTGGGTGAGTTCGACTCGCACTTGTTCGGTTTTTTTTGTTTTTAAGCTTCGTTTATAGTACTTATAATTTCTATTGTTAACTATTCACACAAATCTAACATCAATAATATTATTTCCTTATCTCACAGGTGTCGATTGAGTTCGTAATAAAACTACATAATATATTTTAATAACAGCAGCTTTATCAAACGTTTTTGAATAAAGTTACAATGAATGTTTACCTTGTTAATTATGTAAACGTTACGGAGTCAAGGGAACTCTATCCGTAGCATAAAGCCATGAAACAGACTCACGTTCCCATACATTAAAGTATTACACATACTTTACTTTTACTCATCGTAGAGTTTATTTCCAATTAGAAATAGAAGAAAAATAACCGACATTAAAGAGAGAATAAGAAAGCTGAACTACTTGTAGGCCTGGACATACTTGCAGAATAACAGACAACAGATGAATTGAGAAAGAGAGGTCGCCCAAAGAACCAACGGGAAGATATATTCAGAAAGCGCTGCGGCGCCATACGTTCGAAACTAGCCAAAGTATGTTATAGTAATTTATTTTAATTTACTTAAAAAAAAATCAATCATGTGTTCTAATCTAATCAATTAATAATTATTAGATCTCATGTGAAAATAGTGTATATGTAATGTATTATTTAAACTTTCAATTGCACGATTAATGCACGTACCTAGAATTACTCATTACATAACTAATATAAATACGAAAGTTTGTGTGTGTGTGTGTGTGTATGTGTGTTTGTGTGTTTTTGTTAGTTTGTTACTCCTTCACGCTGCAACGGCTGTACGGATTTGGATGAAATTTGAAATTGAGGTAGCTTATGCCCAGTATTTACACATAGGTTAAATTTCAACCCGGAAAATTTAAAAGTTCTCGAGGGAACAACGATAATCGAAATATAAGCTAAAGTTGAAGAATAAAAGGCTTTTTTTTATCTTTACTAGGTACTCGATGACGATACGAAAGTAATAAATATGACAATGTCAACATGCTATTAAATGTGGGATTTAAATACGTATACGGGGCACTGATTCCGATGGCCACACAGATCTAGATGAAGTTACTGTGGTTATTTACGTGCAATAAGAAAATCGTGTCATATTTTACCATTTTTGTGAAAAGCGTTTCACAAAAATGTTTTTTACAAAGGAAGAAAGCCATTCTGGCGCAAAGGAAATTGAAATCTAACATCTCATGAGCATATTCAAATTACTTGTAAATCAGACGAGTTCCGGATCCATAAAAATATTTTTGTGCTAAGAGGGGTAACAATTTAATTATGTAAATCTGTTTTGACTGTGCAACAGTTAAAAAAAACGTTTTAAATTTGAGCCCATTCTAGATTAAGTAAGTAGAGTATATCGCTAATTTAGAAATGTGGGTCCTCTGATACAATATTTTGGGATAGAACCAGTTTTTGTCAAAAAAACTACAATTGTATATGTTTATTTATTGATTTAATCTTTATGGCACAGAAATAAGTACAAATGGACCTAATGCATAATGCTTTTTCTGCCTATTAAGTTTTATCTTGCAGTTTAAGACTTGAACCTGTTTATTAACCGACTTAAAAAAAAACACAAAAAGGAGGAGTTCTCAATTCGCCGCGTTTGTATATCTATCGTGTTTAAATTAACCTTAATTAGAGTGAAAATCCCGTGTCAACCTTTCAACCTCTTTATAATTATCATTTAATACAATCTACAATGTCTTTGGTAGGAAGTTTCATTTTCCATTTTTTCATTTTAAGGGTTCCGTACAAAAAATTAAAAACGGAACCCTTATAGGATCACTCGTGCGTCTGTCTGTCACAGCCAATTTGCTCCGAAACTACTGGACCGATTGAGTTGAAATTTGGTACACATTATGTAAATTGATGACCCAAACACAGATGTGCTAAGTATTTTTTTTTTAAATAAGGGTCATTTACAATACAAATAAACAAACAACACAACACAACAAACAAACCACAACACAACAAACAAAAACAACAAATGACAAATGGGGGTAAAAATTAGGAAATAAAAAAAAAAGATTTGCAAACCCTACTGTGTCATAATATTATATATCAAATGAAATTTGATATTATTGTAAAATAAATAGTTTTGATTTTATTCATGAATGAAGACGAAAATTTACCATTCCCCCTCCCTGATCTCCAAAACAACTGAGCCAATTTTTTTGAAAAAAGTACCAAATATAGTTAATTGTTAAAAAAAAAAGTATTGTACGGAACCCTCTCCACGCGAGTTCAACTCGCACTTGGCCGGTTTTTCATTTTTGATCACTTTGCTGGAATTCTTGGTTCTACCCATCTAAAATACCAGTGTTCAAAATATAAATCATAACCGTGGGAATTTAGTGGTTACACTTTTAACTTTTTTAAACCATTTTCCACAACAAGCCGAAACATGGTGATGATGGTCGGTATAATTTAAATTTTATTAAATCTATTTAAGTCGGCAATTTATGCAACCTCTAGATATTTTCCTCCAGCATTTGATTTTTTTTTCAATACAAATATGAAACACCCTAGTGATCTGGTTTACAAATCTTTACCAAAGCCTGCCCTTTCCATGAATAACCAAAACAAGGTTGACCCTGACTTGCAAATTTCTGAGTTCTGTCTGCGGAAAAGGAAAATATTATCTGTATTTCCCATAATATCTACCTTATATAATATATGTGTGTGTACCTTTATCTTTATCTTTACCTACATAAGAAGAGGTCACTTCCGGACAAGGTCAATATGGTGATACAGGGTAATAATTTCTATTGTTTGGAGAATATTAGAGCTTATTTGCATCAAAAAAGTTTACTGTCATAAAATATCTGTATTTTTTAAATTCAAGAATTTAAAAAAATACGGAGTAAGTAGATTTTCTTAAAATAAATGTATTACTTCTAGCAAAATCATATGTTTTTTTAGTAAACCCGTTGCCAAAATATAGGTTACAGATATTGCAAATGATGAAGCATTAATTAAAACAGGGAAGATTCTTTTTAAATTAACTGTCATAAAAATAACAGAAGTTTTTTATAAAGTTCCCAGTTATTTCGGTCACGGTACTACATAATATTTATCACTCCTTAATAGGAATATAACATATTTCCAATGTCCCTGTTTAGATAAATATTTACTTAAGTAATATAATTTGCCCTTACCAGTAACTACCTATAATCGAATGTCGGAACGCTAGTTTCCTGGACTATGCAGCTACGCTTTGATATTCCCAGATGTGCATCTACAGTGTAGATGCACATCCTACACTAATTTTATAAAGAGGAAATATTTGATTGTTTGTTTGTTTGCATTGAATAGGCTTCGAAACTACTGGACCGAATGTTTTTTTTTTCATCATTTCATTAGAATTCTACATTTATATCCCTGATGAACATATACACGGAGTTGCGGACAACAGCTATTATTTATATAAAGTTTAATATGCACTGACACTTAATCAGCTGCTACTTAGTTTTTGCGTAAGTAAATATATTTTTTCTAAGTCCATTTTCAAAACCGTAGTCTTTATAGATACGCTTCAGAGAAGTTTCAAAATTACCCAAAGTAACAAAAACCAATTTTCAAACTCAAAACAAGTCTCCCAAAAGTTGAGTAATTATCTACCAGACTATTGTATTAATTTCCCGTTTCAAAATTATAATCAAATCCTTCCTCAAAACAAACCACTTACCACATCAAATTCAATCTCCCAATCCCGAAAGTCGAATTAAAAGCCAAATTATAACGTCCCGATTTACAAGAAAAAAAATCGTCCAAAAACACCATAAAAATTAAAATAATAACACTTGCCACATTAAATTCACTAATAATCCTCAACAGAATTACGTAAAACTTATTAAACTCGCGGAGCGCAAAACGCCCTCTCAGGAGCGTGGTCGACGCGAAACTGCCGTCTCGGGGTAGCTACCCCTTTATATAGGCAACGAAATTTCACCTGTTGCTTACTGCGTTTTAAAAAACAAGACGCGACAGGGGAGACCGCGATGCACATCCTTTGCTCATGCGGACCACTAATGCGCAACAGAAGTATCTACCTAAGGGAGATATCACGGACCCATAAGAGATACAACTCCTCACTGCCCAAAGTGTCTGGAAATTCGTCAACGCAACGGGCCCTTGCGGTGAGCTTTGCTACATTTTAACTTATTATGTGTATGCCCGTGCATCAAGTTCGAGAAAATACCATCAATGACCGTCAGTAAATAAATGAAAATTGGAGGGCAATCTCACAAATTGACCTAGTCCCAAGCTAAGCTCTAGGCTTGTACTTTGGGTTCTAGACAACGATAACCATACTTATATAGAGAAATATATACTTAAATACATAGAAAACATCCAAGACTCAGGAACAAGTACTCGCACTCGTCATACAAATATCTGCCCTTACCCAGATTTGATCCTAGGACCGCTAGCTTCGTAGGCAGGGTTACTACCAACCAATTTAACTATGTCGTCACGTGAGTTCTACACTTCTACGTAAAGAAGTCGCTTGTGGACCGTAGTTAATCATAAGAATGATGATATTAATTTTTCAAGGTACCCATCATTTTATCGAATTTCCTTTCATCGAACGCTATTTTCTACTGAAAACATAATGTTTTCAGGATCGTTAATTCGTAGGTTAGGTTAGGTTAGGGGGCACCCAGTGGTGAATAGTAATCAGCCCACGGTGCCCCCGCTAACAGCCCTTGGAGGTTAACACCGGAGAGGTTTTAGACGGTATGCTTCCACCTCAGCTCTCGCAGGAGACTGAGGTGGTCGAGAGTCCGTCATACCCCCCCCCCCCACTTGGCTACCCTAGCCGGGGGGATGATGCGTAATGACATTTCCTCTCCGTCAAAAAAAAAAGGTTAGGTTAGGTTCCGTCACGTACCGTCTTGTGCAGCTACTGACCGGGCATGGATGCTTCGGTCACTACCTGCACAAGATTAGGAGAGAGCCCAGTCCGGTTTGCCATGAGTGCGGCGATCCGGACGACTCGGTCCAGCACACCCTAGAGGTGTGCTCGAAGTGGGATCCGGAGCGCCGCATCATTACAAGATTAAATAATGCACCTAAATAAAAATCGGGCTTAACAGGGTATAAAACACTTGAATGGGTCAGGAAAAATGATCCTTCCGCTGAGCCTGTTTTGTTGAAAGGTCTTATAGAGTGGAATAAATATGCTCAGTGAAATAATGGATTGTATTTGCTTACATAAAAGGGATGTTTGCCACTGAATACCATTAACCTAGGTAAGGGTCACTTTTGTCTGTGGTAAAATCTGTGAAACATTTGAGTTGTTGTTCAAGCTAAATCCTTTTTCAACCCCAAAAAAAGGAGTGTTATAAGTTTAACGTTTGTATTTGTCTGTTTGTGGCATTGTAGCTTCTAATCGGATGGAACGATTTGGACTCGTTTTTTTTTAAAGGAAGCCCGTTTGATCCGGATCGTAGCTAAGTGTTATGAAAATCGGTTGGGCCGTTTGAGAGATATCTGCTCCCAAAGAAGGGATTGCCGACATGGAGAAGGCACAAGAGGACTCGGGCCACCTGAGGGCCCTGCCTACTACGCTAACTAGCGTTTCTATTCGATTTGTTTTTAAACCAATCGCGTCACTGGTAGATGACGTGATACGAAAAGTCACGTGATCTACCAGTGACGCGATTGGTTTAAAAACGAAACGAATAGAAACGTTAGTTAGCGCAATGCATCTTGGCACGGCCCTCGGATGGCAAGGGACCTGGGCTTACAGATTTATCATTGCAAGACTACAATTTTATGCGTTGTCGACCCTGTGAGTTTTGATGTAATTAATGCCTCTATGCTATTTCACCGGTGGTCTCCCCACTACGGATATCAATTTAAATATCGCGGCTTGGGGGTTGGTTAAAGGCTAACCTTAAGCGTACCGATAAGCAGCAGCGTTCTCATTGTTGTCTTCCGGTGTGGAGATAGGGCAACACCGGGGAAATTACTATCTTCCATAGATTAATTCCATCTTTTTCCTCCAGGGTCGGTAACGCATTTGAAGTTGTCGGATTGCACTTACCATTAGGGGGTCTCGAAACTCAAACTAATAATACTAGTTCACGCAACACAATTTTCTACAAGTCTATTAATATTAAGTGAGTTTCGGGAAACGGCCCTCAGGTGGCCTGTGTGCTCGATAGCCTAAATGTAATCAAACATGATGGCAACAGATAAATAAATTAATTTAGTTGTCTTGTTAGGGCATTTTTGCTCTGTATTTGATTAGCTGAAGACCGAGCTCACTGAGCGTTCTATGGAAGAGGCCTATGCCCAGCAGTGAACTGATTTGGGCTGATGATGATGATGATGATGATTTAATTAAGGTAGATGACTAAGGAAATTTTGGAAAGCGGTGAGAGTCCGAAATATCGGATCTGCAAAACGGTAACAATAATATTCTCACAGGCAAAAATTACGTTGTTTTTTTACTCAAAATACAAACAATATACATACTTAATATACTTAATCCATATTATTTTCTTGTCAATGTTGTAATTTGGATACAAAATGAATTCGCATTCGACCAAATACGCTCCAATTTAACATGAGTGGAAACGGTTAATTTTCCGTAAATCATTTGTAAATATTTGGATAGTTACTACCATTTGAGTTGTGCAGGTAATTGCATTTTCTCAATTGGTTGCAGCCAATGGTAATTAAATCATTTATGCATTTTAATAGACTAAAGAAAGTACGAAGTTGGAAAATAGTTGTTCAGTGACATTCGACAAGATACATTTGGCGACTTTATCGCTATCGAAATGTATATTATTGACGTGAGCTGCCGGACGATCGCGTCGGCCCTTTTGTAAATTCCATACATTTTATCACTTTTCGAAAATCGTTTACGTTAGCGTTAACCTTTACAACGCTGTATGTCAACAAGAGACGTCACTTTCTCGCCAATGACCGCTTAAAACCAGAGGGTCCTGCCAAGATGCACTACGCTAACTAACGTTTCTATTCGATTCGTTTTAAAACCAATCTCGTCACTGGTAGTCCTGGTAGATGACGTGATACGAAAAGTAACGTGGTCTACCAGTGAGGCGATTGGTTTAAAAACGAATCGAATAGAAACGCTAGTTAGCGTAGTGCATCTTGGCAGGGCCCTCAGGGCCTCTATTTAACTCAATAAAAACTGAAGCAAAACCATATTGTCATGGACGTGTTATGGTTTTGTAGTTTACTTCGCCGCCATTACTGTCAAGTAAATAAGAGCTATGAAAACGTTGACAATACGCACTGAAAAAAAAGCAGTAAAAATGTTTAACTGAAAAAACATGAACATTCGATGCTTTGCACCCTGCTATATGAGCCTAACGATGGAAATGTGTAAAATAATTGTAATTTAATTAAATCAATTAACAATTCAATCAGTAACCGTGAATGTTTTGTGTTATACTGTTTTTCAGGCACTTGATGATACTTTTCGTGATGAGTTAGTTATATAGTTACTCTAATGGCCTGTTGTTTGATCGGTATTTAAACTAACTAATGGTCAAAAAACGTTACTAATGGTTAAAATCTCAAGGTAATGTGTAAAATTTTCGATTCCTTTCTCGAATTTTAACAATTAGTTGAGTTAACTACTGATCAAACCACAGGTCCTAAGTATTTATTTGTTTTATTGTGTGTAGTTGGAAACAACTTTTTTCAGTGCGCAAACCCAAACACGTCAAAAACAATAAGTTTTTACCGTGTAGAATCTCAGCCCAGAGCGAATATCACCCTTGCCTCATAGACATTCAGGTCCATTTAGCACTGGCAACCATGACGAAAATAATTTCGTTGGAATTGAATCAATGATGAGGACATAACATTAACGGATTAACGGATATTATCCGTTAATGGCGTTGAAAAGGGTATCCTGCCTTTTGGCAGAAATATGTTTGACCGAATGAATCGTTTCCCAACTGTTTCATTTGCCAACCGTCTTTTTTTTCTGTAACTGTAAATATTTCAGGATTTATTTCAGTACCAACGTGTAGAACCCTATAGGTTATGTAAGGTTAGGTTAGGTTAGGTTAGGTTAGGTTAGTTTTATGGCAGGAGGCGGCGGAGCGGAAGCGCGAGGAGGACGTGAATGCGCACCCGCTCCGGCGTAGACGTGTGGGGCGAAGGCGGAAGCAGTTTGCCGCCGTGTGGGGATAGGGTCCCACATTTTGGTCCTACACGTCTGGGGGAGGGTTCGGGGTGTTAACCGAACCCTCCCTCCTTTGGCGCAGGTGTCCCAGCAAAAGGCTGGGGCGGCTGGGGGGCACCCAGTGGTGAACCGTCGTAAGCCCACGGTGCCCCCGCTAACAGCCCTTTGGAGGTTAACACCGGAGAGGTTTTAGACGGTATGCTTCCACCTCAGCTCTCGCAGGAGACTGAGGTGGTCGAGAGTCCGTCATACCCCCCCACTTGGCTACCCTAGCCGGGGGGGACGATACGTAATGCATTTCGTATCCGTGATAACAAAAAAAGGTTAGTTTTATAAATATCCTGGAATATTTACAGTTCCAGAAGTAAGAGCGGGTTGGCAAATGAAACGGTTGGGAAACGATACATTCGGCCTAAAATATTTCCGCCAAAAGGCAGACAACCGTTGAAAAGATCTTTTCTAGAGCTTTAAAATATTTCTATAATCAATAACAAAAATAAATATTTCGATACGAAAAAACGCTCCATGAAATTGTTTATGAGAAATGGATCGCTTTAATTTTCCCAGTCTTCCTGACTGGCTGAAGCAAAATGGAACCGTAATGTTGTTTCACAACTGCGCTGAAAGAACTTAGTAAGCTAGAGTGCGATTTTAAACGAGAACTCATTTTACGGTGCGCGTAAACGATAGAGCTATAGTAGTTGTATAGCTCTGTCGTTTTCTCTGAGCGTAAACTGAACTGCTTAGGCATGTCATAATAAGCCCAACGTTCAAATATTTTGAACACGATGATCAAGAAGAAATGCGGCCTTTGAAACTTTTGACAAAAAAATGTATTTCAATGACTATTGCTGTCTTTTTGCGAGTGTTTGGAGGCCGAGTAGAGCACGAAACGGACTACTGCAGCTTGGATTGATAATAACTATGTAAATTAGTCAAACTTAGGATTACTGATGTGCAAGTTGCGGAAAGTTACCAAAAAGTTGGAAAAGCTCTAAGAAATTTCCGGAAACTTTCACTAGAAATATAGGAAATTTAAATTTATGAAACGGGAAGTTTCAATCTCCATACAAAATTGTGAGAAGTTTCCGAAAATTTTCTTGCTGCATAACATGTTCCGCAATTCGAAAAATTTCCTTCGGTACATCACTTAGGATTGCGTGTTTCCCTACTTACTAAAAATATCTAATCTAATCTACTTTTCGACGGCATAATTAAAGTCACCAGTGGACAGCCAGAGAGCTGTAGTCGGCCTCTGCCTATACTTTGTATGAGTGGGAAGAGTACGAAAGATATATTTCCCACTCTTCGCACTCTTATAAGGTCGACTACTGGTTTCTGGCTGACCACCGGTGACTTTACCATGACTAATAAAAAAATAATAGTAGTGCTTTAGTTATTTTTGTATTTTTGGTTGTTGGACGTTTTAAAATGACGTTAAATCTGGCATTTTGTATGGTTCTTGAAGGCTTCTTGTTTTAATAATTATTATTTAAAGGGGAATCTGGGACCCCAGAATTAGACGACTCTAATTAAAATTAAAAATATATAATACGTAGAACTCAGCCATGGATAGAAAATAATGGCAGGTACTCCACCCAAAGACAGTACCTAGCTACCTACTTAGTACGATGCACTTAAGTTACGATGACGATGATTTAAGGAACTTCTCAATTTCTAATCCAATCTCCAGTCTCCTGATTTCGATCTTCCGAGTGAATTAAAAAGTTTACATCTGTATTTAAGAGAAAGAAAAAACTTTTAGTAACATACTCTCTAACTAACAAAAGTACAGGAACAGAATAACAAACAAAAACATAAACACAAAAAATAGTGCCAGGCGATGCAGAATGGTTCCAGCTCAGCGTGTTACTGGTTCTTCAGGCCAGAGCTGGCCTCCCGCTGGTTTTACGTCCATCCTTTACTTCTGCGACTTTCAAATAAAATGAATAAATTTGAATTGTGCAACATCTTGATTGGACATGTAATAATAAATTTGGTATCAAAATTAAAACGACATAAAACAAAATTTAACACGTACCCCTATAATTCCTGGATTAAGCAATTATTAAAATGAAATTCCGTGAATCTGGTTCAAGGAGCTGGTCCTTACATATTTTTTGTTTCTATACGCGCATAGAAGAATTTCATCAAAGAAGATTAAAATACATTAAGGTAAAAAACCTCTTTAAAAGTTGCTTATTTTAATCCCTCAATGACTTGTTAAGGAAGGTAATAATAAAGGTATTAAAGTGGCTCACTGAAGGATATTAATAAATTCATTTTATCTTCTTTTTTAGCTCAGCCTAATATACAACAATGCTTTGTAAAGGCATACAGACATTATTGCATTTTTAACCAGCAATGTAAAAGCTATTTACTAAGCGACTACATCGAAACTAGCTACTTTCCTTTCTTGGTGTTTTTCTTTTAGTGTTCTCTATCAGAATATAAAATTCCTTTTAAAGTTTAAGCAGTTGGCAAGCTCCAGTTTTCTCCGGGGAACAAGATGTTAATGGTCCACAAATAGTTCCTTACTAAGGAAGGACAGAGTTCTCCAACAATGTAACCGACGAATAGAAGTACCACTGCTAATAAAATGTTTTTCTTTCTTTCTTCTTCTTAAACTGCCAATTAAGATGTATTATTGTGTCATAGTTTAGTTTAGTTGAGTTTAGTTATTCTTCAATGTAATATTACAATATAAATTGCATTGCAAATGCGAAATTACATTGATATCGTCAACATTATTATAAAATACATATTCTTGAATCGACACATTTTTGTCTCGGCACATTCTTGCTTGGACTCATTTTGTTTCCATCGGATCCGCAGTTACAGTAAACAATAATTTATCCCTCTTATTCACAAACGCACAATACCTTAAATATGTTTAAAATGTGCTTTATCCTTATCTGTCATTGTGACATTTGCATCTGACAGAAAGTGACAAAGTAAGTTAAGGTTGGGAAATCTATTCTGGTAGAGAAAAATAATGCGTCATTAACAGTACATTGTGTATTAAGGGTGGTAAAAACAGAATTACAAACGAAAGGCTATTAGAAGCCCGAAGCCGAAGGCCGAAGGAAGCTGACGGCTTTAATGACTCGAGCTTTGTATTTCATTTACCACACGAGTACAATGTTTTTTTTTCATCACAATTGCGAGGAAATGAAATAAAATCAGACATTACGATTGTCACTAATAATTTTAGCCGCGTTGGCGATGTTCGGCGGGGTCGCATTATCCATTTCTTCTGATGACGTTGGTTTTTTATTGATATATTTAATATGTGCACAAAGACACCCTTTTAATTATTATTTTGGAATCACACAGTTTATAATCAGTATTTATAAATTAGCGGCAGACTACATCATTGACTATGACTTACTTACCACCTTAATGTCAAACGTGTTCAGGAGTCCGATTCTAGTGACAGTCGAGATCAATAGTTTATATGCGAGATTTTTAGAAAATTGTATGCAACTGACAATTCATCTCGAATGAAACTTCATATCGAATGGCACAAGAATTGGGTTCCTGGCGAATTATGATAGTTTGCGTCCACGTTTAAAAAAAAGCTCTTACGCACGATAGGGCGTAATAGTAACAAAAGGCCCGCGGGTATTATTTTGGATTTACGGTCGATTTTTCTAGCATAAGTAATAGACCACTATTTACGAGCAAGTGTGATGAAAAATATTTTAAGGAATCATTTGTTCTAAAACTATTTTGGCTCCCTTTTATAGAGAGCTAGTTACTTAAGGTACTATAAAAGAGGGCTAAAATAGTCTTGTAACGTTGTATTTATTCCCTTGATCGGCGTATCAGTTACATTACTGTACTATGTTCCGTTACATTTTCATTAAGACGATCTGCTTCTTCCATATTGTTTTAGAAATACACAAAAGATTCTTACGCTGTACCCAGTTTGAGATGAATCAAAATAAAAGTAATATTTCTTGATGAGAAACCGTAATGGGAATTCCTGGAAAAGACGAGTGAAACCAAATACTGTTATATTAAAATGTATCCGTCAGGCTTATTGCCTGACGCACTCGCAATCGCAATCGTTTTCATTTTGACAGTCCGAAGAAGAGTCTGCATACAAAATGAAAACAATTGTTCCACTTCGAAGTCGATTGCGATTGCGAGTGTGTTAGATAAAAGGCCAGCTGTTCTTGGTCTAATTAATACGAAGTCGCAGCTGGATGGATACTCAGTGCGATGCGGAGGCAAGCCACGGCGCAGATTTTCAGTGCCACGCGCGTTAGAGCAGTAAGTTAAAGTTGTCTCAAATAATTCCTTAATAACGGAC
The DNA here is from genome assembly GCA_946894065.1 of Acleris literana. NCBI lineage: Eukaryota > Metazoa > Arthropoda > Insecta > Lepidoptera > Tortricidae > Acleris > Acleris literana. The sequence continues at coordinate 14,610,405 of OX335683.1, read as the reverse complement.
AATATTTTTTGCACTCTTCCTAATATTTCACTACTGCTCTCCATAAACTATTGCGACTATTGTAAAAAGTTAAATCAAAGTTAAACATCAATGCAAAATAAACCTTACTCTATTGCATTACACTCATTTCTTGATTGTTGAGGATGCTTCTATAAAGATTACTGATCATAACGCAAGAGGAAATTTTCGGCACTGACATCCATTAAGACAACCATTTAACCTACCGCCAAACAGCAGTGTTCGCATTGTTGTATTCCGGTTTGGGGATAAGACAGCGGGTGAAATGACTAGCATAGTGGCATTCCATCTTAGTCCTCAAGGTTGGCAGTACATTTACAGTCTTAGGATTGCAGTCTTGTGAATGCGAATGTCTATGGGTCACAGTTTCCACTTGCAATCAGGTGACAGGTGCCAGAAGAGAAGGCAAACGATATGTGCGCGTTTGCCTTCTCTATGCCATAAAAAAAAACAAAGGTTCGCCATAATGTTCCATTAGGATCTGTTGTTACTTTCTTATTCTTAAGTGTATAAAGAGACAGCACGCGAATTTAGACGACATTAAAGATCATGCGACTGGCAATTAACAATAAACTGAATTCAAGTTTGAATTCAAAACATTTATTTCGAATAACCTGACCATCATCTAATGTTAGTACAGTGCGTTCGTTCAAATAGTGTGCATTACAACCCTTTGAAGCAGGCACCGGCCCGCTATCCCATTCAAGGGGTTTCGAATGGGTTTTATAAGGATTTACTTAGAAAAGCCGTATCGCTTGAAAGCCATTCGATTTGCTTTTTAAAGCGCTATTATTATAAGGGTTACCCTTATCAACCCCTTTCATATAAGTCTTGTTCGATTTTGCTTTTAAAGCGCTATATTTTGTGTGATACCAATATCCGTTTAACTTAAAAAAGCCATTCGATTGGCTTTTTAAGCGCTATTTATAAGAGTAAACTATGACAATGTTCCATTAGGATCTGTTGTTACTTTCTTATTCTTAAGTGTATAAAGAGACAGCACGCGACTTAAGACGACATTAAATATCATGCAACTGGCAATTAACAATAAACTGAATTCAAGTTCAAATTCAAAACATTTATCTCGAATAACCTGAACAACATCTAATGTTAGTACAGTTCGTTCGTTCAAATAGTGTGCAGTACATACAACCCTTTGAAGTCGCCGATACCGCTTTGTGTCCGCCGCGGCGGCTTCTTTGTACAGTCAACATCATAAATAAGTGATCATTTATGTACCTTGTCACTTTAATGTCGTGTTTGAAATGTCATACAAAATTGTGAAACGATTGAAAGCGACGAGGTACATAAATGATCACTTATTTATGCTGTTGACAGTACTAATTGTGGCGTCACATCAAAGCATGCAAACAATTTGAACGAACGAACTGTACTGAGGAACAACTTCAAAACTTAAACTCTAAATTCGACTTTACTAAATTACACATTAGGTACATAAGATTATTGGAGAGTCGAATCTATTTCATATCATTTTGAGGATTCTGTTAGAGCAACCTTGCACTCTTCGCAAAAACCGGGCAAGAGCATGTCGGACCATGCTCAGTGTAGGGTTTCCGAAGCCGTTTCTACAAACAAATTAGACCTCGCGACAAACTTAACTTTGCCGTTAGAAAACTGTCATCCCCATACATCGACATAGGTCGCGGTCAGTTTACCAACACCGCAAATAAGTTTTCGGTAGGTATAAACATTTAAACCGTTTGTAACTCAAGAACCAATGAAGTCTACTTAGTCGTGATAGTTGTTCTATTAAATTCATTAATTATGTGCTTTCATTTAAGATATTTTTCAGATTTTTAGTATTTGTAGTTTTGGCTGTAGGAGGGAGGGAGGGCCACTTGACTCTAACAAAAATTAGCGCGTTAAAGTTTAATATTTCATAAACGTGTAAATTAATCGAAAAATGGTGGTTACAAATCCGCAATAGTTTTGAAAAATCCAACGACACCCCACACTATGGGGTAGACGAGAACGTGTAGGGTAGATACACAAAAAAAATATTTGTTTCAAGATTTTATTTTACCACTTTGTTGGCGTGGCGTGATATTCATGCCAAATTACAGCTTTCTAGTAAGTCTCTGAGCTGGGCTGCGGACGGACGGACGGACGGACGGACATGGCGAAACTATAAGGGTTCCTAGTTTGACTACGGAACCCTAAAAAGACGTTTTATTTTTTCTTAGAATGGCATGGAAATTGGTTCGGTTCGAGTTTCGCCTATGTGAAGGCTACCATTTTACATGTTAGAATCCGTTGAATTGTTTGGAAGCGATTAAAAAAGTTTCAGCGGACTGCAGTTTTCCGTTTTATGTCTGACGTGTGGTACAAATATAAGCGATTTTAGTTTTTTGCAAACTCGAGGCTCTTATGCCATTTTGTCCTCTTTACCCTACTGCCGAAGGAGGAGGGTAATGTGTTTATCAGCCTATATATGTTTGTGCTCTAGAAACTAAACGCGTGAACGGATTTTGATGATTTTTATGTCAATCGATTTGTCTTAATCTTGTGAGTTGAGAACTTGAGATGTTGACAGTAATCGAAATTCAATATGGCGGCAACCAGACGACATGTAAACAAGATAAAAAAATGTCGACGAACTATGACAAGTGAGGTATCATTCGATAGGTATTAAAAATCATATTAAATTTTCTTTCATAATTTTTCATGTTGAATGATCATTTAGGATTTATAACGATTTAAAGTTGGTTAGCATCAATCGGGTTTTTTAAAGTTGCTCGCTTGCTTTAAGCAATATTACTCCTTGATTTTAACCCAGCTATTCAAGAAATAGAAATGAAGAGATACCAGCTGTATTTATTGATTTGGTAGCGCAGTTAATTACTACATTCCTACAGGGAAACAAGCAAATTTTAGTAGAGATCTCTATTCTACTCGGACTAAGCCTAATTGCTTTCGACATGGTATCGTATTGTCAACGTTATGATAGCTCTTATTTACTTGACAGTAATGGCGGCCGACAAAGTATAATAAAGCCCCTGAATATTTACGATCACACGTGGATTCACGTTTCATAGATCGATTAGTAGAGGGGCGTTCAGTTTTAAAATTGGACGAACTCTACCGTAATTTAAAAAAACCTACTTTGGATGGTTTATGTCAGCGTTCGGCAACACGTGGCCGGCGGGTCGCATGTGGCCCGCGGACGTCTTACTTGCGGCCCGTGAATGTTTTGTTAAATAATTGTTTAATTATAGGTAGGTATATTGGGCTTCTAGGGTTAATATCACAAATGCGGCCCGCCTTTAGTCTATTTTGCCACCTTGTGGCCCTTGCCTGCCAAAAGGTTGCCGACCGCTGGTTTATGTAAAGGAGCGTTCCCACGGAGAGCATTCGCGTGAATATTTTCAAAGCTTACACAGCAATCGATGTTCGCGCCGAATGCTCATTACACGCGAATGCTCTCAGTGGGGACGCTCCTTTTTACTGTAACGGTTCCGTGAATTTTTATAGGTATAGATAAAAAAGAAAAATGTCAGGAAAATCTCACACAAATTGACTTTGGCGCAAACTAAGCTCTAGGCTTGTACTAACTATGAGTACAAGATAACAATAAATCTACTTATATATAAAAGCTAACGACGCGCCCTCGCTTCGCTTCGGTTTATGTGCGTTTTCTATATCAATCGAACACAATCCAGAATTTATTAAAGGTACATAAAAACCTTCCTCTCACTATCTATTGATGAAACCCGTAAAAAAATCGTTACGTAGTTTGGGAGATTTACCTAAGCGCAATGATATAATATAAAAAGAGGTAGAGGTAGAGAGGCCCGGCTTACGCACACATAATCAGTAAATATTGCAATTACACACTAATTCATAAATGACAAGTGAAAACAGGGTGGTATGCTAATTTCCGGGAGCGAAACAGAGACGAGGGGAGTGGGAGTGTATGTTGCTCTGCAGACTAGTTCACGGTTCCGTTGACGGCGCAAGACTAAGTACCAATTTCACCATACGATGTTAAATTTAATCAATGTTAATTCGTCCAAATTACCGCAGTGTCTGAAGTCAAAAGTCTTTGACCAGTGTGTGTTGCCAGTGATGACTTACGGATCTGAGACGTGGGCGCTAACAGTGGGCCTTATAAGGAAGCTCAAAGTCACTCAGAGGGCTATGGAGAGGGCTATGCTCGGGGTTTCTCTGCGTGATAGAATCAGAAATGATGATATCCGCAGTAGAACTAAGGTTACCGTACATAGCCCGAAGAATAGGTAGGTAGGTAGGCATTTATTTCACACTGAAAATTACATTATTCTATGTCACATAATCATAATGAATTCACAATAAGATCGTCAAAGTGTAAAAAAATAAAGTAAAAATAATAATGAAATAAAATAAACAAACGCAGTCAAAATGTAAAAATAAGAATTAAATTAAACAAAATAAAAATATAGCAAATAAGCTACAGTCAGAAATGTCAAAAAATGTATTGAATAAAAAAAAAACAAATCAAATTAAAACGATCATGTCAATAGAGAATAATAATAAATAAAACAAAAACAACAAATCAATTTAACCTATTTATCACTATACTCTTTTACTGAATATAGTGATTGCGTCAATAAAAGATCTTTAAGTCGGCGACCAAATATTCCATCCGAAGATTCGTTTTTTAGGTCTGCGGGTAGACGCTCATAGAAAGCAGGCCCTATTACGCGCGGGTTTTTGTCGAGCAGCGCCAACCGCCGCGGCACACGCTGGAGGCCGTTTGCCGGGTGACCTTGCCGGGCATGTTCACACGTTTGAACTGGTGTATATTGTGTCGTGTGTACATTATAATGTCGAAAACATATTGTGAATAATGTGTCATAATACCATATTTTTTAAAGAGCTCCCTACAAGATTGCCTCGGTTTTACACTTGCTAATGTGCGAAGGGCTCTTTTTTGCAAAGTGAAAACTTGTTTGGAGTCCGTGGAATTACCCCATAGGATAATCCCATATGATAAAATTGAATGAAAATATGCATAATATACTTGGAGCAGCGCATCGGCGGAAATCATAGGTGTAACGAACGTTTTGTAATATGGCAACCCCGAATCTACTTCCGTTATGAATAGCACAGTACATGACTACGTCACTTCCGGTCGGTCACCGTTGGTTGTTTGACTCACTCTGGAACGGAACGTCTTCGAGTAAGGTTAGTAATATTTTGATCATAAGTTGAACTTCTGTGATAAATGTGATAATAAACATTCATGGCATATTTTAATGTTTTAATTATCTTTCCCTTCTGAGATATCGTAACATCTCAGAAGTGGGATTATCGCGAAATAATTTGTTTTGCATACCACGCCACAAGCTCGACCGCCATTAAAATAACGTGAAACTATGATTGTAAATAAATAATCATTGAAATATGCATGAAGATCAAAAGAACTGTGATATCTATACCGATAAAGTACCTGTTATTATAAAAATAAGCACCTGATTAGCAGATGAATCTCGATTTCAAATTAAAAATAGTAGTCATTACATTCGTAATTTGTATACAATATGGCTAAAGTGTCTATAAATACTGTTAACCGTATGTAGCGAATAAAATATATTTTAAAAAAAAGCGCTAATTACCAAAGGTAATATTCTATTGTTGTCGTTCTTGTCTATTTTTGTTTCCTTTTATTAAATGTAACGTAATGAACGTATCAGCAGGTGCATCTTATTATGTATTTTTTTTTATGCTTTTACGTAAACAACTCACTTAAGGTTATGACTAAAAATAGCTAACATAAATCGATCTGAGTTTCAGAGAATGAGCGATAGAAATACGGATGGGAATCTGCGAAGAGGCTCGCGACGCAGCCGCAGTTGCAGTCGTCGTGATCCTCGTGCTTCGCGCACGCGGCCCAGTCGAAGCCGCAGTCGACGTCGGAGTCGGAGCCCCAGCAGTGCTGGATCACTCCGGGAGCGGGAACGTGAGCTGACCCGGAGACGGGAACGGCTGAGGACCCTTGAAAAGGAGGTACGTAGGGAACGTGCACGAATTCATGACGATGAGCGTGACATGCGATCTTTAACGTCTAAATCTGGTACTAACCATCAGACAAATAAAAGTACGCAGCAAAGCAACCGTCACATTCGTGAGCGTCACCTGACAACCCCAACAAAAGAACGTATATCCCCTGAGCGAAATGAGAATAGAGATAATAAAAAGTGTAGATCAACATCAGATTTATTTGAGGAGTTTTTAAATGTATTAAAAACAAGATCGGGAGATCGTGAATCATTCTCAGGTGCAAGTTTACATAATGTCGTACCTGAGTTTGACCCGATGTTAAAGGAACAAACGATTAACATTTGGCTTGACAAAGTTGACGAGTGTTCAGACATTTATAATTGGAGTGACAAACAAACGATTCATTATGCCTTGCCTAAACTAACTGGACTTGCGAAGGTCTGGTACCAGGGCTTACCCTCAATTAAGCATACTTGGATTGAATGGAAGGACATGTTGAGAGAATCGTTTCCAGCTACTGAGAACTATGCTGAGCTACTAACAGATATGCTTAATAGACGGGTGCGCCCTGGAGAATCGTTTGAGATGTATTATTTTGCAAAGATTAATCTTTTAAACCGATGTAAAATATTTGGAAAGCAAGCGGTGGACTGTTTACTTTATGCGATTGATGATAGGGGAGTACGCGTAGGTGCTCAGGCAGCTAAATTCGATAGGCCCGAAGATGTACTAGAATTTCTTAAAACTATAAAATCAAACAACCGAAACCAGATAGATTTTCGTACCGATAAACGTTCTAGTAACATGCCTACAAGTAATAATTACCCAAGATCCTCCGACAGCGGCAGTGGCCCGTCTAAAAACAATAGTCTCAGGACACCTATTAGATGTTTTAATTGCCAAGGTGTAGGTCATCCCAGTTTTAAATGCCCGAAACCGGTAGTAAAATGTACCAATTGTCATTTTCTCGGCCATGACTCGCAACATTGCCCAAAATTGAAGGAAAATCCGCCTAAGGATAAAAGCGTCCTTGAGGTTATAGTTTCTGAAAACGCAAACGATAAATACAAAATATTAATAAACATTAATGGTAATTCTATCGTATGTCAAGTAGACTTAGGTAGTGAGGCTACTCTAGTCCGTAAAAATGCCGCTTTGAGTATGGGTTTGGTTTGGAAGGAAGTAACTGGACCTTACTTAAGGGGATTAGGAAATGTGCCATATCTGCCATTAGGCTCTACATTGACCGATATAGAAGTTCAGGGCATCCTAGAAAAGAATGTGGAGGTATTCGTAGTAGACGATCATTTAATTAACTGTAACGTCCTACTTGGACATAGTTTTACAGAGAGACCTTCTTTGACGATTATTAAAACGCCAACAAATCTTAAATTTCAACGAACGGAGCCAGATCACGATTTCAAGTTACATTTATATACAACCAGTGACTTTGTCGTAAACGTAGGTGAAATGATATCCGTGCCAGTTAAATCAGATACTACTTGCAATGGCAGTATTTACGTTAGTGGGTCAATTAGAGGTTGCGTGGGTCAGGAATACTACCTTCTGCCAGGTGAATATCAAGTTAAGGGTGTCGATTGTAACTTGCTTATTCAAAATGTTGGCGCGGTACCCGTACAGTTTAAGGAAAACACACTCATTACTCGAGCAAAATACATAGGTTATATCAAAAACGTCTTGCGGATTTCAGATGAACTGCTTTCTCAGGAACCTGTGAATCCGAAGTGTGGCAATCAATTATCAGTTGACCAAAAACGTCGGTGCTTAGAGTTACTCAATAAATATAAAAACTGTTTTTCTACCGGAATGCACGACTTGGGATTCACTAATGTAACTGAAATGGAAATTCACCTGAAAGACTCCTCCCCGGTAGTTTATAGGCCGTATCGTCTAGCTCATTCCGAGCGAAAGCTAGTCCAGGATATGGTAGAGGATATGATAGATCATGGAATCGTGCGGGAATCCGAGTCCCCTTACGCTAGCCCGATCGTGCTGGTTAAAAAGAAATCCGGGGAGAGGCGTCTCTGCGTGGACTATCGCACCCTTAATAGCCGCACAAAAAGAGACCATTACCCCTTACCCCGCGTAGACGATTTGTTGGATCAGCTTTCTGGTCAGTCGCTGTTTACGTCTTTAGACTTGGCTTCGGGCTACCACCAAATCCCGATAGCTGAGAATTCTCGCGAAAAGACTGCATTCGTTACACCTGATGGGCTTTTCGAATATAATAGGGTACCTTTTGGGCTAGCGAATGCTCCCGCAGTCTTTCAGAGAGCGATTCATAAAGTTCTTACCAAATCTAAAGTCAATTATGTAGTAATTTACATGGACGATATCTTAATACCATCCAAGTCCTTCGAAGAAGGTCTTCAGCGTCTCGAAGAGGTGCTTGGTCTGTTGAGAGAGGCAGGGTTTACCCTTAAAATGGAAAAATGCAATTTCTTCCAAGAACGAATCGATTTTCTTGGGTTCGAGATAGATAAGGACGGAATTAGGCCTGGACTCTCAAAGACTGAGGCTGTGGCAAAATTTCCAACCCCAGTAAATCAGCATGAAGTGAGGAGATTTCTCGGACTCGCAAGTTTTTTCAGAAGGTTCGTTAAGGGGTTTGCCATGATAGCGAGGCCCTTGACGAACCTTTTGAAGAAAAACACACCTTGGGCATGGAGTGACCTAGAGACTCAGTCGTTTGAGACCATTAAAAAACTACTAACAGATAGGCCAGTTCTCGCATTATATGATCACACCGCGGAGACACAACTGCACACTGACGCTAGCAAATTTGGAATAGCGGGTATTTTGCTACAGAGAAAGGGGTCTGACCCTTGGCGGCCAGTCGCATATTATAGCCGTCAAACTCAACCTGACGAAATGAAACTCCACTCATTTGAACTCGAGACTCTCGCTGTTGTTAGCTCTCTCAGTAAATTCCGTTCATATCTTATTGGCCTACCGTTCACTATAGTCACCGACTGTAATGCCTTGCGATCCACCTTTACTAAAAGAGACCTCATTCCGCGCATATCCCGATGGTGGATACAGTTTTTGGAGTTTGACTGTAGTATTGAATATCGCCCTGGCGAGAAAATGTCCCATGTTGATGCCCTCAGCAGAGGACCTGTATCAGTGGAAGCTGAACCAGTACATACGCTAGATATTTTGTCCGTCAGTACCGAAGACTGGATTTCCACTGTGCAATCCTCTGATGATGAAATCAAACAAATCAAGGACATTCTAGAAAATTCAGAAACGCCTAAAGTCGTAGGTATACATAAAGATTATACGGTCAAAAATGGACGAGTATTTCGTGTGTTAAAAGACGGAGTAATTAGGTGGGTTGTACCAAAAGGAGTACGTTGGCAACTCTTAAAAGCTAACCACGATAGCGTAGGTCATTTTGGTTTTGAGAAGACCTTCGAGCGTATACGGTCTTTGTTCTGGTTCGCAAAAATGCGTAAATTTATAAAGAAATACGTATCTGCATGTCTCGAATGCGCTCATCACAAGTTGCCCGCGGGTTCACAAGAGGGACTACTACATCCTATTCAAAAGGTTGAAATTCCTTTCCACACGCTGCACGCCGACCATCTTGGTCCATTCCCGAGAAGTCGACGTGGTTGTACATATATTTTAGTCACAGTAGACGCTTTTACAAAATATGTCTGCTTATTTCCGGTTCGTAGTACTAAGACAAAAGAAAGTATAAGAGCGTTTAAAATTCTTTTTAGTTATTTTGGGTCCCCCGCCCGTTTAATAACAGATAGGGGTACGAGCTTCACGAGTAAGAAATTTAAAGTGTTCATACAGTCGATCGGTACAAAACACGTTCTGAACGCCGTTGCTACACCACGAGCCAACGGGCAGGTGGAACGTTACAACAGGACGATTCTGGCTGCCCTTGGCTCCATGGTGCATGATAAAAATAAAAACACCTGGGAGGACATGCTTCCTGATGTACAGTTAGGATTAAATACCTCGGTTCATGACGTAACGAAGAAAACGCCTACGGAAATATTATTTGGTAGAACGGCCACTAATCCATCTCAAGGTATATTAAATGAAATAGCGAGTGACATTGAAGTAACTGAGGAAGATAATAAAACAATAGAAGATATTCGATCTGAAGCCTCTGAGAGGATTCAACAAAATCAGGGGAAAATGAAACAGCGATATGATAGGAATAGAAAACGTAGCACTAATTACAAGGAAGGTGATTTGGTTAGGATTGCCAGAGCAATAGTGACGGGACCAGGGCAATCAAAAAAACTAGAAGCAAAATGTAAAGGGCCATATAGAATTAAAAAGCTTTTACCAAACGATCGTTTCCTCGTGGAGGATACTCCTCTTACTAAAAAGGGGGCTAGATATGAGACAGTTGTAGCAGTAGACAAAATATTTCCATGGCTCAGTTTCAACGCCGCGGCTTGCTCTTCAAGTGACGATAATGATGACGATGAAAGTAGTGATAAATAATAAATATTAATTAAAAAAAAAAAGAAAACAGCAATATAACCTAAGTGTATAAATAATATAACTTTCAACTATCATCATTGTCGGCAAAGTAATAATTATATCTATAGTTGTTTACAAATAATGTAATTCATAATATTATTTAATAATTATGTAGGTACTTATATATTATGTGCAATGTGTAATCTTAAAATATTAAAAGTAGAAGGAAAATGTATTTTTGATTTTTAAAACGAGATATAGTGGATTCGGACCGGGCATGATTGGCGTATGAACTCGCCGCCCAGGATTGGTTCAAATTCCAAACTAATTTCTGTGATGATTTAGTGAGGGTGCTCTGGAACCGGGCATGATTGGCGTAGGAACTCGCCGCCCAGGAGTGGTTCCAAGCATCGCAGCCATGATAGCGGGACGGGATAAGAGGCAATCATCGTCACGCTTCATAGCTATATTTATGATAATAGTAACTTAATAGAGTAGTGATAGGCTCCTGAGCTGGGCATGATAGACGTATGAACTCGTCGCTATATTGACTAAAATTCAGTATGTGATTAATTACGTAAATTGAATACCTAGCTTAACAATTTGAATTTAATATGATGTATAATTGTTACAACACATGTGTAAGCAATGTAAACTTAGAACGAAGAGACTCGTTCCTAGAGGATGGCCGACTGTAACGAACGTTTTGTAATATGGCAACCCCGAATCTACTTCCGTTATGAATAGCACAGTACATGACTACGTCACTTCCGGTCGGTCACCGTTGGTTGTTTGACTCACTCTGGAACGGAACGTCTTCGAGTAAGGTTAGTAATATTTTGATCATAAGTTGAACTTCTGTGATAAATGTGATAATAAACATTCATGGCATATTTTAATGTTTTAATTATCTTTCCCTTCTGAGATATCGTAACATCGGCTTGAGTTTGCGTATTGCGAATATCGCACTACTAAGCCTTCCACACAGCTTAGATACGTGGTTTTTCCTTGAGTTCAGCTTAGCGTCTAACCAAAACCCGAGAAAACTGCAAGACTCGCAACGTGGCATTGGGGTCTGTATTGGCGCGATGACAGTGGAGTTTCCGGCTGTGAACATCATCACGTTAGACTTCGCGACGTTTAGGACGAGGCCGTTCGCAGAGAACCAACTGAGGAGGTGAGCGCACACGTTAGCAATTTTCTGCTCGAGCTGCTCGTACGTACACGCGGCCACGACTACCGTGGTGTCGTCGGCAAATAGCACGGTCAGACCTTCGGTGACAGAAGATGGGAGGTCATTAATAAAAATCGAAAACAGGGTATTTCCAAGCGCCGATCCTTGCGGAATGCCAACTTCTATATCCCCTGCTTCCGATTTCCAGGTTTTTCCCTCGATTTTGACTTGAACGGTCTGTTTTCTGCAAGTTAAAAATGATTTAAACAACTGAAAACCTGTTTTGTTGATACCGTAGTGTTTAATTTTGTCAAGTAATAAGTCATTATTAATAACGTCCGTTAATAGCCAAACTTAAGTGGCAGTGGGCGGGGCACATTGCTCGCAGGACTGACGGCCGATGGAGCCAGAAGGTTCTTGAGTGGCGTCCGCGGACCGGGAGACGAGCTGTAGGTAGGCCTCCAACAAGATGGAGTGACGACCTTGTAAGGATCGCGGGAACGCGGTGGATGGGAAAAGCACAAGACCGGTCTGAGTGGAGAGCCTTGGGGGAGGCCTATGTCCAGCAGTGGACGTCTTTCGGCTGACATGATGAATCGACTGGTTTAACGTCCGAAATTGGAACAAATTCTGATAGTTTATTCTAATGGGACATTAATGAAGAAAAAATTATGATGAGTAAATTTCAAAAATCTTTTTGAAAAAATGAAGAAGGTAATTATTTTATTATTTTGTTGAATTTTTACACTTTTAATAAAATATATTTTTACAAACAGAATTACGAGTGACCACTAGTATATCGAACAAGCATCGATAATTTAGTTTATCGATATAGGAACTCCCTACCTGTCATAACATTTTGCCCCCTAAAATCCTATGTCTAGTGACAGCGGTAGCCAGCCGAAAGCTATTAGGAAGCTGGGAATACTGTACTTAAATATATAGAAAACATCCTAGACAGAAACAAATCTCGTTCATAACACAAATATCTACTCTTACCAGGATTTGAAATGTTAACAAAGTGCAAACCTTTCTCTAAATTAATTTTTACGTAACCTCACACGTGTTGGTTATTTTCCCCTAACCTAATGGCGCGGACGTCGCATTGCTATGAAGACTCTAAAGTTCCCACAATGAAATCACGTGTTTCGCAAACCATCACGTGTTTTGCAAACCATCACGTGTTTCGCAAAAGAGTTATTTCCAAGGTTCTTTCGAAATTGTTAAAAGAAGAGATTTTTTACGGTATTGTTCAACTTTAACCACGCTTAGTTTTACGGGTTTCGTATCGAAACAATAAAAACTTTGCACAGGGGCGGCGGTGCCACGTGCAAGGGGATCCTGTTAGGGTTCCGTAGTCAGGTACGAGTCAAACGGGACCCTATTGATATGCCTATGCTGTCCGTCCGTCCGTCCTTACTTTAAAGAGCTGTATCTTTTGAATCGTAATAAATAACAGATTTTTTTTTTCGGGATGTGTCCACCAGGGTCCATTAATAGGATCCATTAAAGGGGTTGAGTGGACTTTTTGTACATTCAAATCCATTAACCTCGTAAGGCCCAGTGTGCCATACAATGTACATAATAAAGGCAATTTAATTTGAACTGTCTTGCAATAGGAATAAGGTTTATTTTCCTATCATCATAAACGAAAAAGAGCATTATCGAACAAACGTAATTGAACTTTATTCCCTTGATGGTAGACTCAAAGTCCCACTTACAAAAAACTCTCTGTTTTTAGTATGGTGGGCCTTACAAGGTTAATGGAGTAGAGTGGGCTTTAATGTATACTTTAATCCATAAGGATTCGTTTACACTGTACTCTTAATTACACTTCGATCCATTAATGGATTTTATTATACTTTTAATACACTTGATTCCATCAATTGATGGGTACTAGTTGACATTTGGTATCCATTGATGGATCCCGGTATGTAAAAAGTTCAATATAATCCATTAATGTTCCAAATTTTTAGTTTCATGTGTTTGACATGTAATCTTGTTAATTTTTACATTTATTTGTAATGTTTTTAATTTTGAATTTGTATTTTTTTTATATGTGATAGTTCTAATAATTTATATTTGTTGCTTTATTACCTTGTAATGTAACTTACTTTTAAGTATTATTGTATTTTATGTTTGAAAAAATGACCTTCTGCTGGAGTTTCTTGCGGCGCTTCTTCTCCGCAATGATGGTCTTGTCCGAAGCGCTAGTAGATTCATTGTATATTACCGACGTGTAAAAGAGCCCGTTTGTGGCCAATTTACTGAATAAATATTTTGATTTTGATTTTGATTTTGAATGGATCTTTGTAGATTTCATAGTATATTTAAATCCATTGATGGATTCCAGCGTATTAAAAAGTGTAAATGACTCCAAATGGATTTAAGTGTACATTAAACCCCACTCTACTCCATTAATGGATTTGTAAGTACAAAAAGTCCACTTAACCCCTTTAATGTGTCCTATCAATGGATCCTAGTGGACGGAGGGGTTATTACGGCGTATTTAATAACAAAAAATAATAATTAAAGTAAGTTAAATAATGAAGGGGTCCACATACAAGAAAGGTTTTTTTCAACGTTTTTTAGTTTTGTGGTATTGTAAAAACGGTAAGACATAGAACTAAGCGTCCAATTTGGTATAATTACAATACAATCCTTGAAGAAAAACATCAAATACAAAAAATGGTCAAGTGTGAGTTGGGCTCGCGCTGATTCAATTCGAAATCGAATTACCTAATATAAAGCATATGTTACTAATAATAAGACTGTTTTTTTCCCGATAGACGTAACGTTATTGTCCATTTAATACTTGTTCTTATTTGTAACACGTTATGACTTATTTTAGGTTGTGTCCATGTTTACCCCTTGATTCCTGTTTACCCCGTTTTACGGTACTATGCGGCGGAACCCTCAGTACGCGAGTCAACTCGCACTTGAACGGTTTTATATAAAAATGTACTCAATTACTCTTTGAACTTTGCTCCGCGACTTTTGTGTAGAATTCTAATTGAAATTAATTAAAAAATATATTTGCTAGAATACCATTTTTTCATGGCAAGGAGAAGACACGCGAGCACTCAGGCCACCTGATGGTAAGTGGGATCTGAGACCCATGACATTTGAAATCTCAAGACTACAATCACAAAACTGCAATCCTAAGACTTCAAATGCGTTGCCAACCCTGGGAACTAAGATGGAATGCCTCCTGAATATACAGTTTTTATTGCTCGCGTGAAGCCTGCTCCACCTACTGTGTATAATATTTTAATTTGACACCATGTCCCTGCTAAGGTTGTCTGGAAGAGATAGCTAATTAGTATACCTAGAGATTTTCCTAGCACGAACGACGTGTTGTTAGTGCTTGACATAATAAAAACATCGACAATCCCAATCGATAAGTATCAATTCAATGTCAGAGTGATTTTCACTGAAGTATGTAAAATATTACTGTGTGGTTGCCGGCTTAGAATAGTACCACTCCATGCCTTCCTGTGGATGTCGTAAGAGTCGACTAAGGGAATAAAGGCTTGTAGTACTGTTAGGCGATGGGCTTGCAACCTGTCACTAATACACTGGTAAACATCTTAGCCTGATTATGCAAAATGTGGTTACAGAATTATCAACAAGCTTTTAGAGTTATTGGCAATTCTGTAGCTCTGCCTACCCCAAACTGGGAATAAAGGCGTGAGTTTATGTATGTATGTATGTATGTAAAATATTAATAAATTGATAGTTTTGTTATTATTCTTTTATTTTATAAATCATATGTTGATCGTTGTTTTATGAATCATATGACATGTGATTGTAATTTTTCCTTGATGATATGATTTCGCTATGTTCTTATAAGGTACTACAATGGGTTTTAGGGCATTGTGAATGTTTTTTTATAACTATATAATGAAATGATGTACGATTATTTCCTCTATGACGATGAAGTGGTGGTTATCGATAACAGGTTCGCCGATATTATAATTATGTCAAGCACTAACCACATGTTGTTCCTGCTACAAAAATATCTAGGTATACAGTAATTAGTGATAAGACCGCCTGTTGTTTACCTGTGTTATTTTTAATTGTACTGTTTCTCTGTAATGTTTTTGTTTGGTGTTCTATTAGTGTTTTGTATTGTATTGTATTGTACAGTCTGTGAGAAGGTGCTTCAGGTTCGTATTTCTCTGTCACTCGCTCTTAATAAGAGCGTATAAGAGCGAGTGAGAGACAAGTACAAACCCGAAGCACTTTCTAAGAGCTATCGCACTGTACTTCAGTTCGCAAGGGGACGTAGTGTAGTAAAATATTGATTGATTTTGATTGATTACCGGCTTTCTGGTATGAGCCGTACAGATTATGACACGTTAATTTACTCTAAGGCGGCCTTTACACTGTAACTTACGACTTACGTAAGTAGGGACGCAGCTATCTGTTAGAATGAGAAAAAAATATTTATATCTACTTCTAATCAATAGCTGCGTCCCTACTTACGGAAGTCATAAGTTTCAGTATAAAGGCTGCCTCACTCGTACTCACAACAAAAAAGGTATATCCATGAACGGAGTAGACTAGACTTAAACCCTTTTTAACTTGATCTTCAGAAGACTTATACCCTTTTTCACTAGGACGCCAGTAAGTGTCGATGGTGTGCTCGCATGTGGCTAACGTAGCCAACCTTTCCCACAAAGCAAACACGTGAGCACACCATCATCATAGTTATAATTGATTGCCGCGGGTGGTCGGGCTTTCAATTCGTCCCTTTTGGCGTCCAGTTCGGAACACCGAAGGAACTCAAAGTCATGGACACTGGTTTTAACCAGAACTCTCCACTCTGACCGGTTTGAAGCCTGCTGCTACCATTGCGATGACACTAATCACTTAATAAGGTAAGATTGTGGCAACAGGAGCCGTTTCTTCCGTTTGGTTTTACACCTTCGGATCTGCCTCCGCCTTCGTTATTTTTTATTTCGCACCTCCGCCTCCGCCTCCGCCTCCGTAAATTTTTTACCGAAGTTATACCGGAGCTGGAGGTATTGCATTTGCCGCGGCAGCTTGGCGCACGCCTATATTTTTTCTTGGATTTTATCTTGGAGCTGTTTAGTATTAAGTTATTTATAATATAGTTACCAAATATGTTAAGTGATGTTAAATTACCTAGTTAGCCCTCCTAAATTGCTGTGCCCTTGCAGGGCGTCACATGGATACCTATTTTGTTTCCCACCTTATATTTGTAATGTGATATGCAATAAAGATTTTGATTTTGAATTTGAATTTATCTTTATCTGTCAGGCGGTTTGAATATAGGGTTCGGCCGTTAAATAGTACATTACTACAGAGGCCGGGAAGTAGGGGGTTGCCGGCCGAGTTTATTATAGACGGCCGAGCGAAGCGAGGCCGGATAGTTACGAGGCTGGCAACCCCTTTTCACGGCGAGGTATGTATAGTGCTTTTCTCAAACATATAATTCATTAAAAAAAAAACTACGTCAAATATGTACTAGGAGTGCATAAAAATTAAAAGTAACCTACAGTGCTCAGTCATCCGCGCTGTGTCGGGTGCGCCCCGCGGCGCGCCGCCCCGTGCTACATCGCCTGCGATCTATGTTGCGCTACGCACCCCTAATAACTACTGCCCTCCTGGTACCTGGTGCCTTTATGCAAACGCTTTGGTTGGATGCACAACTTAGTACATTAAAAAAAAACAGCTATTTAGCCTGTTCATAAACACAGCCGCTATGTTTGCATGAAAATAAAAAATAAAACTACTTCCCGGCCTAGGCCTTCAATTTTGTATGAAATTCCTTTACAGTTCTCTCGAGGTGTTCCGCCTGCAACGTGATACTTTGAGGCCTAAAATAACTAGCATAACGCCAACATTCCATTGCATGTTTGAGAAAAAGCTGTTCTCTTGTAACTTGAACCTGTTTGAAAGGCAAAAGGACACAAGAGACAAATTGGCTTAAGCCAGTTTCCATGAAAGGGTTTAATTAAATCGGCTTGTTGCTATGGTTACCGCATTGCAGTAATCCATTTCACATCTGATTAATCTCATTATCGTATAGGACACTAACGGCCGAAACCTACCTATGACCTGACCTTTGCTCATACAAAATGTGTCAAATTTTAATCCAGATTGAGTACAGGGTTCGGCCATAATTAAGTGCATTCGTTATCAAACAGCAATGAATTAAATACCACGCTTTAAAGCTCACTTCCTCGGATGGATTTGACCAGACTAATACGCGAATAACTTTAAGTATAGTAGGGCTATAATATCTATTCCACAATTTTATTCTCGAGAGGCGGTTTTTTGTTTTTTAATGAGCAGAGCTGTGGAGGGCACGCGATAAAAACGGTACGGATACGATGCGTCACGGCGATTCCGTACCGTTTCCGTATTTTAAGCAACGGTGGGGTCGCACCTTCACTATGGTATTTTACGCGAAACGGTGGTAGGTATAGTAACTATTCCCGAATAGGTTCACTATTCTTAGAAATATCGTTCGTAAAACGTAAAACTGAGGTATTCTCGATTAACTGGCGATTTATTTTTATTCTCGTTTGGTCGAATCCGCCCTTACTAAACGGACGGAGAATGCTACACGTATCACAAATAATGTTTTCTAGCACGCGACGGCAAAGCAAAAAACCGGCGAAGTTCTGTTCCGCCCGGCTAACATTTTATTGGTTTTAATTTTTTGCTGTTTTTTTCAGGCTTTGCTTTTGGTTATATATAATGTAATCTCAGTGGGATGTATGTATGTATGTATGCATTATTAACGTTTTTAGGATAGTACCAAATAAAAAAAGCGTTGAATTAAAAAACGATTCTTGTCGTGGAGTCAGACATTAGTTACATACAAAAACGTTTTTAGAGTTCCGTAGTCAACAAGGAACCCTTATAGTTTCAACATGTCCGTCTGTCTGTCTCTCCGTCTGTCCGTACCTATGTCCGTGGTTTAACTCAAAGACTCTTGGTACTACAAAGCTATAATTTGGCATAGTTTACGCCGACAAAGTTGCAGAATAAAATCTTGAAATAGATATTAATAGAGAATTGTTCAACAAGGGAGTAAAGTAAGTCATTATGACCCGAGATATTTATCCACCCGTGCAAAGCGAGTTAAAGCACTCTAGCTTTCACTTCGATTGCGAGACAAAAAAACTTAAATGAAAAATGTGATATTAAAAATTATAATTGGAACATTTCTGAATATTCAAAGATATTGTTTCTCTAGATAAATTAATTTGGATTTTTATTGTTAATAATTCCTAAATGTGTTTATCGGAGACTGGGACTGTAACCTCGTAAGTGTGCAATAGGATGTATATTACCAAGGCATTTAATTTGAACTGTATTGCAATAGTAATAAAGTTTATTTTCCTTTCTTTTTGAATTGACGGTAGATTCAAAGTCCCACTGACAAAAAACTGGCGGCTTGTAGTGCGGTGGGCGGCGCGGGCGATTCATTCTTTACTTGGCTGCGAATAGTGCGAACAAGTGCCAACCGAGAAATCATCTAAGGATTCGAAGTTTGTTGTGCGATAATTGTTTTTAAGGGTTTAAGAGGATTGTGAAGCTAAAAATTTCCATACAAAATGCGAAAACGTTTTTCTCCCCTTAGACCTAGTCCGATTTTTACGATTTTTGAATATGTTGTAGATATCATGAAAAACTATGTCTGTACGTTTTCCTTCACACGAAAGTATTTCTTAGAATGAAAAAAGTTGAAAAAACAAAAAACAGAAACGTACAGACCTAGTTCTTTATAATAACTACAACATATTCAAAAATCGTGCAAATCGGACTTGATTTAGGGAGTGAGAAACGTTTTGGCCCGGAGCTAGATTTGTATGGATTTTTTTTGTCAGTTACGCGATTTTAGCGGCGCTTCACAATCCTCTTAAGTGAGTGCGAAAATAAAGTGAAGCTCTTAATTGTCGGTTTGTTTGTGCATTTCTAGTTAGTCTATTTAGAGTTACAACCATCAACAACCCTCTTTTTACCCGACTGCCGAAGGAGGAGGGTAATGTGTTTCACAGCCTATATATGTATGTTTTTTCGTTTCTGGCACTATAAAAACTAAACCCGTTATCCGATTTTGATGATTCTTATGTCAATCGATTTTTCTTAATCTGGTGAGTGTCACTGAAGACATGACAGTAATCAAAATTCAATATGGCGGCAACCAGACGCCAAATTGTGCAAATTAAAAAAAAAGTCGTCCAAATATGACAAGTGGGGTATCATTGAATAGGGATTTAAAAAACATTCATCATTTTTCATATTGAATGAGCATTTAGGATTTATAACGATTTAAAGTTGGTCAGCAACAGTCGGGTTTTGAAAGCTTGCTTTTTGTTAAAGCACCGAGGGCCCTGCAAAGATGTACTACGCTAAACTAACGTTTCTATTCGATTCGTTTTTAATCCAATCGCGTCACTGGGAGATAACGTGATACGAAAAGTCACGTGGTCTACCAGTGACGCGATTGGTTTAAAAATGAATCGAATAGAAACGTTAGTTAGCGTAGTGCATCTTTGCAGGGCCCTCAGATTACTGTTAAAGTTATTAGGTACATTTTTATCTTTACATATACAATGGAGTCGCTTCCGCTGTCTGTTCGCTTAGATCTTTTAAAGTACTTAACGGATTTTAATGCAGTTTTCACGAATAGATAGAGTGATTCAAGATGAAGATTTTAATGTATAATAAATTTTGGATTATGTACGGGTATTACAGAAAACTGGTATAAACCGAAGCGAAGCGAGGGCGGGTCACTAGTTAGGAATAAAATAAATACTTTGATTAGCATTTTTTTTTACATTGTTCTAAAACAAGCCTTTTAATATAACAACAGCGAGCTCCAGCATGTTTTCGGATAATTAATCAACGTTTCCTTTGTATGCGTTTATTTATAATTTTAATTGGATGGTAATTAGCGAAGGGTATTTTTCTTTGATAAGGGTCGATGTTAAAAACAAGAGTACTAAAAACACAAAGAGTATTAAAAACAAAGATCGAACTCCTGGGAGGTAATAATAACAAAAGATGATTGTTTTTTTTTATATTATTAATTCTTTAACGATTTTAATTAATAATGTATTGGCAATTCTGATTTTGTTCGCTTGTACGGTCGGGCAAGAAAGTGGTCCAGGACCAGTTTTGAAAAAAGTTTATGTGAGATCTAATTATAACACAGAATAAAGACATAGGCATAGATTTCGTATTAAATAAGCATTATGTTCACTTCTTTTTACTTATGGTTTTCATAGTGAGTTGGAAAGAGATGAATCTATAGCTGTTCTTTCGTTATTTGATACATCGTCACAAGTAAGGCGTGATTTAGACTTATAAGCACCTATAGTATTTGGACGTATAGACAAGGAAATACAAATCCTTCGTATAGGAAGGACAAAGAAGTAATTGTGTAAAACCTTGTGACAATGACAGTTAAAGAAGTAAAAACAGCCTATATTTTGTTTTATTTTTTCTCATGTAATATATAATTTAAAAAGTAGAGAAAGATAGCTGACGCAAAGTACGTCTTATAGTCCGGTTTCTATGGTATATTATGTTCTTATTCTGTAAATTATCGCTAAGGTTGACACTTGTCACTGTCATAATATTATTGCAAGGGAAAATCGAACTTGTTGTATCATTACGTGCAAATTAATTTCAACCGTAGGGTGGTAGACCGTACCTTTATTTGCGGATTTGTTACCGCAACTTAAAGTCTTGCGCCTAATTTGCGTGGAAAACTTGTACGGTCAAGGAAATGTATTCGCGTACCATTTTCACTCTTTTTACAATGAAAATAAGAGTCAAAAAGGTACGCGAATACATTTCCTCGACTGTACCTTGTCTAAGTCCTACCATGTGGTTCTTCTAAGGACTGAATTTTTAACTCGGCAAACAAATTATTAAGCGACGAGTTAAAGTTGTCCCGTCAGAGCGTACAAACAACAATTTAGGGTGTGCATTCTTAATTTGGTAGGTAAACCACTTAATCGAGCGATCAACAAGAAGTAGAGACTTGTAACCATTATAAGATAACCTCAAATTGACACGTTTTCAGCAGAAAATAGATTTCATATGAAACGAGAATTCTGCGTAGTGATACGTTCTATGAAATAAGTGACGGTGAAACAAGGTTCACCGTTTTAGGTACTCTCGTATTATTTCATCATCATCATCATCATCATTATCATCATCATCATCATCATCATCATCATCATCATCATCATCATCATCATCAACATCTTCATCATCATCATCATCATCATCATCATCATCGTCATATTCATCATCATCAACATCATCATCAGCCTATACTAGCACTAGTCCACTGCTGGACATAGGCCTCTCCCATTGCAAGCCAACGACATAGGCGTATATAGGGCGGGGGGCCGGGTGGGCCGTGGCACATTCGCTGTGATTACTGCATTTTGGTTTAAGTTTAGGTATTTTTATCACTAAAACTTACCATAATATTATGATGTTAAAATAACGAAATAATCAAGATGGGAACTGTCAGATTTTTGTCTTTAATTAGATTTTCGAGTATAAGGTTATCGACGTAGCCCATTGAATTAGCTGCTTGAAGTGGCAGTGGGCCGGTCATTTGTGCCGCAGAACCGATAATCGCTGGTGTTACCTTATTATTTGTGAGTTGTGAATTATTCATTTTGGACATTGACTTTACTGAATTATTTTAGTGTCGTGTATAATTTGTATAGTTAGTATTTGTTTGTTTCTTTGACGACCATAATATGAATTGTTTAAAATTGACATGTGTGCAATAACTGTACCACCCTGTGACCGTACTGCACTGTACTTGTTCAGTCGAGTTCATAAATATGTGTATATTTTAGTAACTTGACAATTTATTTGCTGTGACAATTCGTATAATTCATTCTCTTCTAAGTCGCCATGCCTGACAAGGTACATATGTATTTAATTTGTGTTGCGCAGTTGACATACGAATGTAATGCAATTATTTGAATAAATAAATAAATATAGGGCAGTCTAAACATCTCATTAAATAGACAACGTACTAAAGTGTACCTACACATACTTATGAACTCGACTGTATTATGAAATAAATAAATCAAAGATCCACACGGTCAGAACCACGCGTAAAACTTGTCAAGTGAACAAAATTGGATTCAACCTTTTCAGATATAGACAAGCCCAATTTTCATTTAAGCGAGTTACTTGTCTATGCCATCGAGAATCCAATTTATTTTTTAATCGGACGTCACTGTCACGTTAGCCATGGACACATGTTATTTAATAATATGTACTCGTTCGAAATAACTTAGTTTGTATAGTAAATTTTATTAGAAGTAGTGTGAAATGTCGCTGTTAGATAATTTACCCAATGTCGAGTGGTTTATGGGGCTGGACCTGAAGACTAGCGCGATGATAATCGCTGCAATCAGTATTGTAGGTATTTATCAATATCTTCACTATACACTTCTAGATCAATCGAGAATTTAAGCCGGGAATACACATGTAAATCAGAACAGTAGCATGCGTAGTAGCTAACGGCATGTACAAGTAACTGAGACACAGTGAATACATTTGCAAGTTAGCTCTCATGCAATTACAGACATGCTTGTTGTCGCATTCATTCACACGTGCCTTAACAATACGGTTTGCAGCCCCCCGCGGCCCCTTCCTTATATTGCATGCCAGTAAATCAAATATTTGCAATGTATTGCTTGCCAGATACAGGCATGCCAAGTGTATACACATGAAAGTAGATAGCACGTGCAAGGAGCTGTTATGTAAGGTTGCCAGTGACAGGCATGTATATTCTCAGCTAAGATCTAGCAGCTCTAAAGGTTTAGGGAGTTAGATAGTTACAGTTTTACAAATGTCTAATCCTATTACGCAGAACCAACTAGATTAGAACTAACCAGAGGGCCCTGCCAAGATGCACTACGCTAACTAGCGTTCCTATTCCATTCATTTTTAAACCAATCGCGTCACTGGGAGATCACGTGGATTTTCGTATCACGTCATCTACCAGTGACGCGATTGGTTTAAAAGCGAATCGAATAGAAACGTTAGTTAGCGGTTTGCATCTTGGCAGGGCCCTCAGTACCCATCTAGACTAGCTGAATGGGTTACCCTTACCTATCATTATAATAATTGTTCGAATAACACTTCGCAAAGCGGGTATTGCAGAAACACTTTTCAGGCGGATAATAATTTTGCATGAATATATTATTATTTATATTATATTAATAAAATTTCACAAACATATCATTTTGCAAAACGCTTTTTTTACCGGAACTGATATTTCAAAATTTATTTCAGGTACAAACCTAACCTAGGTTTGTTTTACAAAAATCCTGAATTATTTAGTTCCGGAAAAAAAAGCGTTTTGCAAAATGATATGTTTGTGAAATGACTCAGTTTGTGAAACGTTTTTTAGAAAATATTGGTAACCCGTGGCATCACTACTCATACTTATATATCTTATATATATTTTTTAGTGTTATACTGTGACATTATTATTATTATTATTTCACGATGAATTACGTTTAAGTTAACGTCACTGCACTGTTATAGTGTTTATTATAAATTATACCTACTTTGATTTTGACCTGTAATTTATATTCTTAATAAATATATGAATAGGAATATTAATGAATATCAGAAGATCATTTTTGCCGACTTTCATTGAACATAATCGTAAGTGCCATAGCAATCCAACAGCATACTTTTTTTATGGCATAATGATTTTTGCTGCTAGTTGAAAAGTTGGTTACTAGATGAGAACTGCGACCCCAACAGAAACGAAAATGTGCCATAAAGTAGGATTAAGGAGGAATTTTATGCCACCTAAAAATTATGCAATAAATGTCTCTTTATCTTTTTTATCTTTATCTTTATCAATATATTTTCTGCAGAGTCAATATTCGTTTACCATCGACAGTAAGCCAAAGTACTCGTATGATTCTGCATTAGAAAATAATGCGAAGTGATTATATGCAAAAAGAAACTATGCAAAAAGTAATTGTGCCAAAACATATTTCCGCCTAGCAACTACAACAACAACATTATGCAATACAAAAACCTGAAAATATACTGTAAAACTCTTAATAACAGTCTCAGTCTCAAAATCATCATTTGCACAGTTACTCCTTTTGTTTTTAAGAGCATCTCTGGTATAATAGTGGCTTAGGGGTTTTAACTCGTGATCGTATAGTAGTTATGTACGTAAAGTCCGTTAACACTTACAAGAAAAGGTACCCAACTGTCCGGCGCCGATTTGGTTTATTTTGATATATGTTATAGAGTAGTCTAAAATAACAGACACGTATTTTTTTTAGCTGCCCAATCTCCACCTGTTGTGAGAAATTGACCTCCAAAGTACTGAAAAAGACTAAACCCTCTAACTTCTACTCGTATAGAGAATTAAAAAAAACAACGTGCTATTTTCCTACTTGTTTGATTATATGTTTAAGAACGTGAAAAAATTATGAACACGTGTTTTTTTATATCGGCTAAAACTAATATTTAAAAAAAGTGTTTTAGCCGGTATAACAAATCGGAGCCGGACAGTTGGGTACCTTTCCTTGTTAGAACAAGATTCGGCTTTTTTCTTCTCTTTCACTCACTCTCATACGCTCTTACAAGTATTCGAGTATAGCTGTCTTTACCCGAATCCAAACTCTATTTTGAGGATTAACGGACTGTAATTGTACGCGAACGTGCATGCGTACGTGCGTGCGTGTGTGTGTAGACTACAAGACCTACAGGATGTATAGCATTTAATTGTCTTTTCCCAGGTACATCCGTTGGCGTACGGCTGCACATGCTGCGTACCCTGGAGCTACCTCGTGCTCACGATCTGGTGTCTCGTGGCGTTGTTTTTTATAGCCAGCATCGTTTTATTCTGCGGACTTGTGCAGGTTAATAAGGCGCTTATCCCACTGCCGGCGAAACGATTAGCTTTCGAGTTATTTTCTCGCTCAAGAAACTAGCAAAATATATAAATCCCGTGTCAATTAAAGACTTTAAAGACACATACAGGGTGGTACTCGATAAACTGTACATATTGAAAGGGATGAAATTTTAGGTTAATTTATCGGTAAAACAATTTTTTTTTTAAGTGCCATCTTTTTTTACAGATTTTAAATTTTAAATTACAGCAAAAATGTCATTTTGTTTTCATAAAAACACGATTTTCTCAAAATTTTGTCGATATTTCACTATTTTTTTTGCTTATTATTATTCCTCGTTTAATTTTAGATCTGAAAACGTTAAAAAAAAATTTTAAATATCAGCAAAATTTTGATAAAATCCGGTTTTTATGAAACAAAATGATATTTTTGCAGTAATTTTCCACAAAAAAAGCAGTTACTCAGTTATTTTTTATAATTGGTCTAATATTGTTATCAATTATTATAAACCTAACTAATGTCAATACTATGCATTTTGTTTTATCTTTTATGGGCTATTAGATCAAAAGTTACACCGTCACAAGTAAGTGTACTACCCAAACTTTATTAAAAAGTTTGACAATCAGTAAAAAAAACCAGTGGCTAAAAATTTAAAAAAGAAATTGTTTTACCGATAAATTAACCTAAAAGGGGTTTGGGTAAAAGTGTTGTCATTTGTAAAATTCATACATTTTCAAGGTGAGCGGCCATTCGTAAAAATGGTAAATTATGATAGAATTATTAAAAATAAACATATTTTTTTATATAATGTAATACTCTTAAGTGCATCGGAGCCGAGATATTTAAATATTCATACTTGGGCGTACTTTTGTAATAAAAACTTAATACTTAAATCTTTAAAATCTCCGCTCCGATATTATTTAACGCCATAAATTATATATATCTATGTGTATTTAGAGGTCCTCTAAATAACTACGTAAAAATCATCCGTGGCCGCTGAAAAAAAAAATGTCAATATTCTTCAAACAAATAACCCAATGCCCTTTCATAATGTACAGTTTATCGAGTACCACCCTGTAATTATTAGTAGTTGATCGATGGCTCTGGCTCTACTCGCTTCCCGTTCATCGTCTGCGGTGGGAAAAGTGCCTTATACGGGTTTCATTTATTTTTTTATTTGCCCAATTAACTAAGGAAAATTAGGTACAGCAAGTGAATCAATTTGTTTGCTAGGCCACTATGGACCATATCAACGTGACTTTGTATACCAAATCATAAGAAGTTTCTCACGTTTTGGTTGACAAGAACCTGTGTCCTCATACGATTACATTAAGAAATAAATAAGAAATAAGAAATAAGAAGTATTTATTGTCACCCAAAACCAGTAAAATACAAATAAATTTTTATAAAAAAAAACGTGTGACAAAAGGCACAGACTCAGCATGTGCTGCGAGCGCGGGCGAGTGCTCGAGTCTTCGCAGCGCTGGTTTTCAGTCTGCCCCTTTCCGCACTCAGTCTAGTTTAACACAATTTAGCAGGTAGATCAGATAGTACTTATACAATTTATTTATACAGTCTAGATAAACAAAAAAGAATTACAAAAATTAAAAAAGAAAAGCGAAATTATTAAAAAAAAAAAACATGTAGGAACAGCAGGAAACTTTTTGATAAAAACACCACTGAAACGAGTTTTTTTTATGTAGCTTCTAAATTTTTCTGCTTGTTTAACAGTAAAAACCGCAATTTGCATTTAAAAGTTGACTGGGACATTTTTTTTCGTAAAGGAGATCATTCCAAATTTTTGATGCCGAAAACTTGAAACTACCTCTAAAACCAACTGTTCTATGATACGGAATAAGGACCTACATTAAAGGCTAATATCGGCCGACGAATTAATCTGTGCCCTTTACTCTTGCCTTCCCTAACCGTAATTGATTACCAATTATTTGTTCTAGCAGTTAAAAGGCATTATTTCCAGAACATCGCTCTGCTGTGCTCTATCTGGATCTGGTACACGCTGGTCTTCGCTCCTGTCATGATCGTTCTGATGATTCTTCTGGTCGTGACGTTCTCGTTACGGCGGCAGCTCGGCCGCGTCGTAGTCGTTATTATGGGCATACTTTGGTATATTCGTAAGTATATTTATGTTTATCTTCTTTATCTTTACATACCCCTAGTATAAAACAAAGTCGCTTCCGCTGTCTGTTCGCTTAGATCTTTTTAAATACACAACGGATTTTAATGCTGTTTTCAGCAATAGATAGAGCGGGAAGCGAAGGAAACTATTAATATTTGTGTCTCTTTTCTTGACACGGGATCTATATTTTTTGTTTCGACAAACTATTGAAAGAGTTCTCGCCGGCAGTGTGAACTGAACAGCCAGCGATCAACTATTAATATACGTGTCTCTTTTACTGACAAGAATCTTGATCTTTTGTTCGTTTCTTGGGCGAGAAAATCGCCGATAGCTAATCGCTTCCTCGCTCTTAGTGGGACCAGTGCCTTATGTAGGTATAATGAATTCTGGATTATGAACGGGTTTTACAGAAAACTCACATGAACTGAAGCGAAGCGAGGGCGGCTAGCTAGATACAGTATAAATAGTAGTTTGTCTTCGAAGAATCGCGCGGCTTGCATGAGTGCGTGCCTCGACCTTACGCGCCGCGAGCCAACACAAGCAAACTAAACAGGACGGATCTAGCCGGTTTAGTCGCCGGCGCGCTGTCGCCGCGTTTGGTTGCTTGCGTCACATTCAATGCCAATGATTTCCATACAAAACGATTTAGCGTTGTAGCGGTTTACTGGCACTGAAAGTCTAGCGATGCGCTTCAATGAAACCCTAGCGCCCGTGACTATATGTAAGCTATTAATGTTTTTCTTGTCAATCGCTCAAATTGTATGGGATGACCGTTGACCATGAAGTTTATCGAGATCGCACGAGAACGTCCTCCTATTTGAGCGAAAGAAAAGAAAAACGTTATTAGCGTTTGCATGTTGGCTAGGGCCCAAGAAAGTCCGCAAGGGCCGGAGACTACGATTCTAATTGTACTTTGGTATATAAATTAGTAAAAAAGGAACCCTTATTTATGAATGTTTTCTAATGTATGCCCGTCTCCCCAATCCCAGATTTAAAAAAAATGTTTGACAGGTACCTAACGTAAGGCAAGTTTACAATGTTGTGTTAACTCGAAATAAATCACGCCCCCTTCCCCTTCCTAAATTAAATTCTAAAACCGCGACCGGTCCCAGTCTCCTACATCCATCATAGCGCCAATAATAATCTAATTTGTAATGTAATATATTTCTTTTTCAGTTACAATTTACTTCGTTTTTATTATGAACGGATACAGAAAAAGTATGGACACATTTCACAATATGACGTCCCCGGAGGAGTAAGAGTTAAAAATAAAGATATTTATAAAAGAATTTCGTGTGTTCTCATCTAATTTTTATACATTAAAGTCTAAGGGGCCTGATCACATCACCACGGCGCGGCTCCGTTAACGTGAAACGGCGCGGCGCCGTAAAAAAGCACGTTGCCGTGTCTTGCAGATACATAATGCCGTGTAACAACGGCTTCAAGCTATGCCGTGTAACAACGGCTTCAAGCTATTTTAATCTCTACGCGGAGGACCTTCGGCTTAATATGGCACTTCATAATGATACACGGCATCGTGTATCTGCACGACGCGGCAACGTGCCTTCCTACGGCGCCGCGCCGTTTCACGTTTAGAAGCCGCGCCTTGGTGATGTAGCCAGGGTTGTGATTCTCTCAACAAGCAAAGGTGATCGTTCGCTCGAGTGAAGGTCCAAGCGGCGAGTTTAAGTAGTCCCGACAGAGCGAACAAAACACATTTTAGCGCGTGTATTCAATTTGGCAGCATGACTTCTCAAACGTATAAGGCTCCCTAATTGACAATGCATGCGCTAAATGTGTTTTGTTCGGTCGGACGGGTCTACTTAAACTCGCCGCTTTTATTCGCTCGTCCGTCCGACCAGCCGCCGTTTTTTGAGAGAATAACACACCAGGCCCTAATTGCCCATTCTCGAATGAGTGTAGAAATGGTTTTATTTCCTTAACCAAATAGATTTTCAATTCCCCGACGAAGTATTAGCCGGCAAAGTACAGTTGCCCAGCGCGCTAGAAAACTCGTAAGGCGGTGATGGCCCGAATGTTGGACACTTACCTGAATGCACCAATAATGGACACTTAACTCTTAATTTGAACATCATACGGTTATAAATTGATTGTTTCAAAACCTATTAATAACTTGTCTCTTCTGTACAATAATTAAGTCTTCTGTAATCAAGTGTCAATCATTGTTCCTTGTCTAAAACTGGTTCCATCACCTACTTGGCTACCAAATACTTCGTCTAAGAAACCTGTGACGGAAGGAGGATAGACAAATCAGCCTATCGTCCCTTTACTTTCTCAACCTCGTATCTGATCGAATAGTTAGATAGGAAAAGCACTCATGTTCCCTAAAGAATAAATACTACTTTCTTATCTTACTAATCTATCAGATACGAGGTTGAGAAATTAAAGGGACGCTATGTGTCCTATAATGACTAGCGATAGGTATTAATAGATAGGTTATTTTAAGTTCTGAAACTTACTATGGCGGGCCTTAAAACTTCAAACATAATCACTTTTGTTCGGCCTTTGGGATTTCTCACAGCGATTTGATACTTCCCGCCATAAAAAATGTAGAATATAAAAACCTATCCGATCAGATACCGTTTATACTATTGGTTTCTAGACTTGGCTCCATATATTTCTGCCCATATCGTCATTTAAAATAGGGATCCCCTTGGATCGCATAATTTGTTTTAGACTATTATTGTTTCGCATAATTTATTTGGCATAATTTGTATTGGCATAATAGTACTGTCGCATAATAATACTTTGGCCTAATACTTTTTTGGCATATAACGCTATTAGAATAATTTCAGTTGGACTAATTTGTATTAGACTAATACCCATTATGCATATTATTGTTTGGGCTAATAATTATTTGTTATATTTGTCATTAACCATAATTTCAGTTTTCTAAAAGAATAAAATACAGTTTCGTTGTTACATATTAGATAAGGTTAAATTAGGTCACGTTAGGTACATTAGGTTGGGTTAGGTTAGTATGATATCCAGGCGCGAAGTGCCCAAGCAACGCAGAATAGGAGGACCTCCGTCGACCTCGCCTTAGTTTCTAAATATAATTATAAAACCACAAAACCAAAACTAACCTTTTCTCGTAGTACGTCTACGAATTTCGCTATAGCAATTGTATTGTTATGTGACATTTGTACATGACTATTTTTTAGGACGATACAGTTATGCATTTTGTAATGATGCCAATTTAATATTATGCCTTTTTTTATTTACGCTATTTGACGTTAGTCTTCATGACGATTATGCTTTTTGTATTTATGCTTTTTAATTTTATTCGTAAAAATGTCGGTATGATTATGAACATCGGTATTTCGGCTAAAAGCAATTATGCGTAACAATATTAATACAAATAATTTTTCTCAAAAATGTCCGGAAATGTTGACATTCCTATCTACATATTGAGACGCGAAGTACATAGTTTACTGACAGTTCTCAAATTTAAAAAAAAAAACATGTTGCATACAAATTCCATTACTATCTAGCTTGTAACTTTTTAAAAAGTGAAAAGGGCCGTAATAAAATGAGAGCACAAGTCTTATACATCCAAATTTTACTCGAAACATAACTTTTTTATTTGTGCCTGGAATAGCTTATGTTTTTACTTAAAACAAGTATTGCGTTTCGTCTTGTCATAAACAAAAAGGCGGTAAGGAGTGATGGTTTTTTCACATGAAGTTTCTGTTTGTATGCAATTCAAATAATGAGTTCAAGCGATGAAGATTTGACTCCAATACAATTTTTTTCTTGCGATTTTTGAGAAAAGCACTATATTTGCCTCGGCAGGAACAGCAATTGCGGGCTTCGTATTTTTAAACGGACGAGCTTGCGTATTGTATTGTAGTATTGACTCGGCCCGCAATTGCCTACTTCCATGCCTAGGCAATAATGTACTATTATGCCATCCAATAGAGAACCTTTAAAATATGCCTGCGCACTAAAACGTTCACGAAACAAACGTAAGAAGAATTAGTGTTGTAACAGGCGGGTGTCATGCCTGGGGACCGAAGTCCATTGGGATGAAGTTGGAAGTTGTATATATGTCATCTGACTGGAGAAACTTCGTTAGCGCGTTGTAGAACACTTAGTTGCGCTGTCTGACGCTGGTGGCGCTAGCGAGGTAGCGAGTTGGTTGATATAAGTTGCCGTTAGATGTCGCTAGGTCGCCACAGTTTTATTTTTCAAAACGTCCGGGTTCGTTTCCCGAGTTGAATACAAGTTTTTTTTTTAAATGTTTGAATGCAATTTTCCTTTTTACTAAAACGATGACATGGTTCCTTAGAACGGATCTTCGTATGTCTTGTAGTTTGAAACTATCCCATACTGACCGATCGAAATGAATGTTACACCCTGTATGTTTGTTATAATTTAACAAAGTGATAGAGCCGTAAGATGTTTGACTGAACCGCGTAACGCAGAACGCATCCTGTGTGTAGGGTCACTACTTAAGGCTACGTACGGACTGAGCGGTTGACCGCATGCGGCTAGCCACACAGCGGATCAAAACGTATGAAGCCGCTCAGTGCGTTGGTAGCGGTTTAGCGGTTTCATAAGTTTTGATCCGCTGTGCGGCTAGCCGCAATGCCGCAGCCTTAGCCTAGCAATGCAAACACTGCTAACGTTAATGTTTTCTATTGACTCAAAATGTATGGAGTTGACATAGCGGTCGACGCGATCTGCCATCAGTGTACGTCAGTCGTATACGTCGTATACGTTTTGCCGATTTTCGAAAATCGCTAACTTAGCGTTATGCATCTTGACTAGGCCCCATTAAACAATTCCAGAATTAAGTATCTGTCAAGTTGCTTTCATCTGGTTTTTCATTCGTGTTACGCTCAGTCTTCCAGGTACTGTAATGTAAAATGTACTAGCGTTTCTTTGCCTCGGATATACAGGCTTTGAATCATCCCTTACTTAGAAAAATATTGCTACTGCTACTTGTGTTGCGTAAAAACTTATTCACAGTCAAATAAGGTCAAATATACTATAACTTCTATATTACATATACGCTTTTACAAAAGTAAGTAATACCACCAATTAGATCCAAGGTACACAGTCGACTTAATAAGTGGTCTTCCCGTTTATCACAACTTCCCATAAAATAAAAATGTCTCGAAAATCGTCTCGAAAATCTTCATTATTAATTTACGGCGTACATATGAAAATTCGAATATTAAATATTTAGGAAGGCTGGCAGACCAAATATTTGACTGAAAGGACTTATAACTAAAGGAATAATACTCAAAATAAAAACACAGTTAATAATTGCAATTTGTTAATACTGAACAAAGGTACTTCAAATTCGATGTTTTGTCGAAGATTCCTTGAAGAGTTAACCTTAAAATATTCCCTCTATCATTTAATTTAACATTTTTAATATTCAGCATCCGCACCATAGGTTCTTCGCCAACGACGGATAATCAGTTACGGTTCATTGTGAAAGTTAAAAAAAATTGAAAATATTTATTTAATTAACATGGATTGGGAATGACACGCACAAGTCAAGCAGCAGGGCAGTCAGGTAAAAATAAATAGCTTATGAATAGTCGTATCTTGCGTTACTTGACTTCAGCTCCAACCAAAAAGCGACAACCACGCACCAACAATATATAACTATTGCTGCAACAAAAAAAAAAAACAGGTCAATGCGCTGAAAAATTACTCTTATCTGAAAGTGTTAAAATATATTCTCGCTTGTCAGACTTTTATTAAAAATACTTTTTTTTTCCTTTGGACCCTTGAAATGCTCATTGGTTACGGTTCAGTGGTTTTAGGGGTCCGTATTTTAGAGTACAACAAAATACTGCGTTCCTGTGATTAAGTTCGGACACTAAGGGTTCTATCCTACATTCTTAAGGTGTAATTCCGCGGCCGACCACAGACGGCAAAGGTAGATTGCAACCGCAGGCGGCACTACTGGTTTGTATGTATTTCTATGAAGCACCTTCTGTAGAGAGCGTCAAGACGCCTGCCGCTCGACCGCAACTGCGCGCGTTGATGACGCCCGACCGCAGACCCAGTAGTGAAGCCGACCGCAGATGGCAGCAGCAGACGGCAACGACAGGCGTCACTTGGTTTCTATGTATTTCTACGAAATACTGTCCATAGCCGACCGGAGACGGCAACGGCAGGCGTCACTTGCACCCGACCGCAGTCCTAGTAGTGACGCCGACCGCAGACGGCAAAGACAGGTGTCACTTGGTTTCTATGTATTTGTACATATAAATACATAGAAACCAAGTAACGTATTCAAATAATAAATCTCATGCAAAAGCATGTGGTAAGTGTTCAATAATCATTATTATGATTATTTAATATGAACACAAAAAACTATTATCAAAAACCATATATTAATCCTAACCCTATCATAACCTTTATATAATAAAATATTGCAACCCTTATTTATGAGCAACCTTTGGTTGAGTGATACTGAAAAGTTTAAACCAGTAATAACATTATTAGGTGGTCGCATCCTTCACGCATGAAATTTAAATATACATATTACATTCGTATTTATATTGTATATGTAAATAAATTAAGTAAATTATTCACTTGGCATTACAAACAGCAATATACACAAGCTAGAAATTTACACATCTCAAAGAAAAACAAATATTGTTAAGTTTAGTGTAAATAATGATTATCATACTGTTGTCTTTACGCAAGCTGGAAATGTTGTTATTTGGTATAGAGCTTCTTAGCATAACATTATGCTTTGCCATACTTGTATTAAGTTGAAATTTACCCGTTTGTTTATTTATTAAGGTGTTTATGATACTCTGGCTGACATAACATAATCTGCATATACCTAGTAATGAACCCTTACATAATTTAACGCGAAAATATTATCTATAAAGCTTTCTTATGATAAGGAGAAACCAGACGAGCACACAGGCCTTTTGATGGTAAGTGGGATCTAAAACTCATAGACATTTGCTTTCTCAATACTGTACATTGTTGCAGAGGTTAAAAAGTAAGCAATAGATGGACGAGTTAGTTTGAGGGCCGACGCGAAAATCTTAAATCTTTTACACGCCACTGCTCGGAAATGTGACGAAAGATGATCTGTTCTTGGTCCCCAAAACAATCAATAGTTGTACATTGAATGAGCAGGCCTTCTATGAATTTAAACTGGACAAGAATAACATTGTTGGTCTGTTCCATTGAGCAAGTCGTTCAATCACATCGGTCCGCTGATCACTGATTCGACCATTCAGAACACGACTTGTGCTGCATATGAAATTAAATTGGCCACTGAAAAGTCGTTTTATTTTTGAATAATATTCATCCCTTCACGGATAGGCAAAGGAATCAGATTCCATACAGCCTTATATGTCTGTTTTTAATTATCTGAAATATAGTTCTGTCACGGTCAGAGTCGTCAGTTTGAAAAAACGCATTTGAATGACTTTCCACTAAGGACGGTATCGTTAAAAAAACAGTAAAAATTGGCGGGAAAGCATAAGATTTTTAGTATGTTGAATTTTCGATGCGATATTTTTTATTTCCTCGTAGTAGTCGTGAAAATAACTATATTAAGCCTCGGCCGAAAGTGCAATAGATGGACTTGTACTTTCGAACTCGAACTAACTCGTCCATCTATTGCTTACTTTCTAACCTCTATAATAATGTACTATAGACTGTTTCAAACCCTAAGAACTTTTTAATTATTTTTGTATGACATGGAGAAGGTAAAAGAGCACACCTGATGGTAAGTGGAATCTGTAACCCATAGACATTTGCATTCTCAAGACTACACACCCGACGACACACGACGTGCTGCGTGTGTGTGTGCGACGTGCTGGCCTAGTTGGTAGTGACCCTGCTTACGAAGCTAGCGGTCCTGGGTTCAAATCCCGGTAAGGGCAGATATTTGTGTGATGAGCGTGAATATTTGTTCCTGAGTCATGGATATTTTCTAGGAATAATTTAAGTATGTATTTCTCTAGGTATTTAAGTATTAATATCGTTGTCTAGTACCCCCATAGAACATGCCTAGAGCTTAGCTTGAGACTAGGTCAATTTGTGTGAGATTGTCCTCCAATTTTTATTTAAGTAGTTATTAACGGTAATTCATGGTATTTTATCGAACTTGATGCATGGGCAATACCACGTTATACTCGTAAGTTAAAACGTAACAAAGCTCACCGCAAGGGCCCGTTGCGTCGACGAATTTCCAGACGCTTTGGGCACTGAGGAGTTGTTTAGCCTTGTCTACACGTTAGATACTTGAGAAATCCTGAATAGTTTACGGTTCTAGCGATATAAAAATAATGACTCTCAATAATAATTTCAACAATGACATTATGCCAAAAAAGGGAAATAACGGGCTCCCGTGAAAAATCATTTATTTATTTAATTGTATGGCAATAAGAAAGAAGAAGTACAGCTATATTTTGACAAATTCGGACAGAAGGTCCGAGGTTTCTGGTCTGAGGGCTCTCAAAAGGGCCTTTTTTACTCTTCCTTCCTAAAAACTCATTGATGATAATGTACTTACCAATAGCGATGAGTCCGAATATTAAACTTATCAGCCACCACACCAGCATTGTGTCAGCACTGTACATGACGAGGAGCACCAAAAGGAGGGTGAAGGTCTCGACCAGCCAAATCAACGTTAGAATGATCCAACTCAATACTGTTGATGCATGTTTCTGAAATTTTGTTCGAATTTGTAAAGAAAGAAAAAAAAAATATTCACAGTAATTACACACAGACAAAAAAAAACAATGGTAAAAATAGTGCATATTGTTGCATAAACGGTCCCAACGCAGCATGCCGTGAAGCCAACGCTGGTCTTCCTTCCGTAGTCACATCTCACATCATGAACATGTTATCATTTTAGTTTTTTGCCCTAATTCGGCAGTATCAGACCAATGAAAAAGACGAAAAGACTTAATTCAAAATGTGATTATAAGCTAGGTGCTAAATGTAAGTATGTTTGGTTTGATTTCATCATAAATAAAAAGAATCGACCAAAAAGTGAAACGAAAAATAATATTAATGATAATGAAAACGGAAAGCATAAAATAAAAGCAGATGATGGTGATCATCAATCCCTAAAACTGAAAATGAAAGATTCTAACCTTGTGGACTCCTTTGATCAGGAACCAAATGTTCGCCAGCACCATGATGACTATATAGATCAGGCCGACGATGCTGTGTCCGAAGCAATCGCGCCAGGCGAAGGACTTGCACATTGTACATTTATTGATAAAGATCACTTGGGCCGTTGTTGCGACGGTAATGGCTAGCATGATAAACTACAAAAAGACATATAAATCGTACACTAAGTTGAAAAAAATTGTAAAAGGAAAAGAAATTTGATACTATTTGTAGTAACTCACATGATTGCAGATGTTTAGTTTTTGAGTTCGTCAATGAACTTTTATTTATTTAAAATACTAAAACATTGGTTAGTCTACTGTTTCAGTAACCAATATTTTAGTAGTTTACATCCAAAAAAACTCATTAAAGAACTCAAAACTGAACTTCCCTATGTACCTGAAGGAAGATGAAGGTGTTATAATGATAATTAAAATATACTTACAAGCATTAGAACACCCACACAACGCGCTCCTGTGGCTAAAGGGTATTTGCACAGGAATTTCTTCGGCACACAACGGGCTATAGTTTTACGAGAACAACACATTAGATATAGGATTGAAATCTAACTTAGTATGAAAAGGAAAAGTTACACTGTCAGTTGGGTAACCAACTAGATTTTTGGAGACCTTGAAAACTATGTCAGTTCTATGTTTTTTTAAAGACTCGGTGTCATACAGAATAAGAAACAATTTATTTAATTCTTCTGTGAATTGTAAGAGATTAATAAACTATTCATTATTAGACTTTATTCTCATCCAAAATGATATGACCACCAGGATACCGTACGAGAGCAAACCTGAAACAAAAACACAATATACGTTTAGAGTGACTACTCCCGTAGGTGATGATTCAATTCAGTTCAATAATTTATTGCATATCACATTACAATTCAAGGTGGAACAAACAGGAATAGGAATACATGTGACAAGTATTATGATGATGATGGTAACAAGTTAAACGTAAGACTGCAAAACTATGACCGCAAATGCATTACCAACTCTGAGGACTAAGATGGAATGCATCTCTAGTTATTTCACCGGTTGTCTTATCCCTACTCCGGATCACAACAATGGGAAAACTAGTGATTTGTCGGTTAAAGGATATGATGGTGGTAGAGATCCGGACAGACCCTGCACAAGGTCATAAAACTAGGGGCTTTTTTTTCTTTAAAATTTTGATTCTCCTTTTTTTAATGTGTTCATTAAGACTATCCTCCCAGCCCTCTCCTCTCCTTCTTTGCCTGTACCCAACACAGGCTATTGCGTTCAGCTACAAATTGTTAAATTCCAGATTTTAGCTGAAAACCAACGCTGTGGCTCCAGCTGCAGCACATGCTGAGTTCAGTCCGAGTCTAAATCTGCTTTAATGTTGCTTTATTTACTACTAGCTGTTCCCGTGCGCACTTCGCTGGGCAATAAACATTTTTTCGGGTTAATATATATTAATATATGTAGGTAAATATAGCCTATGACACTCACAAATAACGTGGCTTTCTATTGGTAAAATAATTTTCAAAATCGGTTCAGTAGATCCAGAGATTACCCCCTATCACGTCACAAACTTTACCTCTTTATAATATTAGTATAGAAGTATAGATTTATAAAGATAAAGATAAAGATAAAGAGACATTTATTCGCAACAATACAAAATTACATTACATAGATACAAAAAGAGCAAGACTCAGAGAAATTGTTGCGAAACGGTCCAAACTCAGCATTCGCTAGCCGTGAAGCCAGCGCTGGTCTTCCGTTGGAACCGCTTGGTGAAGAGACGGAAAGTGACACACTTAACACAAAACAATGTTAAAAGAAAAACATGACATTTATAATATTAGTAGGTACATATGTCTGTTACAATGCAGCGTATTTGAAATATATTTGAATTTAATATTTTGTTTTTGTTAGACTTATCAAATACTGAATTAACTTAAGATAAAACTTATAGTTATTAAGTGGTTTTGCATTTGCCTTAACTGTTACCTAATTTTATACATAACTAGAGGACCCCGCAAGTTCGTCGCGTAGAATTATTATCCTGCAACATCCCCTATGTAAGCCCCTTAAAGAATGAATTTCCAAAAAATATTTTTTTGTGAGGATATCTCAGGAATATTCCCTCCAAATTCCAATTCCCTAGGTCTAACAGTTTCAGCAGTGCGATCGATCAGTCAATCAGTTTCTTCTTAAAATTATCTCAATTCACTATAGTATACTAGGTAAGAGTATACTTACCAATAAGAATAAGTGCAAATACGATATAGAGTATACACGCCGTAGCGTCAATTTCAGCGCTGTACAGGAGTATCAGGATGACCAGGAGGCAGGACAGCTGAACCATGAATATTATTGTCATGGTGATCCAGCACAGCACAACTGATGATTTTCTCTAAAAATTAAGCATCAGTTAAGAGGCCGTATACGAAATTTTGCCGGGTTTGCTTATTTTTGTAATTTTACACTTAAAATACTGCTTTTCTATAAGTTTTAATGCTCAACATTAAATGTCATTTTAGTTATGTTCGAATAAATTTAATGAGCTACGAATAAATGAGCCACTTTTTTATTTTTGTCGAGTATTTATAATATCGGGCAATATAATAATATTGCCCGATTTATATAAAAATTTATCAAGTTTATTAAAAAATAATAAACTTGGTATTTTTTTATAGAAATCGGGCAAAACCTATTTTTGATTTCGGCTACTCAGAACTAGTGATGGGCAGCTTGTAAGTTACAAAAGTGAAACTTTCATTTAAATTTCATGTAAGTTACTGGAAGTTTCAAATGGAAAATTTCTGTTAGGTTTCTGTAGTTTTCAGGTGTAAATTATCTGTTTGTGAGTAATTTTATACTCCCCGATAAACAACAACATTCTTATTAATTATCACAGCCACCACTTTAACATAATTCCTTTAATTAGTCTGTTTATGGTGTTTTCTATTAAGACAAAGGTAACACAATATACCTACTTTTAACATATACAAAACATTTTAAACAATACCTTTAGGCATTAAGTCCGCCATTTGTACTTTTTTTAGTGCAATAAAAGGTTAAATAAATAAATACAAAAAAAAACAAGGCACTTCTTAACTTGGTCTTGAACTTCCGTCCTTCGTACATCAACTGGGAAGTTGGGAACAGACACCCCTAGGCCATGCGGCCACTGACATATAGTCTCGAATTTTATAATCATAACCCGTTCTACTAACGTCAGAAGTAGCGGACACGTGACATGAAATTTAAGTGTAGTTTATTCGGTAACATTACTGCCAGAAACGTTTCTTGTCAATTTTGTAATTTTCAAAAGTTGTAATATGTCACAGTTAAGGTAATATGTGAAATGTTTCAGAAATTGCCCATCGCTACTCAGAACTCTCGTTCATAAAATTTAAACTACAGAAATAAACTTTAGTTCAAAATCAATCCATTACCTAAAAAAAATATCCAAAAAGTTCAAAAGAATTGGCAATAAATAATGTTTTAAAACAACCTAAATCTCGCATTATAATTCCTCGAAAAATTTATATGAAAGTGGTAAAAAGTAATTGATACATTATTTAGACGACTTTCACAGCAATACATTGTAAATTTTTCATACCGTTAAGACGTCAAAACGATTCATGAATATGTGACATTCTTAACCTCTTCCAGCAAAATTTACACAACAGTCGCCGGTTTCAGGTCCATTAATCAAAATAAAATAATAAAAACAAAAAAGTAGCGCGTACATTCGTTAAAATTAGAAATTATCTTTCGTGTTGTACATTAAAACTTGTAGAAATACAGTATTTCAACTGTAAAATCACGTCTGTAATATCACGTAAATCAGCGAAATCGGCAAAATTTCGTATACGGCCTCTTAACCATTGACTATTTGTTATTAATTCTCCTGCGGCCCTTGTATGGTTGTGACAAAGTGTGGATAAGGCATCCGTCACCTTCTGACACGTAAATAAGTACGAGAGTGACGGATGCTTTATCCCGATTTGACACGCGATATAGACGCAGCAATATTAGGGCTGCAGGTGAGTTTAACGGGACAAAACCGATCGTCGTGGAGAACTTGGCGAGGTCTACCAGCGATATGGTATGGCTGATATGGCTGAGTATGATAAACTGGAACGCCCTAGGACCTCACATGTGATACTAACCGCAATGAGAGGGCCCTGCCAAGATGCATTGCGCTAACTAGCGTTTCTATTCGTTTCGTTTTTGAACCAATCGCGTCACTGGTAGATCACGTGACTTTTCGTATCACGTCATCTACCAGTGACTCGATTGGTTTAAAAACGAATCGAATAGAAACGCTAGTTAACGTAATGCATCTTGGCAGGGCCCTCAGTTTCATTGGTCGATAGCCCGCATGCTTTTTAGTGTACATTGCATCGCTGCAACAGCTCCCGGCTCAACAACGTTAACACAACTCGCCACCGGATTGCTACAAGCATGTGAGCTATTGCCCAAAGAAACTGAGCCTTTGGTCGGTAAGACTAATAAGAGCTGTGCAGTCGACATTAACATTAAAATACAACTCTTACTCATTTGTATATTTAATTCCAAACTGCTTTTATATTCGCCCTGACCCCCTTAGTACAGCTGCTAAGCTAAGTAATTAAAGATTACAATTATAAACAAAATATTTTCATGTACATATTATTTAATATTAATCTCATAATGTTATGAATATTAAAAGTGAAAGTTTTCATTCGTATTTATATTTAAATTAAATTTTCCAATATAATATTTGAATGAGTATGAGTATGAGTAAGAGTTGAATTTTTATGGTTATATCGACTCCACAGCTCGCTTTCGTCTTACCGTGCTATGTAAGTAAGTAAGTAAAAGATTTATTTATGCAAAATTTATGAAAACTCCGAGCCCTAATGGAGTTGTTTTTTAATTATGTGACGTCATGTCAATTGTTAGAAAAGTAAAAATTGGTAACATAAAAAGCAGCATCTTACCCCCTTATCAAAAACTGTACTTAATGTAAACTTGGCGGCAGATTAAAAGGTTGAGGTTTAATTTCATTTCAAGAATGGGGTTACTTAATGGCTCTCTTTCGTGTTTCCTGCGACACTTCTATACAGTAGTCTCCTCTTAGGAAGCGCTAGTATACACTGACTTGTAAGTCTCCGTGTGGTCTACTTAAGCTGGGCATTCACGGACGCGCCGTTTGTCTCGGCGACAGATGGGGTGTATACAACTGGATGGGCGCAATATTTTGATGAAATTCACGGCACGCCACGCCTCAACTCACGTAGTTCCATTGGGATTGGGCGTTGGCGCGTCGCGCTGGCTTTCCATCCATTTGCAAATCCAACGGACTTTTAAACGCTATAGTTTTGACATTCACGGGTCGATTTTGGCGCGGCGCTGCTCTAATCGGCTTGTTGGAGCGGTCGTGAATGCCCAGCTTTATGTAATTAAGTTTATTATTCTTAATGTATTTACGTTTTCGACTCCCATTAACAAGAACCAAATATTCATTATGAGCATGAAGAGAGCATAGACGAGTGCGGTCACGCTGTAACCGTAGCAATTCCGCCAAGCGAAGAACTGACATTGTTCGCAGTTCTTCATGTACAGCACTTCCATCAAGGTTGCCACCATAGTCAAAACCATCGTGATCTGAAACAGTTAATAGCTTTGAATAGTTGCAAAAATATGAAATAAATTGGGAAGCACACATTAGAATCAGCTGGATAAATAAAAGATACATAGGTACTTTTTCCTTGTATGCTATCGGACTGTGCGGTTTTTAAGACCAAACAAAAGGAAGTACAGTGGACAAAGACACTACGATTTTAATTACGAGCATAATACTCTACACAGCATGTTTTAACCTAAAAATAATTTACATCCGCAAAGCACAATCAAACCTCGTATTTTTTTAAATCATGCGTTCTGTAGGACCCATGCAAGAACGAAATAAAGAAAAACATTTATTCAAAATAATAACACACAGGCAACAAATATTTAATGACATGCTGTAGCGATGATTGAATTGTGAAAATTCATGCATATGTCCGCTAGAATGTCGATAGGTTAAAGAGAAGAAGTGGACTAACAAGGAAAGATACCCAAGAAAAATACCAAAGAAAGTGTATCTTCAACGAGAAATATATAACTTCGAAGGGTTTTTTTAAATATGAGTTTTAGCCGATATAACAAAACGACTGCTCATTTTATTTTACATTTTTTATTCTCTATAGAAGTTAGAGGGTTTAGTCACTTTTCAGTACTTTGGAGGTCATTTTCTCCCAACAGGTTGAGGTTGGGCAGCTAAAAAAAATACTTGGCTGTTATTTGAGACTACTCTCTAACATATATCAAAATAAACCAAATTGGAGCCGGACAGTTGGGTACCTTTCCCTGTACAGTCAGCATCAAATATATAGACACAGTAAAACTTTCAATAATGTAAACACGACTCTGCTGCGAGGGAATAAGGGTGTATATTTATTTCTGAAACCTTGTTAACGTATATATATTTATGACGCTGACCGTACCTAAGTATTTACGTATTGCAAACGCATTGACGGTAAATGTGACAAAATTCTTCTGCTTTACCAAACCACAAACGCACTGAGAGCGTAAGTGGCGCGTTGCGGCGCATATCCCACTATTAGGAAACACCTACGCCAAGCTCTCGTAACGCTTTTTAGTATGAAAATGAGCCGCGACGCGCCGTATTCGCTCAAGTGCGTTTGCGTCTTTATATTTGTGACACCCACGATCATCACTACTCCCACGCATCGCGCACCGACAGTTAAAGAAAAGTAGCATAAAAAATCTTTTGGTAATAAAATGTTACACGATTTGCACATTTTTGCTGGAATACAGAGCTAAATTAAAGTGTAGTGAAAATGTCAC
This sequence comes from Acleris literana, assembly GCA_946894065.1. Lineage (NCBI taxonomy): Eukaryota > Metazoa > Arthropoda > Insecta > Lepidoptera > Tortricidae > Acleris > Acleris literana. The sequence continues at coordinate 14,566,674 of OX335683.1, read as the reverse complement.
TTTCAGAACCGACTGGATTTTGGTAACCTTGAAATTGAAACAAGCTAATGAGCGAGCAAGACGCCACCTGTCGCCAAACACAACTGCCCAAGATCTGGATGAACTTCTGGATTTGGTTTTTAACGTGTGGATGTATGTAACTATCTCTGACTGAACTTCAGCCTAATTTTTAGCACCCTTCCCCAACCCTTCCTACGAAGCTAGCGGTCCGGTCTGGTCGGTAAGGGCAGGTATTTATGTATGAGATATGCGCGAGAATTCGTTTCTGATTCTTGGATGTTTTCTATCTATTTAAGTATTTATTTCTCTATACAAGTAGGGTGATGGAACCAGTAATGGACAAGGCACCAATAATGGACACTTGATTCTTATTTTACAGAAGATAAGGGTTATTCATTTGTTTTGCAACAATCAATTTAGGACCGTATGTAATTTGAATTAAGAGTGAAGTGTCCATTACTGGTGCCTGTCAGCTAAAAGCGTCCATCATTTGTGCCTTCACCCTATGTGAATCGTTGCCTAAGCCTAGACCTTAGTTTGGGACTGGATGAACCAATTCTGTTGTTTTAAATGAAAGTAAACCTGAAATATAATTATCAGAGGCATCAAAATGACTGTGACTGTTTTTAACACTTACGGCCTGTTGTTTGATCGGTAGTTAAACTAACTAATGGTCAAAAAACGTTACTAATGGTTAAAATCTCAAGGAAATATGTCAAAATTTCCATTCCTTTTTCGAATTTTAACAAATAGTTTTTCGAATTTTAACTGATCAAACAAGGGCCTTACAGAAACAAAAAAGTACAACAAAAAAATCAGGTGGCCTGTGTGCTCGTTTTCATTTTCCTTGTCATACTTTTTAAATAGTTATGTGACGAGTATGTCAGTTCGCTTTCAGCATATTTTCATCATGTCGCTTTCGTGTGAGGCGGCTTCCTTTGACTACAGCGCACGGCATTTCACAAAGAACTCCAGTAGGTAGATAGTTCGTTTCTTCAAAAAATTCACATGCCATTTTGCCATGATTTAGCGACTTTGTAACATTTTTCCATGTTTCAAAACCCGCGCAACTCTTAAAACTGCTCTTTTAACCTTTATGCCATTGTTGCCCCAACAATGAAGGGACGATTCCACTAAGGGCCTCGGTCTCGTTACTTTACCCTTGGAAAGGGTTATTTAAGCACATGCGGCTTTTTTGCTGAGAATGATTTGAATATGTGAAAACTTTGTGTTGACGAAAATAAAAGGTTGAAATTCAAATTTTTTATTAATCACGTTCGTTTTGTTTACTACCAACTCCATTCTCAACTTAAGAAGGATTAAATATTAAAGAAATTATTTTTCCTAGTTAAAAATCTTATTGGTACTTTTATAATGTATTTTTATTTTTAACATACTTATTTTTATTGAAAGGAGAAGACACACGAGCACAGAATCTCAGGACAGCAAATCAAAAAGACTAAGATCGAATACCTCCATTCTAGTAATTTCAGCAGTTGTATTATCAACACACCGGAATACAAATGGTTACATACTTTAGGTTTTCTTGTACAACAAAGATAATCCCAATTCAATAGATATTCTACTACATACCTACATTTATAACATTAGCAACTAATCTACCGGAATGAGTGCTACATCTCACGAGCTACGTCTATTTACCTGAACCTCGAAGTATTCAACTCCCAGAGCATTGTTCAGTGCTAAACGGGCGTATTAAAACCGAAGACAATGGGATTTGAGGCATCTTGGCTCAATTGCCGTTTAAGCCTCATTGGTGGAACTCGAATCGTAATCGTTTAGTTTCAGGGCCCCATATACGGTACGATTCGTCTGTACGATCGATCTGATGAAAATCGTGACGATTGATCGCATCAAAATGACGCGAAACGTTTGGTCGTAACGATCCATCATTTACTTGTTTGAAACGAAGGATAAAGACGTGTTCAAATTAATGTTCGTGTCAGTGTGAGACAAAATCGAATCGTTGATCGTAAAGAGCCATGCACCTGTCGATTCATCGTTACGATATTCATGATTGCATGGGTTTTTGTTGCAATTTCCGACATCGTCTTCGATGAAGTAAATCGTTAACGATCTTGACATACACTATCGATTCGTTGTTTCGATCGTTTTGAAGTGACGGATCGTAGAGATAATAATCGTACCGTGTATGGGGACCTTTAGTTTCAACCCAGCTTTTATTCACATCTGTACAGTTAATTATAGGGTTATTGGTAGTTTTATTGTCTTACAAGCGACCGGTAATAGCATCGCTTCGCTGTGGTTGTGAGTTTTTTGTTACACCCGTATATAAACCAGAATTTATTTTATACTTATCTTTAGTGAAAAATGGTGTAACTGTAGTAGTTTTTTTTCATTTATTTAGGAATAGCAACAGATGATACCTACATTACAACTTACTAAGTATATCTTACACATAATAATAACAATTAATGTTCACCTTATTTTAAGTATTCACATAACAATAACAAATTAAGTACAATGTGTATTGTATTACAAATTTAACATATTTTCCGTTTATTTGCGCAACAGCCCCTCAGTCCCGCAGGTTTTGAACAACGGTCCGGCCCGGTAACCCCTTCAAGGGGTTTTGAAAGGGTTTTGGAAGGGTTGAAACTTTTGAGATTATCGCGAACCATACAGACAGACAGACGTGGCGAGAGACTTTGTTTTACAATATGAAATGATAGTGATAGTGATAGCGATGTAGTGATTTTGAAAGATAGTGCGCGTAGGCCTTCTCTAAAATTTTAGAGAAATTAATGAGCAGGCGTTTAGTAAGTTTTTTTGACGCAAACAGAATACTTTCGGATAGGCAATTCGGGTTCCGCGCAAACAGATCTACTGAGGATGCCGTGGAACTAATGACCAAACTGATCTCGGAGAATTTGGATAATAACAAGGCGTGCCTTGGCGTCTTCCTAGATCTCGCCAAGGCATTTGATACCGTCTCAATCCCAATCCTCCTAAGAAAGTTGGAGCTCGCTGGTGTGAGAGGCATCGCATCAAAGTGGTTTCATAGTTACCTGACTGGTCGAACACAATGCACAAAGGTCGACAATGTCAAGAGCCATCCCCAAGAAATTAATTTTGGTGTCCCACAGGGAAGTATTTTGGGCCCGACGCTATTCACTCTTTACATTGACGACCTTACCAGTATAGGCATGAATAAGTCGGAGACTTTTTGTTACGCAGACGACACCGCCATCATTTTCCAGGGAGACACATGGGAGGAAGTAGCCAGTAACGCGGAACTCGGAATGAGAGTTCTAGCTACTTGGTTACAGAATAACTTGCTCACTTTAAACCTCGAGAAAACTAAATATGTCTGTTTCCACAGAGCAGGGACTTCTGCCCCTGAGCTATTTTCGGACATAACTGTGCATACATGTCTTGAGGGGTCCGGGAACAGTATTATACCGTGCTCCTGTGAACAAATTCGGAAAACGGCGACTATTAAATACCTCGGGGTCGTGTTTGACGATCGACTCAGCTTTAAGCAACATTTAATAACGACTGCAAATAGAATCCGTGAATTAATTTTTGTTTTCAGAATTCTGCGAAACGCGGCACAGAAAGACTTGCTCAGAACGGTCTACATCAGCATTGGTCAGTCAGTAGTAACTTATTGTATTACTGCATGGGGGGGCGCAGCTAAGACGCATATGCTACTTTTAGAAAGAGCTCAACGCGCGATCCTTAAAGTAATTTTAAAAAAGCCGATCATATATCCAACGGCGCTCGTATATAAAGACATGAACGTACCGAGTGTTCGAGGAATCTTCATCCTGCGAGCTGCTTTAAAAGTTCACAGAGCGGTTTCAAAGTGGTCAAACTACGAGGTATTGCTTCAGAAACGCACTTTCCGAGTCCCTCTCCCCCAAGCTAGGACGGCATTTGTTAAAAGGTTCGGTAGCTATCTTCACTTGTTTATTTATAATAAAGTAAACTCCAGATTCCCCTGCAAGAACTACTCTAATAGAGAGCTCAAATGTAACCTTGTATCATGGCTAAGCACTCTCACATATGAGGATACTGAAGAGGTTTTGAGAGGAATGGTATAGATGGACACACATACATACACATACATATACACACACACACACACACACACACACGCGCGCGCACACCGTATTTGTTTGTTTTATTTTCTTTATTTTTTGTTTTCATTTCGCATCATTTTGGCAACTCAAACAGCAATTGGTTACCTACGATACAGGCTGTGCCTAGTGTAGGAACCACTGTATCCTGAATTGGGTAAGCGTAAAATTCTCTCTAATCTGTACAAACTATCTTTTTTTTCTAAGATTTTCTATTTGTTAAGAGATCAATAAATAATTATGAATTATGAATTATTATGTCGTAATATATAATATTTTATCTCATAATAGTAGTAGTTGTGATTGTAATTATGATATCGATGATTCGGATTGAAATATGTTTTGGTTATTGATGATTATGTAGAATTGTATACAATAAATGTTTTTTTTTGCGGAGCAGCGGGAACATCCTCCTGAAGGTGTTGGCAGAACGTCTCGACTGCCCGTTTATCAAATTTTGTATTGACCTTGTTACAGGCAGAAATAAGTAAGTGTCCTTTTTGGGAGCCCTTCTTTTTCCCATAATTTTATTAGTCATAGTCATTGTTGACATAATTATTGATAGTCATATTTTTTTATATCGCTGAAACTATAAACTTTTCAGAAGTTCTAAAATATCTAACGTGTAGATGTGGCTAGGTTGGGTTAGGTTTGATTTATGAAAATCCTGAAAAAGTAACAGTTTCTTTAAAATGAAAAAAAAAATAACATTGTGACTTGCGATGATTATGACATAAAGCACATTGTGACTAAAAATAATTATGGCTGACAATGTAAACCCCTCCTTTTTATATGTGTGTACGATTTTTCTTTTTCTTTTTCCATGTCATTTTGGGTATTTCACTATATGTAAGGCTAATAATTAGTTATTAAGTTATAATGTTACTAACAAAATATGGATCAGTTTTGAGGTCTGAAATAAATTATTTTTATTTTATTTTTTTATTTATTTATGCATTTCTGTTTTTTTAATAAGATTATTTTTCAAGAAATATTACCTACTTGCCAAGTTTTTTATAACATCTGTCAAAAAATCTTAAAAATCGGACTGGGTTTAGGAGAAACGTTATCGTATTCTGTATGAAAATTTTCAACAAGGCCCATAATTACAAATAGGTACCTTATAGACCAACATACACAATAATATAAAACTTAAAACTAACAACGAGGTAACAAATTGGCGTGATGGTCGCTGCCGGTAGGTTGCCCCGAAACCGCCGGAACACGACACCTTTCGGCCTTTTGCGTGTTCGGTTAATGTACACAGAGCCGGATTTAGGGGAGGGCAACCGGGGTTACAGCCCCAGGCCTCCACAAAAGAGGGATCCCACAATAGACACTTCGGAAAACAAAATCAAAAGACTAGTAAAAACTAGTACAGTTTCGTCGTTCTAAGAAAGCCGATTTGACAGCTGTCAACGCAGTATAAAATATAACCTCAAACACATATTTTGTACTGAGTTGACAGCTGTCAAATCGGCCCTCTTAGAACGACCAAACTGTAGTTAAACAACTTTTCCTTGGATATTTTTACCTTTACTTACAGTACTTTGTACAAACATGATTATATTAATAATTAATAATTATGGGATACTGTATCCTAATGGCTCAATGGCTGAGTGGGGGGTGGTAGTCGCCCGCGACCTCGGCCCAAACCATGAAATTGCATTGGGAATTTGGTTTTGATGGTATCAAATAGCACTGGAGAACGCTCATTTTCAAAAATGAAAATTATAATAAATAGGCTTCGAACCACGATGGGACAAAACCGTCTATAATAGCTTTCTCTCCTGAGCATTGAAAGCGATTTACTTCGGAAACTGGATTTCAGAGAAATCATGAACGATTTTTTGGCGAAAATAGCTGGGATGTTTCCGTTCGTTGAGGGTAAAATTTAATTACAGATAATTATTATTTCCGATTATACCTATGTTTGTTAAATAATAAAAGAATCTATACTTGGTTTCACAATAAATTATTTATTGAAAAACTCGACTGAAAAAAAAAACATTTTATTTGGAAAATAATTTGGCGCCAGGGGCCTCCACTTCTTTGTTGCTCCGAGGCCTCCAGACCTCTAAATCCGGCCCTGAATGTACCGTAACTCAAACTCGCACGTGACCGTTTTTTTAAATAACGACTCCAATTGCAACTTAATATTACGTGTGACCTTGCGCACGCTTCCTTATATTTTTAAGCACCCCTTACATATTCCGTGCCACCGACACTAATGTGTGTTCAAATTCCATACAAACGCTATTTTGCGGCAGTCAATGTGTTAATGCAATGTCAATATTTGTTGCTCGTTAAATTTCGGTTCAGCAGCCGGTCTTTCTCACGGACATATTATAATACATGAAGTGTGCGGCAGTGATGCCTTATTCCACTTTGTAAGTTGGCAGTAGGCGGGTTCGGTGATAAATGTAAGTTTTTAATAAGTTTTTTCTCAAAAATGTCCGGAAACGTTGACATTACTATCTACATATTGAGACGCGAAGTACATAGTTTAGTGACAGATCTCAAATTAAAAAAAAAAAACATTGCGTGCTCGCTACACAAGCCCGCAATGTTGCATACAAATTCCATTACTATCTAGCTTGTAACTTTTTAAAAGTGAAAAAGGCCATAATAAAATCAGGGCACAAGTCTTATAAATCCAAATTTTTATTCGAAACATAACTTTTTTATCTGTGTCTGGAATAGGTTATGTTTTTTTTAAAACAAAACTTGCGTTTCTCCTTGTCATAAACAAAAAAGCGGTAGAGAGTGAGGGTTTTTTCACATGAAGTTTGTTTGCATGCAATTCGAAAAATGAGTTCAAGCGATGAAGATTTTACTCCAACACAAAAAAAAATTTGCTATTTTTAAGAAAAGCACTATATTGGCCTCGGCAGGAACATCGATTGCGGCCCGCAATTGCCTACTTCCATGCCTAGGCAATAATGTACTATTGTAGTATACACATTTTTTTTATATCGCGGGTATTATTCATGATGACAGATAATAAGTTAAACGGGTTCTTGCAGTTTGAATTATTTGATGAGTTTTCGACGATGTCGCAATAGTCGGGTCCATCTCATACATAACATACAACAAAGTTTAATATAATTTTATTTTATAAACATGAGATATAACAACTAAAACTGTAATCTCATTTAGTGTATCGTTTAATTAGTATAACATTTACTACATATAACTTTATCTCTAACTTTATCTCCTATATAAAATACGTAAGATATTTTTTTAAATACATGACAACATTAGAAATAATGATCATAAGATGTAATAAAAACCAGATCTAAAAAATGTTGAAGAATAAAATGAATTTTGAGCGACCCGATACGCCATATGGGATTATATATTTTATCGTTATACGTTTCGTTCATTATTCTAACTGAATTTTATAAGTGTATGCAAAATGTGGTTACAGAATTATTAACAAGTTTTTGGGGTTGTTGGTAATTCTGTAGCTATGCCTACTCCACTCTGGGAATGAAGGCGTGAGTTTATGTATGTATATATGTATGTACTTACCTTGCAATAGTCATCAGTTATCTTAAAATATACTGAGTCTGCGAGTAAGCTGACTGAGAATTAAGAATATCCGTATCGGTTTCGGTATCGTAATTTTAATTTGGGTAATTTTAAGGTCCCTGGACCTATACGTTTACTAAGAATGTCTAAGAAAGCATTATATTAATATTATTATATGTTAAAAGTAAAGCAGCGCTTAAAGTATTTTTCTGTTTAATAATGTTATCTTCGAGAAGTTGATAGAATATCGCAATATTCGTATTACAGGGGCCGCGAACCGCATTATGAACTGCTAAATCCTGAAAGTACCAGGCAATGAAAGTGACAGAGCTATGTGACACCTATAAGTGTTTATTTCACTTTATAAACTAAAACGGCTTTATTTCAATGTTTAATTTTTCTCAAGTGTAACAAAAGTGATTGCGCTCGGGATAATGTGACAGGGGTCCTGAATTTAAATTTCAAATTAGTTTAAATAATAACTATTCAAATATTTTAATGATTTCTGCGAAAACTCAAGAAATTTGCTATATATTTTCTTCCTGCTGGGCCGTATTTTTGCTTTATTTTGCTAAGAAAAAGAAAACAAGAACTCAGACGAGTTAAAGTACCTGTGCGGACAGATTGCAAAATTACTCATTATTAGATTTATTAAGTCAAGACGGAGTCTGTACATTTCACTAAAAGTATATTTGGAAAACCAATAATTCTACAAACTTTATATTGCGAAAACGTAATTTTTGTACTTAAAACGTTACAGTCAGCTACATTATTATTATATTAAAAATCAAAAATGGACACAGTTAAAGCCTCAATTAAAATCCTTAACTTTTTTCCATTTCGTAACGAAAGTTAACCATAATCGAAGCTAAAATGACAATCGGCGTAAAGTACAACTAAATTGTACTGTAAAATAGGCCTATACGCCAAGTGCCATTTTATCAATCGAATGATTTAAGTTCAGTAATTTTTGTAACGAAATGGAAAAAAATAAGGATTTTAATTGAGACCTTAAATGTCCTTAATTATATACAATGTTTTTGAAAACGACCCAAATAACAAATTAAACCAGGTGCAAAATACACCTTAGCAAGTAATACAGCAAGGTATATGTTGTAACGGTTCTCATATGGAAGCCCTAATCGTCATTTGTCCTAATGCATCGTTTGTCCGAATTTTCATTTATCCTAACGCCATTTCCGCTTCAATTTTAAAACTTTTTAGTATTGTTATAATACAACCCTAACCTAATAACCAAACCGAAGATATAATTGGAAAACTTAAAAAGTTGCCTGACTCGTCTGAAAACCAGTTTAGGGCAAATGAAAATTCGGACAAACGATGTGTTAGGACAACCGTTGTTAGGGATTGTGAGGGACACCCGTTGCAACACTTGCAACTTGATGAATTTGTTACTTACGCGGAATTATTGCATTATCACCTACGTTGGGGTCACATGACATGGCAAATCATCACTTGAAAACGGCTCGCTTTTTTTTGTTGTGCTCTTATTTGTATGAAAGAAAAGAATCACCCTGGCGAGCCATCGCACGAACAGCTAGTTTTACATTTACTTGTATGAGACCACAAACGTCCTGCAGTGGAAAGTACCATTTTAAAGAAATGAACATTGTATAATGATATAGTTAGATTGCCAAAAGATGCAACGTTACCTTCACGTTGGGAAACTGTTCGCTTTTGGCTCTCGCTCTGTCAACAAGTGTGTACCTACCTAAATTGAATTGGTATAATTGCGCTATGAGTTATAACTGTAGTACAGTCGGCCAAATATCTGGTCTACCACCCTACGGTTGAAGTTCATTTGCACGTCATGATACAACAAGTTCGATTTTCCCGTGTAATAATATTATTACAGTGACAAATGTCACTAACCTAACCTTAGTGATAAATAGATCTCACAGAATCTTTTGTCAAAACTCGTAGAGCACTTTCTTGGCCGACCGTACCTAAACCCTATCTGACATTTGTGCAGTTTGTAAATTAGTTTTTATTTATTTCCTAGCCAATTTAGCTCATCATGAACGAAACGTTCACCGTGGCGTCTGTGTTGGAATGTCATGAACTGTTAAACATGGTGTCGTGCGACGAGGATTATCTGTGGCGGGAGTCCCAAACTGGATGCAAGGTTCTGCTTCTGCTGCAGGAAATGTATAAGTTTAAGTAAGAATCTTACTTACTATGTTATATTATTATTCATGTGTATACTTCTTTTTATTTTGTGTAGAAATGTTTTTACTTGTTTATTTTCAGATTATTTTTTCTCTATTAATTTTTCTTTACTATCCAGTTGTTCCTAATTTACTGTCTTAATAAATAAGTAACATATGTAACATATGCTATAGAAGAGCGCGGTCTCCTGGCACAAAAAAAAAACATGGGACAATGTCACACCAATTGACCTAGTCCCAAACTAAGCTCTAGGCTTGTACTATGGGTACTACAACGATATAAATACTTATGTATATAAAGAAATATTAAAATTTATTTATTGATCAAGATTTACAAATACTTAAAAATATAATACAAAGTAACAATTAAAAAATAAAACTAAAACTATGGCGAATTAAAAATAAATAAATTAAAACTAAAATAAACCTAAATATAACTAAGCTAAAAACCATAAAATTAAAACTAAATAAAAGCTAGAAAAGAAAAGGCCCCCGTGGCAAAGTACCACAGATGCTAGCGGCATTTCCTCGTTGTATAGCAATACTTATGCGTTGCCCGAGGAAGCTGCCAGCTCTGTGGTCTCCAGTTGTTTCTATTAGCCTTTTTGAAATGTCCTTAAAAAGGCTAATAGCACTGGGTCCCCACGGACCAAAGGTCTCGACGCCGAAAGGAACAAAGTGATATTCTGCGCCGAGACCCTTATACTTATTCTTCTTCATGGTTTCGGCCGCCTCAGCCGCCGCGCCTGATTTATTTACTGTTCCGCGGAGGTGTGACGAGGCTAGGGTGTCTACACAAGTAGCGTCCCACACCAACACTCGCCCCATACTCCACGGAATTAAAGACATACCGTCAGGTCTCTTGCCGTCGTCGCTAGCGATACCGGTTGGCTCCAGTAAAGCGGGAACGGTGACGGAGGCAAGAGACCGGCGGGTAATGTCATTGATGGCGGCGTATCTAGAGAAGCGGCCCGCACTTTTTTGGCATGATAGTCCGTGGTGACCCAGACAATCGACTTCGTTGCCGTCTTAGAAACAAATATTCGCGCTCATCACACAAATATCTGGGATTATCGGGATTTGAACCCAGGACTGCTAGCTTCGTAGGCAGGGTCACTACCAACTGGGCCTACGCGTCGTCTAAATCTTTACTTAAAAAGAGACCTCAACCATGGATGTGATATTATGAAAGCAGGAACATATATAGCCGTTTTTTATTCTATTTCAAGATACTTTTTCAATTGATCGATCGAAGAGTCAAATTATTCACCTCAAAGGCTCTGGTCTTATATACTTATTTCTCAGTTTCTTCTTTAAAAAATATTTTTTACACGATATATTGTTGTCACCTATATTAATGTAGCTAGATAAAAGAGTGCAAACTCAACAGACCTTTCGTTCAAATCAAATCAAATCATTTATTGCTGGAAAGTGAGTAGTAAAAGGTGTTACATAAAATGTATTGATCTGTCACAATCTGCTAGTTTCCACCATCATACCACCAGCTCGATGGTAGTTATAATGAATTAACATTTTAGTCTTTCTAAAACTACTTCATTTTACAATTTAGTTTTTGAAAATTCAGTAATTTTAGTTGAAAACTTCAGATTAATGTTTTTTCGGCATGCGTATCACGAAGTTTCAAGATTTAACAAAAATCACAAACATTAATGGCCTGTTGTTTGATCGCTAGTTAAACTAACTAATGGTCAAAAAACGTTACTAATAGTTAAAATGTCAAGGAAATGTGTCAAATTTTCCATTACTTTTACGAATTTTAACAATTAGTTAGTTTAACTGCTTATCAAACAACAGGCCCAAAAAGAAACTTCAGATCGAAGATTTAACATCGAAATTTAACTGACTAAACGCCGGCGCACGTACAGCGAAGCGCAGTGCAGATAATTTTTCACTGCCTTCATCATAGTCTTTTTACAGTATTCCCAGTTTCTTAATAGCTTTCGGCTGGCTATCGCTATCACGCTTGCACTCGCAACTGACAGTATATTTGTTACTCGTGTGTCATAGAAAAACGATGATTGCCGATCGCAATTAAGAAAATGGTTGCACTGCACGTGTTGAAATAAGATCGAAATTATCTAACACCACAATTTCTCCGCCAGCGTCTCCTCGCATTTGTGGTCTCAATTAATTTCGATCTTATTTCGACACGTCCAAAGACGATAATGCTTAAGCAGTAAAAAAAACTCTGACGCTGACCACAGAAGTTGTACTAACCCCGCTTCCTAACTAATTTTTTGCAGTATAAGGTATATTGATGTGGTGGAATACGATGAGAGAAAGGGGAGCATCTATGAGTATGAGGAACACGTGGACATCTACGCCAGGCCTCGGACTTTGTGGACGGAGACTCTTTACAATGCGTCGCCAATACTCCCTGTATTCTCTTGGAGGTAAGCTGAAACAGCAATGTGTAATGAGGACTTAACAGGCCACATACTCGTATGATGCCACACCCACACCAGAAACAAAAGGAATGGCTTTATGCGCGTCCTCGCGAAGACTGTGAGATGGAGATAGTTTGTGAGCACCTTGATTGCAACGACAAATTTAAATACTATTGCTGTTTTGTCCCAGACCTAGAAGTTAATATTAAGGGATAAGAAAGCCCTTCTCTTACCGGTCCAGAATATACATAGTTTTAACTTTACAATCTGTTAATTTGTCTAGAAGTTATTAAGGTTCTAATGGTACTGGCAAAGAACGCTACCTTGAGGTACACCTTTGCCTCCCTTGGATGAAAATAATCATAATTCGCAACGTAGCAATGTATTCAATTATAACATAATTCCAAAATATCAAGGCATTTAAAATAAATCCACACTTTCTTAATTCGACACTGTCGACCCTCCGTACTGAAAAAAATTGCTCTAGACGAAGGTAGCATGTTATCTCAAAAGTTAACGCAGTTAAGCAAGATTTGGAAATCGTTTAACAAGTATTACCTAATACGGGCAATAAATAAAGTTACGAACTGACACATCTATTTTTATGGTTATAATATTTTACGTTATGGTATAAGGCACACGAGTACTCAGGCCACCTGATGGTAAAAACAATCTGAAGACTGCAATCCCGAGACTTCAAATGCGTTGCCAAACATTTGGGGACAAAGACGGAATGCCTCTATGCTAATAATTTCACCGTTTACCCTATCCCCACACCGGAACTGCTGTATCGTAACATTAACTATTACAAAGGCATGTAAAAAGCAATGTGGTATTACCTAGTAGAATAGAGAGAGGCCCTGTAGATACATTTAATGAAAACGCTACAGGTCAGTGCTCTTTAGCTGTATTAACGGCGTCCATCCCAGCTATAAAACAAACTGCGCCAGAAAACCTTTGCAAAAGCAGCTAATGTATAGACAAAATCGGCCTTTTAATATCTCTTTAATATCCACCAGAGATTGCATCGCTGGCTTTGAATGGTCTCGTACTGTATTTTTCTTTGTTACAGCCGTTGCTTTAAAATTATAGTAATAAAGGATTTTATCTTTACATTTTGCTTGACTTATTTGGGTAGTAATTACTGGGCGTTAATTTCTCGAATCAGGCGGCCCTGCTAAGATGCACTGCGCTAACTAGCGTTTCTATTCGTTTCGTTTTTAAACCAATCGCGTCACTGATAGATGACGTGATACGAAAAGTAACGTGGTCTACCAGTGACGAGATTGGTTTAAACACGAAACGATTAGAAAAGCTAGTTAGCGCAATGCAATTAGCAGGGCCTCCAGTGGGGCTAGATAGACAAGATACTTAACGCTAACGTAATCGATTTTCGAAAACTGACAATATTTATGGAAGTGACGTAGGCCCTCGACGCAACGAACGCCGAATGCATCTTTTCTAGGGCTTTATGGACAACATGCAAAGTTGCTAGATATATAGAACAGTAATTAAACTCCTTCAGGAACTTTAGTTAGGTATCTACTAAAGCTCGTGTCTGAGTTTCTTGTACACGTGTCGGGTATTTGTTTACATGTTACACGTGTTTGTGGCCCGTTCTTGGGTGCCCGGGTACTCAGTACAGTTAGTGTTTATGCCCTGACACGAATCAACGGATCTTAATTACCCGCACTGACGTCTGTGACGAGTATTGTTCAGCCGGCTTCTAGTTTATAATAGAGATGTTACGGAGATGGTTTTATTGGAACCGAAGTCGGAGTCGGAGTTTTTAAATTTGGTTTATCGGAGTCGGAACCGGAATCAAAGTCGGAGTCGGAGGCGGAAGTAAAAATTAGTCGTGTGTTAAGTGTAAGCATGCGTGATGCGGGGTTGGCCGCGCGAGTATAAACCTTGTTTATACACGTTGACCGTGGCCAACGCCGCTGCCGCAGTGCATCAACCTTCGATTAGAACCTCCGACCTGCCTGCTGGTATGCCTTCTCCTGTCATAAAACTACTTTTCTCTCCAGATTGGGCTTCACCCTGGTTCGACCAGACCCTGACATCCACCGCTTCTACACCCAGCCTTTCTTCTTGCCGGTATGGCACGGGCTCCCCATCATGATGCTGTTGGTGGCAGTTCTGTTCTACGAGCAGAAGTGGCTACAATCTTAAGACTGCCACCCTAAGACCGCAAATGCGTTGCCAACCCTGAGGACTAAGATGGAGTAATTAAGAATACATAAAATAAATTACCACCATCAGCTTATGTTTCAGTGTGGGGATAACGCAACTGGTGAAATTGCTAGCATAAAGGAGTTCCATTTCGGAGTCTAAGGATTGTAGTCTTGACAATTAAAATATCTATTTTTTTTACTGGCTACTTTCTTCTTGTGCGTATTAATCTGTCCTTCGTTATGTTTGTCACGAACAAAATGATTTTCTTTCTCTTTCTTTCTTTCTTAATGGGCTCAGATTCCATTTTGGTACCATCAGGTGGCCTGTCTGCTGTAGGTATGCCTTCTACATGTCATGAAACTCCTTCTTTCCCCAGATTGGGCTTCACCCTGGTTCGACCAGACCCTGACATCCACCGCTTCTACACCCAGCCCTTCTCCATGCCGGTCTGGCACGGCCTCCTCATCATGCTGCTGTTGGTGGCAGTTCTGTTCTACGTGTTGAAGTGGGCCGAGCAGCGACTTCTTGGGGAACACTTGGAGTGCTACCTGTCCCATGAGTTGCTGGTTGCGATTGGGGCGTATTGTCAACATTGTATGTATAGGAGATTGATCATATTTGTATGGGAGTTGGACCAAGTGCTGCCCAGAATGAACACATAGTGCATTATGTTCCTTACGCTAACACGACACAATACAATAAATCGCGTCAAGATCTACCCCAGGAGCCATGAAAAAAAAGACTTTTTGGTGAGAAGTAAATCATCAATCATCAATATACTTTACTTACTAATGGTCGTCATCTTCGTTGATAATAGTTATATCTAAGAATGGAGCAGGGCGCCTAACAATGAGTTGGTGCCTAAAAACCAAACTAGGCACATAATAATGCACTCAACAGCCAGTTGTTCCTAGCATGAAGATTGCTTTATGTTGATGACTGCATCAACGACAACATCTGTAGTCGTCAACAATACAAATACGACAAAACAAAACCTTTTTTTCTCTCGAACCAATTTTGAAAATATGTGTTTTTTCTAATGGATAGTAACGTTAGAAACTCGTTAGACGTATTTTCACGTCTGAGCAGCATTTGGTCCAAACCTTGTCAATCTCCTTTTATTGATATTGATTGACATCGATGTAATGGGAACCCCTACTTTCATGGTGACCCCTATTTTAAGATCTATATCTTAAAACATGCGGTGCAACGAAGCGCGTAGCAGATTCCAGCTTTTTTCCGCTTTGTAGAGAAAACTGCATATGAATAAAGAACCCGCCGAGCTGGTAGACAGTGATTCTATTATTGATCTTAAACATACTGTAAATCTCAAATAAAACAATACGATGATAAAAAAGACACACTTGTCTAAAAACACCGGCCGGCAGGCCTTTCGCGTAACTCACTCGCAATCGCGATCGGCTTCAAAACAAAACAATTGGTTTCATTTTATATGCAGACAAGCCTTCGATTTTCAAAATGAAAACGATTGTGATTGCGAGTGTTGTTACGCGAGAAGTAGGTATCAAAATAAAGGGTTTTAAAGAAGATTCCAAGTATATTATGTCTAACTCAGGAATTAAGATGAATTACTTATAAAACTTATAAGCTTACTTTTTGTTAAACTAATTATAACATTAAATTGATAACGACTGGTAACCATGTTTTGCTACGTAGCGTAGCAAAAATTGTATTGCTACGGCGTAATACTCGTAGTGTTTACTTTAAATAGTATAAATTCAGAAAATATTTTTTATACTTCTCATATGGATGGAATGGCGGGATCAAAGTAGCATTTCCATTCCTAGGTATAAAAGTAGTACCTAGACATTTTTGACTCGTTACTGGACCATGGAAGATTCTTATACAGCCATTACTAAATAACTGATTTCTTTTATTGTTTTTAAATAGTATCATGAATGAAATGACATTTAATTTTTTTATGACACTACGCTACGCACTGCGTTACGCGCCACACGGTGCGTTGCACTGATGGATGCAAGTAGCACAAGACCGGTCCTTGTGGCAAACCTTCCAGGAGGCCTATGTCCAGCAGTGGATGTCTTGCTTCTGAAATGCATGTATGTAAACTCTTTTTCGCACATGAACAATTACAAGACATGTTTGCATCAATATAGAAAATGTGCATCGGTAAACTTATACCTTATAACCAAGGGGCGGAATTTTCATAGCCAAAATCAAACGTCAAGAGGGATTGACCTCTTCGCATGTTATCGACTTTTAACATTATTCTATATTATTATTATATTTGACCACTCTGATAAGCGACTTGCATCTTCTTATTTAAATAAATTACGTCAACGTCACATATAACATTGATGTCGCTTGAGTTTTCTTAAGTTAGTTATTATCAAGTTCCCGGGTTATTGAAATGGTTAAACCTAAAAGAAAAACGATTAACAAATGGAGAAAGAAATATCTTTCTTTTAATTACAAAGAAGACTTCCACGATTTTTCCTGCTCTAAGTGTGAAGTTAATTTAAAGCAGCTTAAGAAAAATTGCGTTGCAAACTCACTTAGCGAGTAAAACTTATTAATCACAATCCTCAAGAAGAACCAGTGACACGTTTTATCTAGATTTAATAATATTTCTAGTACCTTAAAAAAACAACCACAGGTTTTTTGTAATTTTTATCGACAAATGTTTGTTGTTCCTCTATGTCAAAAACACTTCCAATTAATCATCGATAGTCGATAAAACCCAATGATCAATCCCTATTGACGTTTGATTTTTGCTATGAAAATTCCGCTCCTTGCTTATAACCTCTTCTAGTTAACCTTGGAGTAGAATAAGCAAGGACAATGCAGAAGGATAGACAAATTAACAAAATTACAGGAAATATTACATACGATAGAGAAACAGAAAAAAAACTGCTTTGATAAAATACATACGTAAACCTCACTTAAAACCTACAACAAAGCTCAGGATCAAATGATTATGAATAAAAACCAACCTTATGTACAGTCAAGGAATTTAATTTGGTACCTACCTTAGGTCCAAAGTCAATCTGACATTCTACAGCAATAAGGTTGAGTTTCCTATCAATTACAAGTGATTGGCATCTCTATTGACAATGACATCTTCAAGCAGATTTTCTTTGAAATGGGTAGCAAATTAACTTCCATGACCGTACCTATTTCCTCTCCATCTTTTTGTCTTTCTAGATCTGCCAGTTATCCCCATGGAGCTGACGTCACGTCGGATTGCGTTCTTCAGTTTCTTTCTCTTCAGCTACGTGATCTACTCATACTATACATCCACCTTGCTCTCCTACCTGGTGCATGACAAGAACAAACAGATGAATCTGCAAATGCTAGCCGACAGCACTTATGGAAGCGTTGTGTTGGATAAAGTGGCTCTTATCGTGAAGGTGATAGAGTCGATGTTTATTTGTTTTTCTTTTTTAGTAACTAAATCTTCACACGAAGTATTTAATGTTGCCCTTGGGCGTTTTTTGATTTATACAAGTAGGAATAATTTCGAAATTCGGTTCAATTGTATTAATTATGATATTATTAAACAACTATTATTTTTGCAGATGCTTGTCGCTCAGGTCAAGAGTAATGAAACCGATGTAAGATTCTTAATTATTATATTAACAATTTTATGAAATTGCGTCTATTCCGAACCTGAAACATTTCCTTATATTTATTACAATATTCTTACTATTTATGTTTATTAAATGGTACCCATAATTATAATGAAAAAAAAAACAACAATCTTGGAATAATTCCTGTTTTTTTCCCCCATTTGAATGGATTAATACAAGTTGCTTAAAAGGTGTCTGGGGTTATTGTAAACCTTCTTTGCTAGTTGAAGCCACAGCGTTGTCATTTAACATTTGTTTTAGAAAAGTATTTACTTCAATTTCGTGACAAAGTTAACAAAGTTTCTCCCTGTATAGTGAATCAATGATTTTGCAACTTGCTGGTTTTAGGAATCGTGCCATAAAAAGATCAATTTGGATCCCTATATTATTCAAACCGATATTATGTATGCATGTGAAGTAATAATTTTCTAATTGAATTTCGAGAAATCGGGGAGATTTAAAAATTTTTTTTTTTGTACACCATTACTGGTTGAATATGACGCGCTGCTCTTGCCTTATTTAATGACATCATATTGTATACACTCACATTCTGACAATAAACATTTTTATTTTTTTCTTATTCCACTATTTGTAAATTACAGATGAACCTAGAAACTCAATACTTTGTTCACAATCATTTGACTGACGTCCGTATAGTCAATATAACTACGGGACTGGAGGAGATGAGGACACGTCAAATTGCGCTGCTCTCTGACTTCACTTCTATATACTCTGCTATGAAGCAAAGTAAGTTATATTGACGACTTGGTAGCCTAGTTGGTAGTGCCTACGAAGCTAGTTCCGATAAGAGCTTTGTGTGATGAGCAAGGATCGGAAAAACGCCCGTCATTTTGAAAACATAACCCTGTTCCGTACAGGAGAGACTTCCTTCTGATGTTAATTAAAAATATTATTAGGTATTTTACATTTATTATACCATTATTTATATGTATTCAGCAATAATATTATTAATGAATAAAACCATAATGGTTATGGGAAAAAAACACTTTCGCTAATCAAAAGGAATGTCTTTTTAAAATGTTCGCCTGTTATTCCATAACGACGTGAATTTAAGACCTTTTTATGAGAAGTAAACGTTTGTTCACAGTTTACGGAGGACATTGGGGCAATCGTTGACATTGGTTTACTCGTACTGTTTGTATGTGTGTTTGTGTTTTCTAATTAACATTTCGGTGTCATTAATTAATAAAATTGTCGCTAAGTACATATAAATTATTGTATAATAAATCTATAAAATACCTAATAATATTTTTAATTAATATCAAGGAAGTCTCTGCTATACGGAACAGGGTTATGTTTTCAAAATGACGGTCGTTTTTCCGATCCTTGGTGATGAGCATAGCTCGGACACCTAACTATGCAGTTCAGTTTACGCTGCGAGAAAAGGACAGAGCTATATAACTGCTATAGCTCTGTCCTTTACGCTCACCGTAAAATGAACTGCATAGCTACGTCATAATAACCTCCCAGGCCTTCGCAAAACAATCGCTACACAGTAACAAAACAAGATTAATAGAGTCGTATTATGTACAGTAATATTTAATTGTATTTTTTAATTACAAAATTGACCATATGTTTGTAAAGGTTTAACATTATTCTTTTATTATCTTTTAAACTGTTTAATATGAATGTCACATCCTGTACACAACATTTCACAGTCATTTTCATCATAAGAGAGCTCGGTATAGTTTTTAATCCACTTATTAACCGTTTCTAATTTCACCATATTTAGAAACAACCATAAGTAAATAAGTTTACTAATTTCAACTGTCCCAAAACTATTTCAGGAATGTCACTTTGACAAAACTATGACGGATATGCAACTAAAAAAGGTCAGATGTTAAATTACGATAATATCCGCTTTAGATAATTATAATCTTAGCTATTACGACTCTATTGAATCTTGTTCTATTTCCATATCTGTTTTTGCGATGACCTGGGGGGTTACCGTGACATACTAAAGGGATTCAGTTTATGTTGAGAGAAAGGGACAGAGCTGTATAACTGCTATAGCTCTTTCCCTTTCACTC
Organism: Acleris literana; assembly: GCA_946894065.1. Classification (NCBI taxonomy): domain Eukaryota; kingdom Metazoa; phylum Arthropoda; class Insecta; order Lepidoptera; family Tortricidae; genus Acleris; species Acleris literana. The sequence continues at coordinate 14,546,579 of OX335683.1, read as the reverse complement.
AACCTTATCTGAACTGCATTAGTATGCCATGGTAACCCCTAGTCCGAGCTATGGTGATGAGCGCGAGTATTTGTTTCGGAGTTTTATATACTTTTAGTGTGTGGGTATATAATTCTTTATTTATATAAGTAAGTAAGTAAGTTTATCATTGACGAGTACCCAGTAGCCTAGAACTTAGTTTGGGAAAATGCAAACTTTAAAAACCCGCGTCGCTAGGTATTAGCGGCCTTTACACGTAAAGTTCGGACCGCGGGAAACGCCACGCGCCAGTCCGAACCGTAAATTTTTTACTACTTTATTATTACAGTTGCATTTACACGTACGGTTCGGAGCGAAGATTGGAATGGCGCGTGGCGTTTCCCACGGCCCGAACTTTACGTGTGCAGGCCGCTATTGTCTAACGCACTCGCAATCGCAATCGGCTTCAAAGCGGAACAATTGTTTTGATTTTGTATGCAGACAAGCCTTCGATTTTCAAAATGAAAACGATTGCGATCGCGAGTGCCTTAGGCAAGATTGAATTTTTCAATGATGTCGTCTATATATGGTAAAAATGGTAAACCCCCCTCACCGCTCCGGGCTCTCCTCATTAGTTACTCTAATGAAAATATTATAAAACGTATTCTTATGATTATTTTTAAATATAGTACACAACCTGGCAGGCTCTTACCTAGGTACTTATGTTTATCTACGATGCGCTGGGTTTTTTAGAAACATTCCTAACCCATTGCTGATGACAACGACCGGCATCATTCTTGACCCTAACATAATGCCATGAACGCCGATCGGCGTCACATTTTTACTAACTATTCCATTCCATGGAATATGTTTAGTAAGTAAATATCATGTTTTGAAATTATCTTTATTAGCTTTCAATACCGATGGTAGTCAGTGAAATTAGATCGCGGGTGCTGCCGGCGTACAATTTAATTTAAGCTGAATGCCCCAGAAGCCAATCGGCGTCACATTTAGCTTTGCTGGGTGCCGCAAACGCCGATGGGCGTTATACTTGAGGAACCGTCGGCTTCGTGATATAATGCGGTTGAGGACGCTTGGAAATGAAAGGTTTTTTTTTGCAGCTTTCGATAACGAGGCTATCTGCGATCTCACCGAGGTGGACTTATTTTCCTCTGTCATCAAATATTTCTTCACGTCAAAGAATTTTCGGTACTCTGAGGAATTCAAAATCGGGCAAGTTATTTTATCTCATATTATTTTTAGGCTGGGATTCGGGTGGTGTGGAATTTCAGCTGAAGAAGCACTCGTTGGTTTTATTTGAGGAAGGCGAAAAGAAATAGCCTTCAATAAATTTAATATTTGACAGCCTCGTGTGGTTGCCGAGTTAGAATAGTGCCACTCCATGTCTTCCCGTGGATGTCGTAAGACACGACTAAGGGAATAAAGGCTTGTAGTACTGTTAGGCGATGGGCTTGCAACCTGTCACTAATACGCTGGTAAACATCTTAGCCTAATTGTGCAAATTGTGGTTATAGAATTATCAACAAGTTTTTAGAGATGTTTGTAATTCTGTAGCTCTGCCTATCCCACTCTGGGAACGAAGGCGTGAGATTATGTATGTATGTATTCTCTATAAGTATTTATATAGTCGTCTAGTACCCATAGTACAAGCCTAGAGCTTAGTTTGGGACTAGGTCAGTTGGTGTGACATTGTCCCCTGATATTTATTGATTTATTTATACATACATACCGCACGCCTGTCTCTCAATGGGGTAGGCAGAGACTATGAAACACCAGGGGCACGTTTTATAAAGCTACAAGTTACAATTTTACACGTCTAAACTGGCAACACGCTCAAATGGCTCGTCGTCATTGGTCGAGGTTGTGTCAAATAGAAACTTGTAACCTGTAAATTGTAATTTGTTGCTTTATAAAACAGGCCCCAGTTGCACGGGTACAAAGTTACCTTTTCGGTTTCTCATGAACTTTCGTAGGTTTCGACTGCTATTAATTTGGCCCTTATTCAGTGCACCGCGAATAGCCTTTATACACTCTTCTCCTTACCAGATTAAATTTTTGTTACGATCATTAAAAAAAAAGTGAGATCATTCATTAAATGCATGCTCAACGAAACATCACCTTCTCGAAAACGATTTCACGTCCAAGTACAGTCAACTTTAATTGTTATGCCACTATGGAACCCTGTCATAATAACAGCGTCAAACCACATGACAGAAATTACGCTTAAATGAATGATTAACGTTATGCGACAGGGTTCCATAGTGGCAACAACTAAAGTCCTTGAGTGTACTTAAAATAAAACGACAGTAGATAAAACAAATAAATGATGCGTTTGATTCGATATCTTAAAATGTCTATTCTCTCGAATAAAAATGAAGAAAGAGCAAGTATTTATTTTTCTCTCTTTACTGAAATATATTTTGCAATAAAATTTGCCTAAAAATTCAGACATGCCTTAAAGCTTATCTTCAGATAAATGCGCCTAATCTGAAAAAATCTGTTCACAACTCTGCTAAAATCCATTTACGATAGAGTTATTGTTCGGGTACTGAGAAAAAGCTTTTGTGATAAAAATGGAGTATTATTAATATATTTCTCTACTCAATGAAATACGCTTTGCCTGTTTCTATTAGAAAATACCGTCGTGATCGGGTTTCATTTTTATTATAATAATTAAGTAAGTTTGAATCGAATTCGGCTGGTACTACATTTTTGACTTAAACAGTGATGACTGATGAACAATCTAATATGAGTATAACACGCGTGACGCTAACAAGCTTGTCGGTATAGGCTGCAGGCTAAAGAAGGCGTCCAAGCTAACCCACGTCATGGGCCCCGCAGTATACAATAAGCCGCCGGATAGCATCGCCACGGCCCCGAGCTTATGCAGTTATAAAAATCGCCTGAATGCTGGCTTATTGAGCACTCGTCCTATAACTTTGACGAGTTTATCGCACTCGAGTGATCTCGGTAGGCTAGGTTGGGATAGTTTTGGACTGGTTAATTATTATTGCTTTATGTGACTTTTTGTAAAATTGATATTTTTGATTTGTGCAATTTTTGTATGATTTAATATTGGAATAACCCATGTACCTATATCATTTTAACGTGTAAATTGGCTTCACTAATAAATTACTTATGACTTATGACTTATGAGTCGCAATTAAACCAATTTCCTGATTAAAATTAACTATCAGGGCCTCTGTTCTAGTCGGTTAAAAACCGTCGTCTTTGACCTGTTGTGGTACTATTGTTTTTAACTCGGCCGTCATTAAATAAGAGCTATCAAAACGTTGACAATACGATAATAGGTCATAGACGATATGGTTTTTATCGCCTAGAATTTCGACCCAGGCCGTAATAGTGAGCTCTTTATACATGCCAAGTTGCAGTGACTAATAGCTAAGCTACTCATATTTTAGGAGTTAGTAAGGTTTAATATTACTGGTAAAGAACGCCACCTCGCAGAACCCCTTGAAAAAAGGTATAACTTGTGATTCCAAAACTTGATATCCAATCCTCAATAACGCAGCAATGTTTTGAACCATAATTCCAAAACATTAGCGCATCCAAAATAAATCCTACTTTCTAAGGCACTACCGCATTTCTCATTCAACAAATTTGACTCATGGCACTGATAGTCCAGTAATCTTGTCGATTGAAAGTACGGGGTCGTTTGCGTCAAATCCGGTAGTTCTGATTTTTTACAGACTTGTTTATGATGTTGGCCCAGTGTCATCATCATGTCAGCCGAAAGACGTCCACTGCTGGACATAGGCCTCCCCCAAGGCTCTCCAGGCTATCCAGTGGGCCAGTGTATAATCCAAGTTTGTTACCTCGAGCGCCGAACGCAACTGTGTCAAAAAAAAAACCACGAGAATTACGGACTTTTTACAGATTTGTGCGATTATAACCCTAAAGGACTAGTGATAGTAGTAGTTTGGTACCTTGACAGAAAGTTTTTAAATTATCCTAAATTTGCTACAATATGAGGCTAAAATTTTCTTTGTAGACCCTATACTTTCTGAGGCAAATTTAGTCTTCTTTAAAAATGTTCTGAGAAGATGCTATCAAAAACTAGTCTTTACCGAATTTTTAGCGGTTTTTTTATTTTTGACAAAGTTGGGTTCGGTGCTCGAGGTCACAACTTGGATTATTCATTAGGCCAAAATCATAAACAAGTCTGCAAAAAATTAGAACAATCCGATTTGAGGCAAGCTTAAAGTTAAGTACAGGAGTATGAAAAAAGTTAAACTAAACGAGGACTCAAAAGTTGCGCAGTTAATCAAAATTTTGAAATCGTACTATTTTATTTATAGCTATTGGCAATCTTCGTTTTTCTATAACTCACAAGTGACAAATATACTGTCAGTTGCGAGAACAAGCGTGATAGCGATAGCCAGCCAAAAGCTATGAAGAAGCTGGGAATACTGTGCTTGAATTGCCTAGAAGTTGTCACATTTTGACAGCTAATGATAATAAAGCCTCAAACTTACACAAGTGTAGGTATGTTGATAAATAAGGCTCGGTTTCCCATTTACAAATCACATGAATCGAGAAGCTTTTTATGCTTTCATACCAAATACCGAGATATTCAAATAAATATGTAATAGTTAAAGTGGTTTTTATAGTTATTTTTCAATCCACTGCCACTTATGAAACGTAACACACATCTTACGACTATTGACTCTTCAATGTATTAGAAAATGATTCAAAATCCAGATATTTTAGTTCGGGTTTTGATCCAAATCCCATTACCCTTTGAAAACGGACCACATTTATTATTACAATCCGTTGGAGGATCCTTAGCATAAGGTAAATAGTCCAGTGCTTAAGCGATAATATCCTTATACACAACGAAATAGGATTCCATGTTAATAAAAAAAAAATGCAATTTAATGACTTTAATTGGGTAAGAAATACGAGATATAACAACTGATAATATAACACTCACAATATACGCTCACTTTGTATACACATGTTTAGTATAACATTCACTGGATATAATGAACGAAAGATATAATTTCAAAATATCTATTTCCATAAAGTATAACGTTATTAATATATAATACCAATTAATATAACTATTAAAACGTATAATGTTCATGACACCTAAGATTTAAAACATATACCGAAATCAATGAATCTAACATCAAAAAACACAATGCGCGTATAATATAAACGCCTATAAAACGACTTTAATACTTAATTACTGGCAGCAGTTTTCTTGGTTTTCTGGGCTGAAAAAAAATAACCTCGAAGGCCATGGCGGGAGCGGAGCCTTGCCTTGCTTGACTGCACCCGCTCCTTTCAGAACCCTATTGAGTATAGCATACGATATTAGATCTTATAATCCTTATACTAAAAGATAATAATGTATTATGATCGCTATATGTCATGTATGTTTTACGAACTGAAATTAGATAGGTAATGTGACTGTTATAGAAAAAAACATTATATAAAATGAATATTATGTTAATTGACTGTTATTCCTTATAAAAATATTGATTTTATTATTATAGCTAACGTTTATTATATCTTGTAAATGTTATTAACATGAAATTATTGATTTTGTAGTTATATCTCGTGAGACGCACCCACTTTAATTTCTTTCGTTCCTAGTGATTGAACATTGAAATCTACAGCATTAAAAGTATCAAGACAAATTAAATGTCAATGAAATACGGTGTCGAAAACACCATCTTAGGGGTGAGTAGGGACACAAGCTAAAATGAAGGATTATGTTACTAATTATAAGACTGAAATTATTTCCAATAGACGTAAAGTTATTGTCCATTTAATGATTCTTATTTGTAACAAGTTATGACTTATTTTAGGTTGTGTCCCTACACACCCCGTTTTACGGTATAGTTGTTTTAGTTATAGTTATAATTTGAAACGGTTTAATAACATTTTTGCGCTATGGTGTTTTCTTGCCATGCAATTTGATAGAAGAGTAGATAAAGGCAAATACATTTTTTTTATTAAAATAAATTGCAAGCATGTTCGAAGCGAACAAATAGTTTATAAGTATAGCTTTGTGCTGGAACAACGACTTAATACCGAACAGGCAAGTTAGTGGTAGGTAAATAATTCTAGTTAAGTACCTACCTTGGCCCTTCCTCTTCATTCGGTAACCAATATGGCTGATTACATTATGTAGCCGTATTTTATTTCCGAAAGATTTGATGATTTGATACGGAAACCGACTGAGAAAGCGATATAAATTCGATTTTATCCGACCAAATACGATGTTGTATGTTTTTATTCTCTACATCTGTTACAAAGAAGTTCTCTAAAATAAATATTCATTTTAAAAACTGGCGAAAATCACCCCTCTAATACGATTATAATAAATCATAGTATATAATGTTCAAACATAAGAAAAAACGGAAAATAGCGCTTTATAAAAAACAACAACATATATCAGACATCTGTTTAGGTAGACGGTTTTTACACCCTATATAAATAAATCAGCGCTTACAAACACGTTTGAAACAAAAAATCCACGGGAACAGCATTCAGTTAATTTGGGGGTGGTAGGACCTTGCGGGGGGTGCGTTCGGATCGCTACCACCATGTGATAAGGCACAATGTAACCAGTGAAATGACGGTCATTAAGACGTTCCAACTTTAGGGCCGGCAACGCATTTGCAACTGCTGGCCTGGGTTGTGATTCTCTCAACGAGCAAAGGTGATCGTTCGCTCGAGTGAAGGTCCAAGCGGCGAGTTTAAGTAGTCCCGACAGAGCGAACAAAACACATTTTAGCGCGTGTATTCAATTTGGCAGCATGACGTCTCGAACGTATAAGGCTCCCTAATTGACAATGCACGCGCTAAAATGTGTTTTGTTCGGTCGGACGGGACTACTTAAACTCGCCGCTTTTATTCGCTCGTCCGTCCGACCGGCCGCCCTTTTTTGAGAGAATAACACACCTGTTGCCTAACGCACTCGCAATTGCAATCAACTTCAAAGTGGAACAATAGTTTTCGTTTTGCAAGCAGACTCGCCTTCGGACTGTCTGTACTGTACCGTACTCGCTAGCGAGTCGAATGCTCTGTCTCTCGCACTCTATAAGAATACTGCGAGGTTGCGAGGGACAGAGCATTCGAGTCGCTAGCGAGTACGTTTAGCTCATGGTAGGGGTACTGATAGCTAGATTGTCATCTCCAAGCAATAACAAAAAATCTTTTTTCTAGTACACTGCGGGCCAAAGAAACCGGCGTGCTCCAAAGGCTGCTTCAAAACGACGCGTTGTCCCCACTACGCTGCCAAGGCTCACACTTTCAAGCACAGATCGAGCACGTTAAATTGCCACTCATTATACTGGCGTGCAACTATGTCTTCTGTGTGATCATTTTGTTCGGGGAAAGGGTGTACTTTGCAAGAAATAAGGTGTGGCCGTATGTTGAATAAAAAAAACTGCCAAGTGCGAGTCGGACACCATTACAAAAAAAAATGGTTTTATAACTAATGGTTTGGTAACTCATTATTGGTAGTGTTTATAATGTAATAACGTAACTATTAAACAATATTTATTAATTTAAACTTGATTGCACAGTACAAAAAGTAAGTAGAAATAGCGGACTTAATACCTTAAAACATTCTCTATCAGTCAATATTAAGCAAATAAAAAAAAGATTATTACTATCAGTAAAAAAAAATGTGAGCGAGGTAATCGATTAAATACCTAACACCCTGTATTGTATAACCTATTCTGACTCCGACTTAATACAGCTTTTATTAATTGATAGCTCTTTGGATTTCCATCTTCTTTACCATACACTAAATTATTTAAAAAAGAATTGGTCAAGATAATTAATTACGGCCCAAATAGTCATAGTTCATCATCGTGCTCGTTCTTATTAAACGTTTTCCAGTGGGAGTAGGTACAATGACGGACATTAACCTCTTGTACGCAACAATGACGGTAACCTTACTATAAATGCGAAAGATTGTGTGTGTTGGTTACTCCTTCACGCTGCAACGGCTGGACGGATTTGGATGAAATTTGAAATGGAGATAGCTTATAACCTGGATTAACACATAGGCTACTTTTGATCCCGGAAAATTTAAAAGTTCGCAAAGGAATAACGATAATTGAAATTAACGTGAACTAAGTCGCCGGCAGAAGCATGCATTAATAAACAAATAAGATCAAATGCGTAATTTTATTTTCCATGGAATATTTTTAAACATGTTTTGCGCTGTTTTATAGTTAAGTACACAAATTGCTATAAAAGGGAGCAAAAATAGTTTTAGGACGTTTATTCCCTTAAAATCTTTTAATGACGCATTTACCTGCAGAAATAACGCCCCGATCTTACTCAATGCGTCACAAAATGCATATACGAGGGCGGTTTGATAAGTCAGTGACTTTGAGAAAAAAAAACTTTTTCACATTTTTTTTATTTTATTCTTTTACATAATCTTCTTTTAACTCAATGCATTACATGCAACAATGTTCTAGCTTTTGCAACCCCTCCAAAAAATATTTTTTGTCAAACCCTGAAAAATATGCTTCAGTTTCAGCTATGACTTCCTCATTTGATGAAAATCTTTTCCCACCGAGCCATTTCTTCATGTTTGGGAATAAAGAAAATGACATGGGGCCAAATCCGGAGAATAAGGTGGGTGGGGCAGTATTTCGTAACGCAATTCTACTAATGTTGCTGTTGCGACTGCTGACGAGTGTGCTGGGGCATTGTCGTGGTGAAATAGTATTTTCTTCTTTGCCAGATGTGGCCGTTTTTTCACAACTTCTGCGTAATTTTTTTCCAATTAAGTAGCATAATAAGGGCCATTTATTGTTTTACCTTTCTCTAAATAGTCGATATAAATAACCCCTTGGCTGTCCCAAAAAAATAGTGGCCATAACCTTTCCTGCCGAATTAACGGTTTTTACTTTCTTCGGGGCCCGTTCGTTAGCAGAAGTCCACTGTTTTGACTGATTTGTCGTCTCTGGCGTATAATGGTGAATCCACGTTTCGTCTACTGTCACAAATTGACGTAAAAATTCACAAGGATTACGCTTGAATTTGGCTAAGCTTTGCTCGGAAGTTGTTGCACGATGTCGTTTTTGATCGGCTGTCAGCAAACGCGGCACCCATCTCGCGGAAAGTTTTTTCATACTCAAAATATTATGCAAGATATGAAAAACTCGTTCAGATGAAATGTGTACAGTCTCCGCTATCTCACGAATCTTCACTCGACGGTCATCGAAAACAATATCGTGATCTTTATTCACGACATCATCAGTGGTCACTTCAATCGGCCTTCCAGAGCGTTCTGCGTCATTGGTAGTGGTACGTCCAGAACGAAATTCTAGGACTATTTTTCCAATAAGTCAAATATCTAGTTTTTCTCCAATTTAATTTAAGATTGTATTAATTTATTTTGAATCGAATATAATAATAAATTAATATCTTGACAATTATAATAATATGATTAAGTAATAGTAGCATTTATTTCTAATGTAGATTAAGACTTTTGCATGCCAAATTGTGGCAGAACATATCCATGTACCTACTATTGACATGTATATTTATAAGATCCGTGTATGTACTTGCAAATAAATGAATTTGAATTTGAATTTTGAATTTGTAAACCACTTGTGTACCATTCCATGAGATGGAGCAGATTCCCCATAATAGGTTTTCAGTCTCTTTGATAGTTTTCCCACGCAAAAAGTAATGTTTAATTAACACACGAAATTCGCTTTTCTCCATTTTCCAACAATTTTCCGATCTCATCTGACATATGACACTAACTTTTTTAATTTCCCACATTTAAAAAAAAAAATGACCGCCAGCTACCAAAGAGAATTAGAAAACAAAGTTCAAAGTGTTAAAATGTTTTTTTATTAACTTTAAGTCACTGACTTATCAAACCGCCTTCTTTTAGGTGATACATTATAAAGGAAGGGTCAATTTTTTCCGCAAAGTAGCAAGAGTAAAAGCTTGTAATAATGCAAATATATCTGGCTCACCCTATACCTCTATTATACTTTATATACTCGTACAACTGAGTTTTCCTAGATTACTTAAAATTACTATTTCGCCAGGTTATCTAATTTCACTTAATCGATTGTATTATTTCATCGAATTTTCACCGAACGCAATTTTCTGCTGAAACCATGATGTTTTCAGGATATTTCAATCATCAATTACGTAGGTTAGGTTAGGTTAAGCTTATGAATAAGTACCAAAAAAATACAGTGGACCACTTATATAAGTTAATAAATAAAAATAACTATCTCTAAATAGTATAAAGCGTATATGTTGTAGGATATAATGTTCTTTACATTGTTTTCTGTTTTTTCTTTTCTGTGCAACTCTTTTGTTAAGGCCCCCATATACGATCAGTTTTGGCTTCATTTCTAACTGACCGGATGCAAAATAGCATCGTGTGTGTCTAATTTGGCCTGAAGGCAAGCATCCGTCCGCCTTAACGATGTGCCTGACCAGCCAGATCTCCACATCTGTTCAGTTTTGCGGCTTCATCCATTCGCATGTTCTGTCTCGGCAAAAGTTGTATCTGAACTGAGCGGAAGTTGCCGTGTATGACCCAAACCGATCGGCCTCTACATGTATGGCAACTCGATCCGCAGGCCTTTCCCGTAAACACACTCGCAATCACTATCGTTTTCATTTTGAAAATCGAAGGCTTGTCTGCATACAAAATGAAACCAATTGTTTTGTTTTGAAGCCGATCGCGATAGCGAGTGAGTTACGCGAAAGGCCTGCCGGTCAGGAGGAACTGACGCAGTTCGACCTGAACTGATCGGCCTCTTCATGTATGGGGCCTTTAGTTTCTGTATGATTATTTGGTTGACTGGTAGAGCATGCCAGTAGCCCTAGACAAGATGCTTTGCGAGATCGTAAACGTAAGCGTAAGGCTGTGGCTCCACTGAGGCGGAGATGAGCGGAGTGGAGCGGAGCTGTGCCAATATTAACCAATAGAATCTAAACTAAAGTACGCAAGGCGCGCTCGACGTGACCGCATGCGCCTTCTATTGGTTAATATTGGCACAGCTCCGCTCTGCTCCGCTCGTCTCCGCCTCAGTGGAGCAGCAGCCTAAGCGGTCGCATCGAGTGCTTATGTCGATTTCATAAATTTTGACAGTTTTCGAAAATCGTTTATATTAGCGTAAAGCAACTTATCTAGGGGTAATCAATGAATATTGTCGTTCTTTTCGGTCGTATAAAACAGAATAAAATAATGCATCTAGGATTCTGAAGTAAAATATAATGTTGTAATTTTATCTAAATTTTGAAGTGCTCGCAATTAGTTTCTTTAAACAAGACATATTACGAGAGTTTTGTTACATAAATAGGAATGTAAAAATAATTAAAGAGCTTTAAATAATATATTTGATACATTTCAAGCAGAAGGAAACGTAACAAAAAGTACAAAAAAATTTATAATCTCATGTCAGTTTATCTTTAAAAAGCGGAGTTTATAATTAAGCAAGTTACATTAAATACTTTTTAAATAAAATATAGTTTTACGCTTAATTTAAATAAATACATTAATTGTTCACTATATTCCAACACGCTTGAATAAAACCACTACGTTATTATGGGTAGTCGTGGATTTTTTCGAACACGAATTTGAAATAGAACTCTATCACAATTAAGCAGAAGAAATAATTTGCATTAGCTGAGCAGGAGTTTTCCCTCGGAGGTAGACATTTACACCTTCGGTGACTTGTTTCTTTATCTTGTCCATTAATTCCTTGCTTTTCTTGTGGACCAGCTTCCGTACCTTATCATTGACCTTATTAAGGACTAGTTTTGAACAACCGCTTAGATTAATCTGAAAAATAGATCAATATTAAAAGATACAATAGGTACACTGCATGATAATGCAATGTGCTAGCTGTGAAGCCAACACTGGTACTCCGTTAGGACCACTCTTGGTGAAAAACACGGAAGGCGACACGGACATTACGGAACATTTAGATAAACAAAAGAAAAATAAATAAAAAATATAATAATATGTAATAAATCCTACTTGCATAAAGAAAAACGAAAAATAAGTGAAGTTGCCGCGTAACTTTTGTAATAGACCCAGTGCCCTCAACGCATATGTGCGTTCTTACAGCAGGCAAGCTCCGTATAAAACAAAAGATGTGGCACCTGGTGAAAGTTCGAAAAATAGTACTGGCAGTGAATGCGTTAAGGTATTCAATTTTGATCTTTGATGGTTATTAAGGGCAGAGGAAGACCGAGAAAGGCGTGGATGGATTGTGTAAAGAATGTGTATGAAAGATCTTGGTAGTGAGTTAACAGCTATAGAGGATTATGGAAGAAGATTACATGTTGAACATAAGAGCACAGTAAAGACAGTAGTAACGTTCGTCTTGTATATCATGCGGCTTGTATGTGTGCGTGCCTGGACCGTACGCGCCGTGAGCCACCACAAGCAAACTCAGCAAGTAACACTAAGGCTGCTGCTCCACTGAGGCGGAGACGAGCGGAGCTGTGGCAATATTAACCAATAGAAGGCGCATGCGGTGACGTCGAGCACGCCTTGCGTTCGTTAGTTTAGATTCTATTGGTTAATATTAGCTCCGCTCCACTCCGCTCATCTCCGCCTCAGTGGTGCCTCAGCCTAAGTCGGTTTAGCCGGGGCCGTACCGTCACCGCGTCGGTTGCGTGCGTATTCTTTATCGCGCGCAACTCTAGCGCCCTAGTGGCAATAGGTACGAGAAACTCCTAAAGAGCTGGAGAAGAACTACTTTTTCTATTCAAACTATGACAAGGGTAGAAAGATGATAATTGAGTTTCAAAACTTGGTTTGAGCATGTTAAAAGCTAATACAAAATTATATTGCTTGCGTCACGAAGTACCCTTAGCTACTCTGCCCTACTAAGCATAATGGCGTTATCTCAAACAAAACATCTGTAGAAATTGCAACCTAGTTACAAACAGAAGAGAGTTGAATCTGCTTTGGCTATTGAATTTAGTTATTGCATTTTTGCTTAGGAGGGCAGTACTGAAGCCATTATTTTTACCTACCTTAAGGTGGCCCACTGTGAAGTCCAGATTTAACTGTTTAATCACTGTATTGGAACCTTGTGCGCCAAACTTCAAGTTAGCGGTGACTTTCAAATCCTTGATGTCAACTCTGGAAAGTAAATGGCAACAAGATTAACTTTTGATATGAGTGAATACGTTTTATTAGTTAATTGCGACAGGTTTATATAGAGGTACGTAAATGACCCGCCTTTATTCCAATTTGGTTTTCTCCATCTAGGTTATGACAGAGGTCATATTGTCAAGTCAATAAGAACCTTTTTTGTGGCACAAAGAAGGCAAATGAGCACACAGGCTACCTGACGGTAAATAAGATCTGGGACCCACAGACTTAGATTTCCCAAGACTGCAAACATGTTGCCCACCCTGAGGACTAAGAAGGTATGCCATTAGGCATTAGCTGGGTAGTTCTACTAGCGTTTCAACCGCTATCACTTTCCAGGTCGCATTATTCACTATTTCCCTGTAGGTTCGGATTACCATTTTCGGTTATTTTCTAGGAGTCCAGGCATTCTTCAAAATAACTCAGAATGGTAATCCGATCCTACAGGGAAATGGTGAATAATGCAACCAGGAAAGTGATAGCGGTTGAAACGCTAGTAGAACTACCCAGCTAGCAATTTCATCGATTTTCCCAACCCCATAGCAAAGCAAAATACTCAAAAAAAAATGAGCCAACCAAGAGAGATTTTCTATTAGGTGGCATAAAATAATGTAGGTTACCTACTAGGAGTGTGGCAATATTTTTCCAAAAATCTTTTTTTTATTAGAAATTTTTCCATTCGCAAAATATACCAGTCTTTACTTTTTAGTAGCTTGTTTTGCCAAAGATTTTTATTAAAGCATAAATAATTCCATTATCATAATTTCCCAATCTGTATTTATCTGAATAGTTAAATAATTTGCACAGAGTCGACGGAGCTCCGCGAAGCTCCTACTTCTGGGTGGTTTGGCCCTCCGGGCCAGCTGCAAAACTAACATAACCTAAACCTACCTAACTATTTCCGCCTAATCACAATGGGGAAATTTGAGACTGGAAAAAATACAGAATGTTAAATCACGAATCGGAAAAATTGGGACTGGAAAAATTGCTACTTACGCGGAATAATCGAGCTTGTGAAAAAAATTATTCACCCAAAGCATCATAAATTGAATGTGGTTACCGATAGAGTTTAGAATGTTTCGACTACTATATTGCGACTACTACAGCGGTTCTTAACCTTTTGAACGCCATACGTCGAATACAAAATGTGCCACCCACACGCCAAACATGTTTGCTATGCTATGCAAATTACACCTTATTGCTACCAAACAAAGTCTCTTTTAATCTTGAACTCTTGTCGGCTGTAGCCGACGTGGCGTCAGTGACACGACTTTTAGTTGACGGCCAGACCGACTGTGGCGTCGAAAAGGTTAATACATATTTTTTACCTGAATTTGCCCTCATTATCAATATTGAAAATTACAGCCCTTCCCTTCAAGCGATACCAGTCTGAAAGAGAAAATAATGCAATTCAAATATTACGGTCATCAAATAATTATGCCTAATAGTAAAAAATTAAAATTAACTGTCTTATATTTATCTGATTACATATTTCAGAAAAATGTCTTCTATATCAGTATCGATAAAATCTATATAAGGATTGTATCTTGGACCTCCTGTGACAAAATGTGGATTAAGCATCCGTCACTCTCATACAATACGTGTCAAGAAGAGACGGATGTTTTATCCACATTTTGTGACGCTATAAACGCAGCCATATAAGGCCCCCTGAGCACTACAGATTCTATAGCTTTAGGAGGTCAAGATAAAAACAATGTTAACCTTTCTGTTTTCTATAGGCTCGAAATGTAGACATAAGCGGAGTCGCGATCCGTCATCCTCATGTACATTTTATCGATTTTCTAAAATCCTTAACTTAGCGTTATGCTTTAAGTAGTCCCCAGTGGGCAAAATTATAGTCATGATTATCAATTTGGATAAACAAAGACAAAACTTGTGTCCCTTTCCGATCAGTATGTAAGTGCGAGAGAGACGGATGCATTTTCCACATTTTATCCACCGAGATAAAAGCCACCATAATACGGGGACTGAATAGGAGGAATGTTGTCACAAATAAGCATTGTCGTGTCACTGTCTGTAAAGCACGAAACAGACTGGCAATAAAGTTACAGAAGTTGATTGCTGTCTTACTTTAACTTCAGGTTTAGAGCAAGAAGCACAAAGTTGCGTCTTTTTATAACTTAACGGTTAGAGTAAGACAGCAGTTAACTTCTGCTATTTTTATTTCTAGTCTAAACCTCGCTTCAGAATTATCATTCCTACAATCACTAAACCAATTTAAGGATTTTATCAAATCACTAAACCAGCTTAGGGCATTGATCAAACCAAAAAACTGCCTTGCTAATCCAATACGCAGTATCTCAGATAAAACTCCTGTAGCAATATCAACCTTATTAATAACAGAAGAGAATTAAAACTGCTTTGGTTATTAAATTTGGTATACTACTTATTAGCTTAGCAGGGCTGAAAACTCGTTTAGAGGGTCTAAATAGAAACATAAAAGGTATCTACAACATCCCTTTAAGGGATTTCATCCATTAACATTAAAAATTCACAATATGTCCAACAAACCTGAAAAGACCGTCACACTCGGTATTTTGAATTTAAGAGATAGCGATAAGCTCGAGTCTGATGCGGTCAGTTGCGTAACTGACATGTGTTCCACCCCCTCGACCTTGGCTAAACCGACAGACAGTCTGAATCTACAACAAGGCATAAATTATTTATCTATCTGTACATACAAAAATATTGGGTGAGATCACCGTAACAACAGGGGCACGTTTTATAAAGCTACAAGTTACAATTTTACGGGTCTAAACTGGCAACACTGCTCGAATAGCTGGTTGCCATTGGTCGAGGTTGTGTCAAATGGATTTAACCTGTAAATTGTAATTTGTAGCTTAATAAAACAGGCCCTAGATCGCTTCAATACATCAGAGGGGGGCCTAAGCGTTGCCATACGTCGCACTGTTAGATAAAAACAGTAGTAACTCAAAATACAACTGTATTTCAAAATCAACTTTAAAACAACTTCTATGAACTTGAAATAAAACTAACAAGGATTTTGAGTTGAGTCTGTTTTGATCTAGCAGTGTGACGTGTCACTTGCAGAAGCAAAACTTAAATCGAGTTTTAGTATCTAGATATAATAGTGACATATATCATTATGATAAGAAACCTGCTACGACACAACCTTTCTCTTAAAAATATCATAGAAGGAAATATAAAAGGAAAAAGAGGCAGGGAAAGGACCAAGGAGGAATTAGTTTGAGCAAACAAAAGAGAAGGTTTAAGGTCGAATCGTACCAGAAAGTCAAGCAGTTGACGGAAGAGATTGCGCAGATTTACCGCCTGTTTCACAATCGACCAGTAAAGCATATTTTGACAGATAAATTTAGCCCTTTCTCTTTTTGACACTTGAAAATAGACAAGGAGGGAACCAACTTTAAATGATAGATAAATTTACTGGTCGATTGTGAAACAGGCCCTTAGAATTATAGTGAACTAATCATACATTTCAGCTTTCGACTTCAACTCATAAGTTTATTGTTATAGAGACCTAACTCGAAATCAAAAGTTTGTGAATTAGGTTACTATAATTCTAAAGATGCGATTGGTTGACGATTATTTCACCGACAAGAGCTTGGTTTTTAAATAATGAGAGAAATATATCATACATTTTGCACGACTAATCTGTACTTAATGTAAGAATCACCATTTGTCTTTTTGCTACAAATAGACCTTTATAGAAAAAAGTTTTAATGGAAGATTTAAACTCACTTTCGGACCTTAAGAGCGTTGAAATAGAGTCGAAAAGTGACGAAACGTTTAGTAAAGTAGTCGTTACAGAACTTCTATTTTCTTAATGTAGTTCGGCAATATTCGTTTTTGTATGAAACACGAGTGACAAATATACTGTCAGCTGCGAGTGCAAGTGTGATAGCAATAGCCAGCCGAACGGTATTTATTACGAAGCTGGGAGTGCTGTACTAGGTATTAAAGTGACCCAGTCCCAAATAAAGTTCTAGAATGCTTATGTTATGGGTAATAGGCAACGATAAACATACTTAAATAGAGAAATAAATACTAATAATAGAAAACATCCAAAACAGAGAGAGAGTCCAGGTTTTTAAGCTTTGTTATATCTAAATAAATATCAGCGGACAATGTCGCAACAATTGACCTAGTCCCAAACTAAGCTCTAGGCTTGTACTATGGGTACTAGACAACGATATAAATACTTATATAGAGAAATATATACTTAAATACATAGAAAACATCCATGACTCAGGAACAAATATTCGCGCTCATCACACAAATATCTGCCCTTACCGGGATTTGAACCCAGGACCGCTAGCTTCGTAGGCAGGGTCACTACCAACTAGGCCAGCGGGTCGTCAATTCTATTATTTATTGATTAATTGTAAATGTATACATACCCATCGTGTTCATAGACGCTCGGCGCAAGTTTCAGTGGCAAAGTCGGGAGGGCAATCGGCAGGGACCCAACATCGCCTCTTCTCCACTTCTCGAATAGTTTAAGAAATCCTTCCTCAAGCTTGTTGCTTTCTGTAAGAGTTAAGTTATACCTAGAGCTATAATGGCATGTTGTCAAAAGTCTTAATGATAGCGAAAAATTTGTCATTTTACAATCGATAAATACGTATTTCTTTGGGAAAATCATACAAAAAGCAAATTTATAACATACTTAAAATAGCAGTCGAAATTACTGACTTAGGGCATCTAAACAACGAGTTTTATTAAAGTGTCAGTTTCTCGCTAACTATGATATTTTTACACTAACACGTGGAATACGGGTGTTATTTTTTTACCCTCAAGGGTGTTTATAAATTTTACATGTGTATCTATGTATCAGTGTCTCTCTCTGAGCATTGCGGCTCCCAAATGAATGAATCGATTCAGACGCGTTTTTTTTCTAAAAGAGGTTTAATGAAAACTTGTTGGTCTGTTTAAGTATCAACTCTCAAAGTAGGGGTTGGCATTATTTTGGGGGTTTTTATCTATTTAATAGAAATTGAAATTGAAATAATATATTCAACGCATACACATACTTGAAAAACAGATGACTTAAACAAAAAACATTTAACATGGCGTTGAAAAGGGCCCCCTCTCAACTTTGTAAAAGCTATTGTTATTATTTCGCAGTGGTAATCCTTGTCACTTTAAAACCGGGGATACACTAGGGGACAAATGCCCAGCGACACGTGTCGCCAGCGACGTCGGGTGAAGTGGCGCGACGTTGCCGGACTTCGCTCGACATGTCTGGTAACATCGCGCGACACATGTCGCCAGCGATGTCGGGTGAAGTTGCGCGACGTTGCCGGACTTCGCCAACCACGTCATAAGTCGCGCGATGTCGCCAGATATGACAGGCGAAGTTTCGCGAAGTCGCACGACTTCGCCTGATGTCGCTACGGACATATGTCGCGCGATGTCGCCAGATATGTCAGGCGAAATCGACCGGCTTCACTTGACATGTCGCCGACACATGTCGTGGGACATTTGTCGTCTAGTGTATCCCTAGCTAAGTGATGTTTGAACGACTACACTAATTTGTCAAAGGCGTTAAAGCAACAGGGTCCTGAAGTGTGCAGCTGCTTAGAAGGCTTACCGTACCTACCTATGACATTGGCAAAGCTACGTAGAAATTAACGTTGATTACTTAACTTAGGCCATTTTTCTATTTTGTTTTATCCCTATTTCAACCATATTGTTTTCGAATCGGTCACTGTCAAGTTTATAGGAGATATCATAACTCATAATTCAAATTCAAATCATAAATTATCAGTAAATTGGCCACATGAGGGCTCTTTAACACGTCGGTAACATAGAGTGAGTCTACCAGCGGTTCGGACCAGACCATGATTGCGGAGCGCGAGAAGCGCCGCAAGAAACTCCAGAAAAAACCTTAGAAATACGTTAACAATAGGGGTAAAAATAATGTCGAATTGATACTAAAAAAAATGAGAGCCAA